>WOXC01005854.1:600000-1132170 GCA_011680675.1 Gymnobelideus leadbeateri | reverse complement strand
TGTTATTTATAAAGCACTTACATTCTAATAGAGGAGATAACAAATAAAATATATAGTATATGCCAAATAAATATATATAACACAAATACACACAATATAAATATATAACATATATAGTATAAATAAAATTAAATACAAATATATACAAAATTGCTAATACAAGTTACTTTAGAAGAAAGGGAACTAATGGTTGTGGGGAGGGGGGGAAGGTGTGATCAGAAAAGACTTCATGCAAAAGATGGTGCTTAGGCTACATCCTAAAGCAAAAGAGAGATTCTGAAATTGAGGTGAGGGAGTATATTTCATAACTATGGACTGCCATGTACAAAGGTGTGGAGATGGGAAATGGAATATCCTATGTGGGAAACAGAGAGAATTCCAGTTTGACTGGTTTACGGAGTTTGGGAGGGGAAGTAACATCCAGTGAGGCTGGAATGATTGATTGAGATCAGATTGTCCAGAATTTTAAAAGCTAAACAGAGGAGCTTATATTGGATCCAACAAATAGGAAGACTCTGGAGCTGATTGACACAAGAAGTCATATGATCAGATCTGTGATTAGGGAAAATTACTTTGGCAGATGTGGAGGGATGGACAAGGGCAAGGAAACTGATTAGAAGGATAGTCATCAATCTGATCAATATCATTTTTGAGGAGCCATGACAACTGTGCAGAAATCCCTAATTGGCCAGGAATCCCTTGCCTCATGGTATATAAGGACTCCCCAGGGATCTTAATACAGATATCTGCCCCTCCATGAATCAGGGACAGGATTTACCTCTAACCTCCCTTTGCCAAGAAACCAAAACCTACGCACTTGAGGCTGTCTATGCCATAAAGTGAGTATGGAAGAGCATCAAACCAATGCCCTCTGCCCTAGGATGGAGCAGCTTGCTTTTGATGACACTTTTCCCCCTCTAATGTCATTCTTGCTGATTCTCTCTGTCCTCCCAGAATCTGGACCCGCGACATGAAGTACTTGAATCATCACCCACACCTTAGCTGACTTTCTCAGCTCTACCCCTTGACTTTTAACATCATTCCAGTCTTTGATGTCCTATAGTGACTTGGGGCTTAGCTCTATTGCAATGGGAACCCCATCTATAGCCTCCATTTACATAAGGACATTCTTTCCTATGGGGCTCCCTGTGGAGAAGAAAGAGAGAGTCCTGTTCTTGGAAGAGGCCATGTAAAACTCAAAGCAGGAAACTACCTGCTGGGGACCCAGAGAATCAAACTCAACACCAATTAGGCACCAGGCTCTGCTGAGTGTGGTACCAAGTCTCTTAGAGTCAAATCTCTGCCCTGCAGGTGTTTATCTTCCCCAAGAACATAAACATGGATATACACATAAGATGCTTTCAACCATACTGCCATTCCAATGAAGACAGGCAGACTCATTATGTACCTTCTCTTTCATTGGAAGCTGGATTCTTTCCCTACCATCTCTTCATTCTTCCATTTTTCCCCTTTGCTCTTTTCAAGTGGATCATGCCTCTACTCCTTCCAGCACTTTTTCCTGCTCCATATTCCATGCCTGTTTGCCAGCTGTCCCATATGCTTCAAACAGCCTCCCACCTCTCATCCCGCCACCTTCCTCCCCTCACTCACAACATTCCTCAGATCCCACCTCATACAGGAAACACTCCCAGCCTAAGTGGGATGAATAAGGATTCTCACATCCCTCAGGCATCAATGTCTGGTATTGACAATCCCCATATGTCCACATCAAATTTACCAGCAAGGAAAATTAGATAAAATAATCAAAAGAAGAAACCAAAACAAAAATTTTTAAATGGTAATGCACTTGTATATGTATCTAGCTTTTTAGTTAGAAAAGCCCTAAGAGGCCATTTAACTCACTTTACAGTTGAGGCACCTGGCGACCACAGATGTTCAACAGTTTGCCAAAGGTCATACAGGTGGTAAGTAGCAGAGATAAGAACCCTGACCCTGAGGCAGGGGATCTTAGCTTGGGATCTGGGGATCCCGTGGGATTCATGAACTTGGATCAGGTAAAAATAAATGTGTATTTTTCCTAACCTTGGGTTTCCTGTGTAATACTATGTATTTTATTTTATTAATTTAAAGACACTAAGAGGAGGAATGTAGAGGCTTTTCCAGGCTGCCAAAAGGGTCTAACACACAAACACACACACACACACACACACACACACAATGGTTATGAAACCTGCTCTAAAACCAGTACTCCTTCCACTTTACCCCCATCTCTTGATAATGATAAAAATCATAAAGCAGCAACCACTCTGCAGATAGATTTTAGTTCATTCAGTCAGATAACAAACATTTATTAAGCACCTGCTATATGCCAAATATTGGGTTAAATGCTAGGGACATAAAGAGAAAAAAAAGAAGCCCTGCCTTTAGGGCTCTCATAATCTAATGGGAACAATAACAGGAAAACAACTGTGTACAAACAAGAGAGATAGATAGATAGATAGATAGATAGATAGATAGATAGATAGATAGATAGATAGATAGATAGATGATAGATAGACGGATGGATAGACACAGGCAGATAGATAGACGGATGGATAGACAGACAGGCAGATAGATCGATAGATAGACAGACAGACAGACAGATAGATAGATGATAGATAGATAGATACACACATATATATGTGTATGTATATATCTGTGTATAAGTATACATGCGTACTATTTAGGGCAGCTAGGTAGCAATGGACTTAGAATCACAAAAACATCTTCCTGAGCTCAAATTTAGCCTCAGACACTTACTAGTTGCATGAACCTGGACAAGTCATTTAACTCTGTTTGCCGCAGTTTCCTCATTTGTAAAAGGAGATGGAGAAGGAAACAGAAAACCCCTCCAGTATCTCTGCCAAGAAAATCTTTAATGGGGTCACAGAGTCAAACACTACTGAAAAATGACTAAACTGATGTACATGTGTGTACATATGTATATGTGTATACACGTGCACATACATATATATGTTAATATATATATGCACACCTATACATGCATATATGACTGATAAATTGGGGATAACCAACAGAAGGAAGGCAGAGATGCATCTCTAAAAAGTTTGCTGCGAAGCAAATAGCTCCTCCTTTTCCTAATGACTTCTAGTATATTTTCAAGCCCACATTTCTACCTCTCTGGTGCTTGAGTTCTTCCTCTGTTGAGTTGTGAACAGTGGAAGAGGCAGAGGGAGGAGGGGAGAACAGGAAAGTGCCCAAGCCTTGGCTGCCTGCCTCAAGCCACCAGAAGAGCCCAACATCTGAGGTGACAAACTCTTGCTGTTCCCAGCTTGTGTTCAGTGGCGAGAAAGGCAAGTAGAAGCTTCCCGGAGAGAGAGACAGCTAAGAAGAGAAGAAAGAAGCTTCCTGAGAGCTGCAGACCCTTCCCTCACTCTGGAGAAGGTTCTTTCTACTCCCACTGTCAATGGCAGGGGGGGAAGGTAAAAGGGAGGGTCCTGAGCTCCGATGCCAGAGGAAGCAGGAACAAGAGGGGGGTGACCCGGGATGGCCCTGGGTAGCAAGGGCAGGCTTCAGAGGTTGAGAGGATCACTGAATGCAGAGCACTGAGTCTGGAATCACAGATCCTTATTTTAACCCCCAACTCTGCCACTAAATAATTCTGCAACCTTGGCCAAGTCATTTTATTCCTGGCTCCTCACCTGTAAAATGATGAGACTGGTCCGCTCTTGTGTGTGTGACCCCTGAAGACCCTTCCAGCTCTAGAGCTATGATCTTTCTCTCCAGTGGGATTTGGGCCATCATAAAATAAATCAATTCCCTTTTGCTTAAATATCCTCAAATCATGTATCCAGAGAATGGTATCACAGTCAGTTGGTTCTTATCTACTCTCCAAATCTGATAAAGTCGGTATCCCTATGACCCAGACAAAACATTCTCCTTGCTATTCCTTATTCCCATCTCCAGGTCTCTACATAGGCTGTCTCTTCCATTCCAAGAATAAATTCACTCCATCCTCACCTCCACATCAGAGAATCCACAATTTCCTTAAGCATTACCTTGTACATGAGGTCTTTCCTGAGTCCCCCATGACCCCCGCCTCAGCTGCTAATGCCTCCTGCCAAATCAGCTTTATGTATGTTGTTTTGTATATACTTTTTAAAAACATATATAAATACATAGATATATAAATATACATACAAGCACACAAATGTGTGTGTGTTTTCCCTCTTGGTATAATGTAGCTTACTGACAGCAGGAGCTATTTTTTTGTTTTTGTATCTCCAACACTAACAAAGATCCCAGACACATACTTGGTAGTTATTTAATACTTGCTGATTGATTGATTGATCTCTGATTACAGGGTCTCACCCCAGCATCTGTGGATCAATCTCTGTCCTTACACACCTTAACCCTAACCCTCTTTCCACACACAAAAGCAATCTGAGGGGGTTATAGGAATGCCACCTTCTTGCACAGCTCAAACAAATCTGTTTTCCAACTCCATGACAGAGAAGAACTCACTCCATCTCTGTTGTCCTGGCATAGAATACTGCAGCCTGACCCTGGTCTTTGCCTCTTCTGTCATGCTTCAGAGTCTTTGATCATGGTAGCAAGCCTTGCCTCTGATCCAGATATAAGCTTTTACCTCTGAACCCTCAAGTCTGTCCCCATGTGTAGGCCCATTAATTCCTCCTCTGAAGCACCAATCTGTTAGCTATCACCCTAGCTTGAGATAGAACCTCTCAGGGGGATAATGCCCTAGGCATGAGGGACAGCCAGAGAAAATGCTCAGAACCAAGAGATGGGATGTATTGTTCATACAAGAAGAGCCAGGTGGCCTGTATCACTGAATCAAACAGTACATGTCAAGGAGTAAGGTGGAAGAATACAGGAAGGTAAGAGGGGGCCGGGTTATGAAGGGCTTTGAAGGGTCAACAGCATTTTGCATTTGATCTTGGAGGCCAAAGAAAGTCACTCGAGTACATTGAATGGGGGGAGGAGTATTAGGAGACTTGCACTTTAGTAAAATTACTTTAGTAGCTGTTGGAGGATGGGTTGGAGTGGGGAGAGACCTGAGGTGCACAAATCTACCAGCAACTATTGCAATAACCCAGGGATGAGGATCTGAATTAGAGGGGTAGTAGTGTCAGAGGAGAGAAGAGGGCTTAGTTGAGAGCTATTACAGAAGTGAAATCCACAGACCTTGGCAACAAAATGGCAGGGGTAGAAATAGTAAAGAATCCAGGATGGCTCCTATAGCCCTAAGGGACTGAGAGGATGGTATTGCCCTCTATAACACGGAAGGTAGAAGGTGAGGAGGGGCTGAGAGAGAGTGGTGTCCCAAAAACCTAGAGAGAAAAGACACTAAGACCTTAGGATACCCGGTACTTGTACATACCTCTAGACCTCTTATGTAACCAATTGGTAGAATTACATCTTCTACCTGAGTCCTTTCAGCTAACTGGTCCCCAAAGAAATTAGTTCTGGGAGGGCTCTCTAAACACAGAATCTAGAGGGGGAAACCAACTCCTTCTGAACCACCTAGAGATTCCTCTAGTCACTGTCTTAGGCTGCAGTAAGAATGGGATGCATTAAAATAAAATGTTTTGGTAGTCAGAACAACACATGGCTAGCTAACAGGGCCAAAAGCAAGAAATATGCATCAGGGATTCTGGTGCCTTATGCATGTTATACATTCAATAAATATTGGTTAATTTGGATTTGGTCTTTGATGGCTGAGAAGGAGATTAGATTGGAGGGAAATCCAGCGTCTTCCTCTAAAGGGTCCCAGCTACTGATCCATTGAAAATGTTCTACACATGGCCTACCCTCAGTTCAGTTGAATTCAATTCAATGAGCATTTATTAAATGGATCACTGGATTCAGAGCTGAAGACCCAAAGTGTTAAATGACTTGTCCAACTTGTCCACACCATAAACAGCAGACCTGGGGTTCAATTCTGCCAGCTCCCACTCTAAAACATATGTAAGCACAAGTGCCTGTGGTAATAAAAACTAATATTTCTATAGTTTTAAAGTTTGCATAGTATCTTATAAGCATAATCTCCTTTAAGTCTCATAATTCAAAAATATGTATGACAGAATATTATTCCCATTTCAAAGATGAGAAAACTGAGACTCAGTTTAGGTAACTAATTCATTGTCACAAAAATAATAAGCACCAGACACAGGATTCAAACCCAGGTTTCTCCTGATTCCAAATCCAAAACTCTTTTTCCTTGTACCACACACTGCATTTGAATCAAGCCTGAGACATTTCCTAGCTGTGGGACCTCAGGCAAGTCACTTAACCTCTATTTGCCTCAGTTTCTTTGGCTGTAAACTAGAAATAATAATAGCATTTACCTCATAGAGCTGTTGTAAGGATCAAATGAGATAATACTATGCCTGGAACATAGAAGGCACTTAATAAATGCTTCTTCCCTTCCCTTTCTCTCATATGATATGCATTGTACAAAGTACTAGAGGGAGAAGGGAATGCAGAAATTAATAATCATAACTTACATTTATATAGCACCTACTATGTGCCAGGCACTGTACCTTTACAATTATTATCTCATTTGATCAACCTTAGGAGATATGTTCTCTTATTATCTCTATTTTTTTTAAAGCAATTGGGGTTAAGTAACTTGCTCAAGGTTACTCGGCCAGTCATTATTTGTGTGTGGGTGCTCATTTTCTGAGGCCGGATCTGATCTTGTGTCATCCCAACTCCGAGGCCGGTGCTCTTACTCACTGCGCCACCTAACACAGGTCAACTCAGGTCTTCCTGATTCCAAGCCCAGTATCCTATGCACTACATCTGCTCTCATAAAGATCATAATTTAGTAGACATAGCATATATGTAATGAGCTAGTCTATAAACTATGAGAGAGGATGAGAGACACTATGCCGTGAGAGTCAGGAAGGCCTGAGTTCCAGTGCTATCTCTGACTTAGAACTATGTAACAGGACCCTAGGAAATTCTCTAAAACTTTAAGTTATAGATAGATCTGCATTAGTACAAGGGAGCTTCCTGTTTGTGACTTGATAAATCACAGCACCAGAGATTTAGAGCTGAAAGGGACCTCACTGCAGAAGTGTGTTAGTTAGCAAATATTTAACAATCAGCTATCTGGAAGAAAAAATATACCCATGACACACTTTTAAATTTTGTTTTTGTTTTTTGGGGGGTTTTTTTGGAGGACAATTGGGGTTGACTTGCCCAAGGTCACACGGCTACTTTTTGTGTTAAGTATCTGAGGCCAGATTTGAATTCAGGTCCTCCTGACTCCGGCGCCAGTGCTCTATTCACTGCACCACCTAGCCACCCCCCACACTTTTAAATTTAATCTGATTATGGACATTTTTTCATCACTTTCTTGTCAAGACAATTAACAATAATCAATCAAGTCCTGATTTTTAGTCTTTCCTAGTTTCCAAGGTATAAATATTCACACTGAAAATTTAACAACTCAGAGCTGCTCCAAACATATCCATAGATCACAAGTACCATCTAATCCAATAGATGGGAAAATTGCAACCCAGGGGAAGGAAATGATTTGCCCAAGGTCACAGACATAGTAGGTATCAAAGGTAGGATTTGTCATAGGGTCTTGGGGTGAGGTAGGGGAGAAAGGGAGGGGAAGAATTTGGAACTCAAAATTTAAGAAAAATATTTAAATATGTTTTAACATGTAACTGGGGAATTTTTTTTAAAGGTAGGATTTAAACCTAAGTGTTCTGACTCCAGAGTCAGAAGATCGTCTTCGCTGGCTGCTCCCCAAGCAAATGAAATCATGGGCTTGGAGCCAAAAATCTAGACTATGAAAAAATTCACTAGAAAGGTGTACAAGTGCTACATGAAGTCTGAGGAAGGAGAGATCATCTCTGATTGGTTCACTCAAAGCTTCTGAGGTTCCCTAGGATTTGCTTAGAACTGAAAAGGAGTTCCATACTGCATAAGCACATTCTCAAAAGGGGGCCAATGTTATTTAGCATTTCCAGTGAATTCAACAGGATGTCATCTTGCACCAGCCTTCAGCATTGAGCATGCTTTCCTGAGTATTCACCCAATCAGGTTGACCCCATTCAGAATCTGTACCCCATAAAGGGTCTCTGAAGAGTCAACATAAAATAGCATCCCCCCCCATTTCACATAAAACTATTAATTCCAAATTAGACTGCTCTGATCAGGTTGTGAATGTTAGCCCCAAAGCAACAGAACTTTGACTCATAGAAGACCTCCCAGGCAGCAAGAACCCTCCCAATTCATGTCACTGAAGACAATTCACATTGACTCCCACCTCTCCAGCACTCATTCCTGCCTTTTCTGATTGCTTCAGTAACAGTACACCAAGAGACCACGAAAGAGGGGATGATGTTCTAGGATTATGATGTTGGGATCTTATAGAGGGAGCCCATAATCAATACATATTTATTAGAGGATAATGATAGGTTAGCATTTATATCATTGTTTAAAGTTTGCAAAGAGTTCTGAAACATTCTCATTTGATCCTCAAAATAATCCTGGGGGGCAGGTGCTATTATTATCTCCAATTTACAGATGAGAGAATTGAAGCAGACAATGGTTAAGTGACTTGTCCAGGATAACACAGCTAGTATGTGTCTGAGGTAGGATTTTAACTCAGATCTTCCTGACTCTAGTGCAGAGCTCTGTCCACTGCACCACTAAGCTGCCCCTTCCAAGTACCTTCTATTTTCCCAGCATTGTACTGGGCACTAAGAATACAGCAACAGAAATAAAATAGTGCCTGTTCTCAGGGAGTTTACATTCCATCAGGAGAGACAACATGTATATGTGTATGTATACACACACACATACACACACGTTTATACAGAGAAGATACAAAACATATACAAGATATTTGGGGGAGAAAGGGCATTAGCAGCTGAAGGGATCAGGAAAGTTTTTATATTGAAAATGGAATTTGAGGTGAGTCTCAAAGGAAATCAATGGTTCCAAGAGGCAGAAATGGGGGACTGCCATTACAAAGTCAGAGAGGTGAGAAATGAAGGACTGTGTATGAGGAAACAGTAAGTTTCTCCTACAAGGTATAGCTATTCTATACCTACAAGGTATAGAATCAAAAGGTTCATGGAAGGTAAGAATATATACAAAGACAGGAAAGGTAGGAAAATTCTTTGGGATGAGACATTGTAGGAACTAGGGAATGAAGTCCTAGACTGAAAAAGCCTACATTCTAACACTGCTTCCCTCTTAGTTAATCATGCAACCTTTATCAAACCATTTCTATTACTGTGTCTCTGTTTTCTCATCTGTCAAATGGGTTGATAGTAAACTTTCCCTATATACCTCAGAGTTTTCTTGTGAAGATCCAATTACATAACAGGCATGCAAGGACTTTGAAAGAAGTTGCAAAAAAAACTTATAAATATAAGGTATTATTATGATAATTGTGAGGCTGCCTTCAATTGACTTCTCTTCTGCATATAAGAGCATTCTAAAAACAACTGTTTATGACTCTCCATAACCATAGAGTAACAAAGAGGTAAAAAACTCAATATTTTTTCATTTGTTTCCAGTTTTGTGGCAAGAGATAAGTCAACAAATAAAACCAATCATTTCCAATTAAGTTTCCTGAAAGTGAGAAGGCAAAAATAAAAGAGCAAATTATATACATATTTTTTTAAAATCCTTCTCAGCTCTGAAAAGCCACTGAGCTTTGGGTAGCAAAAATAACTTTCAATGACATTACTGACAAAATGCTAATTGCTACCTGGAACAACACTCATAAGATCCATCAGTCACTGGGGGAGGAAGATGGGCAAGAAAGAACCATGCTATGTGATAAACTTATGGTTATTATTCTCAGTTTGGTCACCCAAATTGTCATTTGTAATGAGGCTACTCCAGGCAATGATCAAAGAAATCAAAAATAAAAATGTATTTCCCAAGACAGCAGACTCAGTTTAGCAGAAATAATACCTCCAAGAAATAACAGTTAGGATTTCTACTCATGGTGTAATGCCATCAGCCCAACATTGACAAAGAAGTATTCTACCTCTGGGATGACTGTCCAGAGCTGGGGTTGGTGAACTATAGCCCATGGGCCAAGTATAGACAAGCACCTTTATTTAGATAGCCTTTGAACTCAGGATGTTTATTTGTTTTTTTAACATTTTCATACTCTTTGCTCACAGGTTGTACAAGAACCTGTAGCAGGCTGATTTGGTCCACGGGCAGTTGTTTGCTGACTCCTGGTTGACAACGCTGGAAGAAAGAAATTTCCTTCTAAATGTCAATGGGAAAATACAAGAAGAAAAATCAGAAGTCACAGCACTCAACTTATTATTATCCCTCCCTACATGCAGAAAAACCAATTTGCAAGACTGAAGTTCAGAATAAGATTAGTTCTCTTCCTAGAGTAATTATAAGCTCATTGAGAGCAGGAACTGTCTTATTTTATTTGTATCTGTAGCAGTTAGTACTATCTTTATACATAGTACATGCTTAACAAATGCTTTTCCTTTATTCATTCACTTACTCACTTACTCAGTTAATCCTTTAATAGCCAAGACCAACCTGGATGATCCCATCAATGTGGGTACTCCCTGTATCCCATTACCTACTCATTTCTTTTCATTTTCTGCTACTCTTACCCATATCATCCACCCAAGATACTGGGAAACATTCTCTAGGTCACTTGAATATGTACTAATATAATATGAGAATTTTTCGCTGGTAATTCTTCACCCTGCCTCCCTAAACAGCCTGCCATCTTTTTCCAAACTTACATCTCTTCAATGACATCATTTAGATGATTATGATGATTTGTGTGGATAATTCTTGTCTGGCAATGAGCTGAAGACTACTCCCATCCAAAGCATGGCTCTCTGTTTCCCTTTGAGTGACCTGAAACTTGGGATCTTTGGAAATTATAATATTCATTCAATCTACCAATCATTCAGTCAATTGGCATTTAATAAGTTGCTACTGCCAGCTAAACATTTTACCAGGAAATGAGAATACAAAGGCAAAAGACAGATTCCCTTTTTGAGAGTTTACATTCCACTAGGAGGTGAGACACCACACATACAAAGAAAGAGATTAAAAATACATGCAAAATTGTTCTCTGTTGTATGGGGTCATTGGAAGAATATTGATGTTGGTGGGGGGAAGGCACTTTTATTAAGTCCTTACTATGTGACATCACTGCACTAAACACTCTAACAAATAATACCTCATTTGGTCCTTACAACAACCCCAAGAAGTAAGTGCTGTTATTACTCCCATTTAACAGTTGACCAAACTGAGGCAGATGGAGGTTAAAAGATTTGCTTAGAGTTACACAGGGAACAGTGTCTGAGGTCCCTTAGATTGCAAGTTCCTTGATGGCAGGGACTCTCTTTTTGTATTCCTAGCTTCAGCACAGTGCCTAGCACATGGTAGGTATTCAGTAAATGCTTATTGAATGACTGAGGTTGGATTTGAATTCGGGTCCTCCTGACTCCAATCCCAGGACTCTACATAGAGGGATACCTAGCTGCTCCTATTAAAACAGAGATTCTTCAATTCAGGGACACATTAAAAGCATGATACAATATTCCAGAAGCAAAGCAGCATGCTTTCCTCCTTCCATTCACTACTGGGTCTAGTCTGTTGTCCAACTTCTATGTACAACTTCCTGGAGAATAGGGGAGAGAGTGGGGAAGGAAAGGGACTTCCCTGTCTATGACATCAGAAGTGAAATATCTAAAGACAGTACCTCCCAGAGACTTCCCATCTCCCTCCCCACACCCTGCATAAATCCCCTATAATCTGTACCCTTGAATATCTCTGATGCACAGGGAAACTATAGATACTGGAGTCACATTCATCCAATCTGATAGGAATAGTGAGATATTTGGTCCAATAATGAGCTAATTCCAGGGCAGTTTCCCCTGAGATTCACAGAATCTTTCTTTGGGTCACGGCCAGAAGACCTCCTATTTACACTGTAATTATCTTACATATGCATAGTTAAATTACATAATGTTTCTTCCATTAGAAGTAAGCTCCCTGAGGGCAGGAACCAAGTTTTGTGTTTTCCTTGTATCTCCAGCTCTCAGCACACAGTATCTGGCACATAGTAAGTACTTAACAGATAATCATTGACTGTCTAAGTAGGAAGTAGACAATAGCTTTGAATGCTGTAGACAAATCAAGGGGGGTGAGTACTGAGGGGAAAAAAGCTATCAGCTTTAGCAATTGAGAGGCTATAATGACCTTTAAGAGAATAATATCAGTGTAGAGTGAGAGTCAGGAGTCAGACTGCCTTATGCTAAGGAATGAATAGGTAAAAGAGGATTTTCCTTCTCAATAAAGGCAAAGTCAAGGTGATCTCCTAGGAGAGAGGAATATCATGTGTCTTGGAGGCAGTGAACAAAGACAACATTTTCTAAGAATTCAGCAGTGAACAGATGGAGCTATATAGCAGGTGGTAAATTATGGGGATGGTAGGGTCAAGGAAAGGGTTTGTTGCTTTTTTTAAGGATGGAGGTATCTAAGCAAAAATTTTAGGCAGCAGAGAAGTCAGTAGATAATGGAAGAGGAGATAAAGGAAGTGATGGATAAATCAATCTCTTAAAAACATGGGATGAGATTAGATGGAGTAGGGTTAGATGGGAAGGGAGGACAGGTGTGGGGAGGGGAGTGGGATGAGATGGAATAGGATGGCATGGGATGGGATGGGAGAGGAGGGGATGGGAAGGAATGGGAGGGGATAGGAAGGGATGGGAAAAGATGAAATGGAATCAAGGGCAAAGTGGAGGAACTGCTGTTGACAGTAAGGGCTTCTCTTTCTTAGGTACTGGAATAAAGAAGAGAACTAGTGAAAATGTAAAGGGATGATGGAAAAAGCACTGGATTTGGAATGAGAATCTGACTTCTATTACTCTCTATGTGACTTTAGGCCTATCATTTAACCTCTCTGGGCCTCAGTTTCTTCATCTATAAAATGAGAAGCATAGAATAAATGGTCTCAAAGTTCCATTATGCAGTTCTATGATCTCACAGTTTTTTTAAGTTTTACAGGAGAGGAGATAATAGAACTTGTGATAGATGGCTTCAACTTTCTCAGTAAAGTCATAAGCAAGGTGATCTATTAAGAGAGAGGAATATGATGTGCATGTTTTCTCTCATTCTTAAATGGGCTGGATTAAGAAGGCTATTCTCATGGTTATATCTAAACAACTCTTTATTACAAAAGGACTTTATTATTTATTAAAGAAACAAAAAAATACATTTTCCCAAAAGACTGTGCAGTATTTTTAAAAGTATATTTTAATTTTTTAAAAGACAGTCCCACTCTCCTTTGGCTATTACAATTTCTTCTCATCCACCTGTAATTTGCTTCCCTCCCGCCTTGTCCCAGGATGTTGTTAGCACAGCTAAAAGAACTGGGCAACTGAACTGAGAGATATGTTGGGATAGCTAGGCAATAGTTGGGCTTAGCATCGCTGGGATAATCACCAGCCTCTCTCCAGGGTCTTTCTGGGGTCAACACCTAAGAATAGGGAGAAATAGTATTTTTCTTGCTGAGATCTGACACGATCCTTACAATGTGCCAGAAGCAAAACTTCATTGATTTGGAAGATGAAGAGAAGCAGCAGGAAGGATTTGGTCTAGCAGAGTAGTATGTCTGTGGCATTTCAGTATTTCTGGGTTTTGTTTCCTGTCCCTCCATCTGTGGGTGCTTCTTCCCTATAATGTTTTCTCCTTAGGGGATTTCTGTGTGCTGGAACATGCTGCCAACCTGACTCAGTTCTGGGGTCTAACAAAACCCCAAAGAGATTTATGAGAACTGAACCCAAGGGATACAAGGTCAACAAACACCACATCCTTCTGAACAAGTCCTGGGCTATTCTTCTTCCTTTAGGACATTTCCTTAGACCATGCAAACCATGACAGGTGAAATGCTTCCAGATTCTATCTGTAATTCAAATCCTATAAATGTTTGACTGTTTCCTTAATAGGATCACAGATCTAGCCCTGGCAGGCCATGTATTCCAACTCCTTCAATTTAAGGAGCAAAGAAGCTGAGACCCAGAGAGAATAATGTAAAGCACCAAAATCATCATTTTCACCTGGTTCCTCTTTGTTCATTGTTACTTTACCATGTAAATAGAAAAGCCATAAATGTCTGTACTGTAGGTCCCTAAATGTTGACCCTAGAATGACTTTATCATAAAAGAAAATAACAAATCCAGGCTGTGTGCTCTCATCATTAGTGCTTTGTGAATGACTAAACATGAGCTGGCTTCACATCCATCCACACTGCACATCTTGGGATAGCTTGCCATCTATGCCACCCAAAAATACAGTTCTCTGACTCTCACTTTCCACTTGTTCTAAAAGCAATAATCAAATCAAATCTAACATTCCTTCTGGAAAGTATATGACAATTAACTAACTGCCTTATGGTTCTGCTAACCATTCCTATGATTCCTCTTCTCTGGCCACCATGTTCTTATATGTGTGGTTTCCTTCTGTTAGAATCTAAGCTTCTTAGGGGTTTTCATATTTACATCTCCATCACCTACCTTCACAATTTAATAAATGTTTTTCCATTTCTTCATTCACCTGACAATTTATTTTCCAAAATGTTATAGCTTAGTGTGACAAAAGTAACAAATAATAGAGTCAGGTGTATGCCCCTTTGAGGCACATATTCCCTATTTGTACTCATAGGCAGGTACCCAGGAGGGACAACTACCTCAGGATCCATGCTCCTAAAACTGAAGCCCCCAGGCCCCCATCTATGTATTTGTTACTCAATATTCAGCCAGAAGATAAAATTAGGTCAAAGCAAGATATTTACTGAAACGGCATAGTAAGAAAACAACAAAAACATCTAAGTCCTTATTATGGTCCAGGCTCTATGCTAAGGCAAATACAAGCAGAAAGAAAGATAGCCCCTTCCTTTGAGGAGTTACATTCTAATGGGGGATGTTAACACATAAACAAAAAGTGAGAAGTCTGGAGAAGGAGAGAGAGGCACCACCACCAGGGCATTATAGAAAAAGTCCAGAAGAGTCAGTAGTACAGCCTGGAGAGGAATGAAGACTTGACTAGTCTGGGCACCCTCCTTAAAATTGAGGTTCTGGGAGGAATCAGTCAATTAGAGGGAGAAGCTGAAAAGTACAGAAGCTATTTCCAAAGTGTGACATTCAGGGGCAAAGTGAAGAGCTTTCTAGGGATATTATAAAGAAAATCCAGGAGAGACAGGAGTACAGCCTGGAAAGCAATATAGTGACAAAACATTTCCCACCATAATCCTGGAAGTTATGCTCTCACAAATATGCTCAGCATCAAGCAGGATAGATGTATACATAGTTCAGAGACAGAAATGCCCAGGTTTAAGGAACATATAGGGGCACATACATATGGGAATGGGGGGCCCATGCAAGAAACACATATATCTAAGGTATACATGTGTAAAGACATGGAACTTCTACTTTCCGTGCTGCAGGCCCCCTGATGACCTTCTCCTAATGTCCTCAATCTGCTCCACAATTGGCATGAAATCTAGCTAAGGAAGCACTGCTGGGCTTTATCAATCCTGATCTCTCTTGAGTACATCTCACCTGGTTCAGAGGACATTGCCTGTCTCCAGTGAAATTCGTGGCTATGGAACTGTTTGGCTCTTTGAAGAAGAGCTTAATCTAGCTTTGCTCCTTTAGAATTTCAGATATGTCATATGACATTTTCAAAAAGCAGGATCCCAGCTGAACTCCAAGCCCTCTTTCCTCTTCACTCTTCTCTACTTGGCTGTTACCATGTTTGGAAATTTTCTGTGTCTCCAGTTTGCTCACTTAAATGAGGGAGTAGAGAAAAAGCACCAAAGTTATTCATACCCATAGGCAAGTCTTAGTGTCTGCCAATTTTCAGTTCCAGTTCCTGACTCTTTCATAAGAAAATGGGCTATTCATGGTCTAAGGAAGAAGTATCAAATAGGCAAACCTCCTGCTGGTAGCACTCCAAGTGAAGCAGATTAAAATGTGATTGGGAAATGTTTAACAAAACAAATAAAAATACAATAACACAGATTGTGTTAAGTTTGGGCTTTCTGAGCAGTACTGGGTTTGACATCACTGCTCTGCTTTACTAGATATGACTTGGTCATTCAAAGTCTCATACCCTTCAATCTTTACTTTAATGTTGTATACAACACTGTAGATTTTAATCCTTTGGTCTTCTCCCTGCTACTTACCTGCTATTCGAGTATAAACAAGTCATTTAATTTTCCTGATCCCCACTTCTTTCATCTTTTAAAATGAGGACAATTAAACCCATTGCACCTACCTTACAAGATTGTTATGATGGCCAGATGAGATAAGGTATTTACAACACTTTACAAACTTTAAAGCACCTTGTAAACTTTGAAACATTATAAATATACAGTATAAATATATACTGTGTAAACTGTAATCTGGTTTTGTCGCATTCAATATTTCAAAAGATCCCTTATTTCATTGCAAGGAGTATTTCCTCTACTGATGGGAAATGTTATACATCTGCCATCTCCTGTGCCCCCAAGAATCTAGGGCTTGGGGTGTTTTATAGACTTGGAGTTAAGAAGACCTAGATTCTGCTATTTATTAGTTGTGTGGTCCTGAGTAAGTCAACTAATATTTCTGGGTCTCAATTTCTTCTTCTATAAAATGAGGGGGTTGGACTTATGAACTTTAAGGTCACTTTCAGATCAAAATCTATGATCCCTGGATTCTATGAACTTTGATGATTTCCCTATCTTCACCAGACTAACCTGATCCTATATCCCCTAAACTTACAGTAGGAAAAATTTCCATCCTGGTAGAATCTTCTTGAGATATTCCTCTACTCTCATAGATTCTGAGACCCTAGTTTTGCCTCTACATTTGTATTAAGCAACAGAGTATTTGGATATAGTAGGAAGAGCCTGGTTTTACAATCAGAGGCTGTGGAAATTTTTCTCTCTGTGTGGAGACCTCAAGCAGAACCCTTTGTTGTGGCTGTTGTAATCCTTCATTTTCCAAGAAGACCAATGACATCATGAGCGTACATTGGATTTAAGTGAGGCAGAGCTGTGCAAGGTCGTCAACCTCACTCACTCCTCTTGAGTCATAGAAGTCAAAGGAAGTCATCCTCTGACATCTTCATTGAAGTCATCCTAGTCAGAGGACTTGGGTTTGAATACTACCTCTATCAAGTGTTCCCTGTGTTTCTGTGGACAAGTCACTTCTCTCCAGGTCTCAATTTTCTCATCTCCAAAATGAAATGGTTGGGTGGGATGGTCTCTGAAGTCCTTTTAATCTCACAAGCAATAAACCTATGAGCAAAAACTCATTCGAAGATTATAAACAATGAACAGAAAAATCTTGAGGCAAATGGAAAATCCTGCAACAATTCTCTCTCTGAGGAGGCATCTTTCTGGGCTTCTTTCTGAACTCTGTTCGACTTGGGTTCTTTTTCTTCTTTCCTCCGTTTGTGGGAACTCTAAGTAAAATGTTCATTTTTTTAAAAGTTTTCCTCATCTCACTAAACCATACAAATCACTCTGGTGTATACAGAGATTTTATTTCTAATCTTTCTATGCAAACTGCTTTGTTAAATCCTAATGACAACTTTTATGTATTATGCATAAAATAAACTTTGCCAATATCCCACACACTTTTATAAGCATGTAAAACCCCCTAAGAAATGAAATGATACATCACAGGGCATGAAGTTATAGTACACTGGGAAAGATGAATATACAGGTTGACTGTTGGTATTGTACCCTGTCTCATTAACTTCCAAGCACCTAATGGGTGCCATTATCTCAATTTGCTTGTACTTCAAATTCCACGGTATTTTTTGATGGCATTCTTCATATATCCACACCTTGTTTATGTAGCCCACAAATCTATACTTTCCCTTCAATGCTTCTGGGAAGCATTGTTAAAGAGGAAAGATGTTTGTTTCATCTAACCTAGGGGCTCTCATGGTTGACCAGCATTCATTTTGTGCCCATGTGTTTCTGAATGTATCTTTCCCATTGATAAATCATAAAGGTATTTCTTCCAATGGTATAGCTGCCCTTGATTATTTAAAGCTATAAAAATAAAGACCAAGAAGAGGTGACTTAGCATTCAAAAGTAGACATCATAAATCTTTCTGATGAAAGAGGCAGAGAAATCAGAATAATACCAATGTATCACTAGCCATTGTCACAAAAATGATTTGTTTTACTGCTCTAATCTTTACCATATCTAAACTGACTATAATAAATGAATAATTACTCAGAATAGAGTGCCGTTAATTGAAAATCTGTTCCGTGTATAAAACCAAGAAATCATAACACAAAATACAAGGTTTCATCAGTGTTTAGGAACTTGTCTTTGTCAATATTTTTTAAGGTTCAGTGTAAATGATACTGTTTACTATCATCTATCATCTAACATTACTCTAGAAAGTCATGAATTATGTTAGACTCACCATGAATATTAATGGTCTTTAGTTTCAGGACATTTCATCAGCACACACCCAAGTATGAAATGGTGATGGAATTGGGTTTCCAGGAAAAAAATATAAAGATTGGCTGAAGGAACTGGGGGTATTTATCCTAGAGAAGAGAAGACTTTGGGGTGTCAGGGTATGATCATTGTCTTTAAGTATTTGAAAGGTTGTCACATAGAAAAGTGATTAGACCTGTTCTGTCTGGTCCCAGAAGCAATGGGTGAAAGTTGTGAAAAGGTAATTTTAGATTTGATGTCAAAAATAACTTCCTAGAAATTAGAGCTGTCCTAAAGCAGACCAGGCTTTCTTGTAAGATAGTGGATTTCCCCTAATTAGAGATCCAAAAACCAAAACTGGACAATCACTTAGTGGATATATTGTAGTAGAGCTTTTCTGGGGGGGGGGGGGGCAGGGGAATGGTGTGGGGGATGGGTTGAAATAGTTGGCCAGTATGGGCTCTTCAAACTCTGAGATTTTGTGAGGGAAGTGGAATAATCTGAATGGGTTTTCTCCCACAAACCAAGTGAGTTTCTAAACACAGTTCCCATCCAGGACGTGTGTAGCCATGCTGCTAAAGGGCAAGCATTCACTTGAATATAGAAAGTGTATGTGGCATCCAACACACTGGCAGGTTGTTTGTCAAGGCTCTCATCTGTAGATTTACTTACCATTGTGTGCACAAAACAATTGCAGTCCTGAGAGGGGGGTGGGTATTAGAATTCTGAAAGCCAAAAATGCATTGTCCTTGGCAAACAGTGTTTTCCTTGGAGGGCACCCATTTGTGTATCTGTTCCATGATGGGAGAAAAATAATTTCCAAATTTTAATAAATGAAGAAGGCACAAAGATGAATGGTTAATGATTGGGGTTGATAGAATTTTTAAGCTTTTTCTGGATAATCTTTGAAAACTGACAAGTCCTAATATTTGCAAGAAAGTTGTGTTATATGCATATTTCCTTATTGAAAATAAAGCATTTGGGGCTTAGTTTAATAATGACAGTTTATGGGAAAGTAATTGAAGTTACCCAATTTTCTTCCCATTGAAAATGACCTTCAGAATACACACACAGACACCAAAAAAATGGGCTATGAAATTTTACTGTAGCTGAAGAAAAAAAGGAATCAGGGTGAGATACTGCGGAAGCATTTAACGTATAGCAAATGATGATATGGTAGAAGAAAATTATCCCCTTTTTCTTCATGTTCCTTGTCCAAATTCTCATCTTGTTCCATACCCCTGCTGAGCAACTATTGACTTCAAAGAGAGGTCCATGGGGGTCCAGAGCAAGATGAGGATTTGGCCCCCATGTGCATAATTTTTTGCGCTGCCTTATTCATAAAACACACAATAAGCACTAGATTTGAAAAGGCGCTAACAGAGACTGATAATGGCTTCCAAACGATCCTGTATCTTCCTCGTGTACTAAATGATGTGGCCAATTCTGCCAGTGGAAAGTCACTGCAAACTCTCAGGCCAATGCCAAGTGATTATTGCAATCATTACCCATTATTATTACTATTGTTATTGCTAATGATAATGGTATTTATGTATTATTAAACCACAATATTATTGCCACCACTTCTGAAGGTCCATGAAAACCTGTGACCCCTTTATAATCTTTTGGATGTGTCTTAAAAAAATCCTTCCCAGGTAATCTTTCATTCTCAAGGCAAAAGGAGGCATCGTGTGCAGTGCTGATGTGATGGATCTGGCAGATGATAAGGGCAAAAGAATGAGGGTGGGGAAGTTTTTAGAAACCTCACAGGAGCCTGCTCACCATATGTGGGAAATTACATACAACAAAGGGGAAATCAGGAAAGAAAAGTGAACCTCATTAACATAGGGAAAATACCTTGGGAAAATGCTCTAGTATTAAAAGGGGAATCAGACTTGGAAGGAGAGGAGGCATAAAGCCAAATAGATTAGGTCATCATCTAAAGAAAGGAACCTATCATTTGCTCCCATTGCCCTTGTTATCTTTGTGGAGTAGATAGTTAGCCTTCAGTCAGGAAATGCAAAGGGAAGCCAAAGTTGAGATTAAGACACCAAGGACATATGGCTATATCACCACCACCCTCCTATACCAGAATGTAAGCTCCTTGAGGGCAGGGATTGCCTCATTATTTTCTTTCTATCCCCATTATCTAGTATAGTGCTTGGCTCCCCGGCACTGTAACATTTTAGTAAGTATTTGCTATTTGAGTAAATGATTAACCAGAGGGCATCTTCATTGAGCTTGTTTTTAATCATTATTCAATGTAACCAGCATTGAGCATTTCCTATCAGAGACAGCACCATGTAATAAAAAGAGGGCCAGAATACCTAGGTCCAAGTCCCCATTCTGAAACATATTGTCAGTGTGATACTGGGCAATTTACTTAACCTCTCAGTGACCTCACTTCCCCACTCACCACCCCCCACAACTAGCTTCGGATCATGGTACCAATGATCTACATCTCTATGAGAGAGATTATATACAAGGAATATCTCACACAATGAAATAACAAGTCTGAACTCCTCCTACCTCCCAAAAAATTAGAGTGCATGCTGAATGCTGGTACAGACATGAAGAGTATAGAAGTCATGTTCCTTGTCTTCACGGAGTTTACAATCTAGGAGAAAGGAATGGCACATGTACTAATAACCATATTTCAATCAGTGAGAGTTCTCCTTCTACCAGTCTAATAATCAAACCATCCTCTTCTTAGTAGAAAAGAGATACTGTAGCCAGAACAATTCATTGCCAGGAGCCAACCTTGAGGGGATAATCCTGGCCATGCTTCACCAGCTTGGCCCTGCAATGACAGACAACAAAGTCTATCACTCAAAACCTTTGTAGCTTGGTATGGCTTTCCAGAACCCAGGATCATTTTCCATGCCTCATTTTGGCCTTGGAAAGGAAATGCCAAAGCTACCTAGAGAAGGTGGCATGGGAGTCAGGCTTTAAAACGTGAATGCGAACCCAACAGGGAAATATCAATGAAGGTACTGTCTTTTACAATACAAAGAAAGTGAGAGAGTCACTGGGGTTAACTGTTATATAATCTTTCTCCTGAACCTTGATTCATTTTCCTAATACTGTAAGCATGAGAGCCATGCATGGATGCCCTTCTTCCTATAAAAAGTGCATCGCTTAAAAACACAGGATTCGAGGCTTCCAGGATTTTATGTGAAATATATTAGTCAGTGAGTCTTAATCATTCAAAGAATCACAGGAAAACAGAGCTGAAGCTGAAAGGGATCTCAGAGGTCAGATAGTCATTTCACAGATGAAGAAACAGGCAAACAAGGTTGAGTGACCTTGCCTAGGTCATAGGTAGCACGTAAGCATTGGAAGCAGGACTTGAACCCACATCTCTTGACTAGAGACAGAGATCTTTCCAATGTACCATAACTGGAGAGATTTTCTAGATCTACCTTCTCCTTTTACTTCTCATCTAGAAATTTATTCCCCATATCTGCCAATTGGTTATTAACAGAGCTGGGTATTGGGATAGTGGATAGCAGGGAAGGGATGGGGACATGGATTAGACCTGGGGTTTTGTTGGTTTGGGAAACTCTAGGACAAAGAAAAAACAATGATAGTGAGCACCTTCTTTGCCACTTATAGCTTAAAGCAGGTATGTTAAACTCAAATTGAAATTGAGGTTTCTAAACCACTCATAAGGAGCCCTGTGGGCTATATATTGACTTAGTTTTCAAATGAAACATTACCAATGTTTTATTGTATTTTTATTGATTTTGTTAAATATTTACCAATGACATTTTAATCTGGTTCACACAGCACTCAGGGTCCCACAGCTGTCATGTCTGTCTCCTCTGGTCTAGAGATTTTCTTAGAGCACTAAAGGCTTTGCCTGGGATCATTCAGCTGGTATATGTCAGAGGAAGGATGGTTCTATCCACCATACCAGCTGCCTCTCTGTTTATCATCACTCCTGTAATTTTTCATGACCAAGCCTCCAATGAGCATTCATATTCTCAACTATGAAGAAAACCAACCATTATTAAAAAAGTCAATTATACTCTTAGAAATCAGTCCACAAGAAATAATTAAATATCTACTGTGGTCTGGGCCCCGAACCATGAAATTGGAATACATAAAGGAAATAATGCCTACTTGCAAGGACCTTACATTCTGAAGAGTAAGACAACAAGGACATTTGTCAGCTATAGTGAATAAATGTAAATAGCATAGATGCACACAAATATGAAATCATTTAATTAAAAAAGAGTAGTTTGGAAGAGAGGGCACTAGCAATTGGGGGAATAAGGAAAGGTTTAGTGTAGATGGAGCTTAAGCCATCTAGTGTAGAAAGAGAGGAATTCCACGGAGCAGTGCTGAAAAAGTGGATTTCAGGCATCATGGGGAATGGCCAGTCCAATGGCCCAGATATGGAAGAAGGAGTATCATGTGTGAGGAGATAAGACAAAGCTAATTTGACTGTATTACAGCATGGCAAAGGAGAAGTAATGCTCATTAAGACTGGAAAAATAGTCTGGGGAAAGGTTGCAAAGGCATAAAAAAGAAAGAAAGGAGTCTATATTTTATCCTGAAGGCAAGAGGGAACCATTGGATTTCATGGAATAGGGAGAATGAATAATAGGGGTCACACCTGCACTTAAGGAAAATCACTTTGGCAGCAGTTTGTAGGATGGCCTAGAGAGATAAGAAATTTGAGACAGGGAGACCAGAGTTGCAATAATTTGGACTAGAAGTGATGACGGCCTGAGCCAAAGGGGTAGCTATGAGAACAGAGAAGGAATTGTATGTAAGAAGTGGTATGGAAGTAAAAATGGCAAAATCCTAGGGAGAAGTAGCAAGTCAGCTGCTAGACAAGAATCATTGGTGAGTGTAATTAAGATAATGAGACCAGCTCTAGTCGATAGTATTTGGGGAGATGTCATCTTATTAAACTTCCTTCTGTTAGACCATTTGAGCACCCATTTGGCATTTCCATCTAATAATGAAGGGCTCTGGATCAGATTGAACCAAGGTCACATTGCAAGTCCACCGAAGAGATGAAAATACAACTCCAAGCCTCCTGAACCCCTTGACAGCTCTGTAACAGCCCACTCAGCTTTGGACCCAGAATTCAGAATCCCACCTCTTAGGCTAGTTTTACCATCCAGGATGCACTGTAGGACCTCAGATGTGTCACTAAGCTCTCAGCAGTTAGCACAGCTCTGATCACACATGTCTGCAAAAGGAGGCAAGTAGAAATGTCAACTACCTCAATGAGGCAATTATGAAAGTTACTGAAATAGCCCGTGTGCCATGCTTTGAACTTTCTCAAAAGGAATAGGATGCAAATTCAAAGCCTTCTGCTCTTCAGTCCCTGCAGATGCTAAAAGAGGGGGGAACCCCCCTCCAAACCCTTCCTTAATTCTTTCCTTGATTTACAGCCTGAGAAAACCATCCTTTTAGGAAGATTTCATCTACATGCTTTCTCTCAATACAGCTCAGCAGAATGTCTGGGCCAGTGTTGGACATCTTAAAAATCTAAATTTCCTTATCTCTAGGTTGTTTTCCAGTCCTAACATTACATTGATTCATAATTCTGTTCTTTGCCTATCATTTATTTATCTAGTCCTGAGGGATATGTAAAGATAAGTAAGACACAGTTCCTGCCCTCATGGAAATTACAGTTTGGGAGAAGAACACAGAAACCTAGAAGAGCAAAGAGAAGATAGCAAATGTATTGTGGAGAGAGGGGATGGGGGTGGTAGATCTAGATAGACCCTTTATTTCATCTTTACAAGAAATTTCTACTGTGCAAAGACCCCTCTACCAATGCAGGCTAGCAACTTGCTTACAATTCCCAGTCTTAGAGAGATTCCTGAGGCATTAATGACTTGCCCAAAGGCATACAGTTACTCAGTGACAGAGCTGAGACTAAAGCCCAGGTCTGATCTCTTATATAGAACATTTCCAAATACCCTGGCTCGACTTACACCTGTCTTTCTAAGCTCCCACTTGTCTAATCAAATCCAATATGTAATTATTAATCACCTATTAACTTTCAGGCACTGTAGTAGATGCCAGGAACACAAAGACAAAAGGAAAAATATTAATTGCCCTCAAAGATTTCATTCTCTTTCATCTGTATTCTGGGATTCAATAATAATCATTTAAATAGTGCATTCTATATGCCAGGTGTTGACCTACTTGCTGGAGTCCTACTGTACTATGCCCTTGTAATCATCATTTGCTAATACTAATAAAGCACCTACTATGTTCTAGGAACTCTACTAGTACTTTACCATTATGGTCTCATTTGATCCACACAGCACCTCCGGAAAGTAGGTGCTATTATTATTCCTGTTTTACACATGAGCAAGCTAAGGCAAACAGATTAAGTGATTTATTTGTCCCAGGTCACACAGATTTAAATGTCTGAGACTAGATTTGAACTCTTGTCTTTTTGATTCCAGATCTAGCACTCTATTCACTGGACCAACCAGATGCCAATAATAACTCAAATTTGTAAAGCACTCTAGAATTTGCAAAAACACTTCTCTCACATCTGCTTTGTGAGGTAGGCTTGATTATCTCTAGGTTGTCTTCTAGCCCTAATGCTCTATTCATCTATGATTGTTCCATAGATGTAGAGCTGAAGAACCTTAGAATCCCAATCTTGTTAACTCCTTTATTTGATGGATGAAAAAACTGAGGTTGAGAAATATGGAGTATTCTACTGGGAGACTTCAAGACACATGCTAATGTTCCTTCAAATACCCTAACTTCCTATTTCTTTAGTCTCCTCCATTGTCCTTACCTATTTCTAAATGCCAACTAACCTATATATATATATATATATAAAGATGGCCATACCTTTGTAATTGTCATTTACCACAAGTGTTTGATTAAGAGCTTTGAAAGCCTTTTATCCAATTCTAGTCTCATATCATTCGATGTCTCCCTATGCCTTACTCTTCTTCACTGTGACCTCCAATTCCTTCACCCCTTAGGACTTTCCCAGGCTAACACTCAATCTTTGGATACACTCTCCTCCCTTCCCCATTTCAACCCATTAATGAACCAGTTCAATTACTCCCCCTGGCTTTACTTTTACTCACAGTGCTGCTGGATGGTACTAGCAGAAGTCACACAGCTGGGCAGAATCCTCTACAAATTTATGTTATCTAATCTCAACTCAATTTACTTCAGTGAGGCAATCCTTTTACTCTTCTCTCAATGATTTTCTGCTGGGTAGTCAGGTGTCTGAGGTGAATAGAGTGTTGGGTTTGGAGTCAGGAAGACTCATCTTCCTGAGTTCAAATCTGGCTTCAGACATTCACTTAGCTGTGTGATCCTGGGCAAGTCACTAACCCTGTTTGCCTCAGTTTCCTCATATATAAAATGAACTGGAGAAGGAAATGGCAAACCATTCCAGTATCTTTGCAAAAAAACAAACTCTAAAAAGGGGTCACAAAGAGTTAGACATGACTCAACAACAATTGATTTTCTACCCCACTTTCCACAATGGCTATTTCAAACTTTCTCTTTTCTTCTCCCATGCCTCTCTTCTCCTATCCTACCAGTTGATGACCTTGTCTTATATTTTACCTAGAAAATGAAAGTCATTCACCATGAGTTTCCTCCTTTACCCTCTTCTAAATTTTCAGTTTTCTCCAATATCCTCTTCTATATCAAAATATCCTCTACTCCCCCCCAAAAAAAAACAAATTCAATTTAAATTTCATTAGATTACACCATCCTTGCTAGCTGTTGTTTTTCAATCACTTTTCATTCATGTCTGACTCTTGGTGGCCCCATTTGGACTTTAAATCAATGTCAAGTTAAGGGGTTGCTTAAACGAGGCATATGAAGACTTCCTATGGGAGAATGAGTGAATGAGACCAATTTGTTCCAATGGCCAAGAAAGCAGCTAAAGCAGGTACTGTAGAGCACTTGGAGCTCAGTCAGACATCGAAGACACCAAGATCATCCACTGCATCTTGAGTCATTGCCGGTAATCCTGACTTTTGTCTTGCCACTAGACTTCCATGACTCTGGGAAGAGAGAGCGAGGCCAATGATTTGCAAAACTCTGCCTCACTTAAATCCAATTTACATGCAAGTCAAGACACCACCATTCATTCATGATGCCATTAGTCTTCTTCAAAAACAAAGGATTAGAGGAGGATAGGTGGTGAAGTGAGTAAGAGCACTGGCCCCGGACTCAGGATGACCCGGTATCAGTTCTGGCCTCAGTACTTAGCACCCACACATAAATAACTAGCCGTATAACCTTGAGCAAGTTACTTAACCCCAATTGCTTATAAAAAAAAAAGGATGAACAACTAGATATACACATGTATGTATGTGTATGTATCTTTATGTGTGTTAATATATGCCTACATATGTGCGTGCATATGTATTCAGCCCTAGTCTCCTGAACTCCAGTTGCATATCACCAAACATCTACTGGACATTCCAAACTGGATGTATGCACTTCAAACTCAGTGAGATAAAAATAGAACTCGTTATCTTTCTTCCTAAGTCTGTTCCTTTTTGATACTTCCCTACTCTCAAAGCCACCACCATTCTCTGAGTTTTTAGCTTCACAACCTCAGTGTGGTTCTTGATTCCTCACTCTCATACACAGCACATGACCAATCAATAGCCAAATGATCATTTCTAATTCCACATCTCTTGAATATATCTCTCCATTTGCATGATTGTAACACTATTTCAGACCTTTATCACCTCTCACTTGGACTATTGTAAGAGTCTCCTATTTGGTCTCCCTCAAACTTCTCTCTATATTCCACATAAAGCTGCAAAGGCGAGTTTCTTAAAGTAGTTATCAGATCATGTCACAACCCTACACTCCACCTGCTTATTAAACTCCAGTGTCTTCATATTACTTTCAAGATCAAGATCTGTTTGGCATTTAAACACTTGTGCAGTCCAAGCCTTTCTTACCTTTCCACGCTTTTTATACACTACTCCCCTCCCCTCACTCTGGGTTCTGGTCACATTCACTTGCTTGTTGGCCCCTATCCATGACATTCCATCTCCCGAATCGGTACCTTTATCATGGCTGTCCCCCAGTCCCAGAATGATTTTCCTTTTCACCTCCACCTCTTGAAGTCTCTATCTTCCTAGAAGATTCATCTCAATGACCAGCTTCCACATGAAGATGCTGCTGATTTCACCAGCTGTTAGTGCAATGTTCTTCCCAAATGATGTCATATTCCTTTTGTATTTATTCTCTATATATTTGAACAAGTGATCTCCACCCGCCCTACTTCCCTCAGAATGTAAGCTCCATGGAGGGCAGGGACTGTTTCACTTTGTCTTTGTATCTCAGTGCTTAGCACAATGCCCAGTACATGGTAGTTTTCTTAATAGATGCTTGTTGACTGTTTGATCATTGTCACCTAGATAACAAGTTATAATGGTAGGATTCACATCCGTTTTTTTCTGATTCCAAATCCAATTTCTCTACACTAAACTTCAGTATTATCCCTATTTTATACATGAGGAAACCAAGTCTCTGAGATGTCCTGTAAAGTGACTGTGAGATGTAGATCTGCTAATGACCTCAGAAGTCATTGTTATTCTGTTTTCACCAAGAAGCATTAGAGGACCATAAATTTAGGCACCTTAGAGACAAGAAATATCACTCCTTCATTTTGTTTGTTAGTGTTATTGTTTGTCCTTTTTTCTCCAAGAGGACCAATGACATCAGCAGGGTGATGTCTTGACTTGAAAGTGAATTGGATTTAAGTGAGGCAGGGCTGTGCAAAATAATCAGCCTCACTCTCTCCTCCAGTTATCTGAGGACAGTGGTAAAACATAGGTCAGGACAAATGCTAATGGTCTTGGATGCAGTGGGAGACCTTGACCTTTTTAAATTATGTTCTTTCTCAGGTTGTCTGAGATAACACCCTTTCAGTGAATAAAGGCTAGGCAAGAATTGAAGCAAAAGATGACCAGTTTGCCTTCACAAAAGAATCAGTCTGGGAGGGCAAGAGCCCCTCAGTTTACAGATAAGGGGAAACTACAGTACAGAAAAGGTGAAAGATTTGCTGAGGGGTGAACCACTAGAAAATAGCTGAAAGGGGATTTGAACCCAGGTTTTAGCTAACTCTGATTCCATGCCTCTTCTGATATTTCCACAGAGTCTCGCCTTCTTTTCCAGATAAGGAATCCAAGGTCAAGAGTGTTTACATGACTTACTCAAAGTAATAGAATAGTTGAGAGGTAGAACCACCCTTCACAAATGGTTACTATCTCTCATTCAAATGATCTTCCTATTACCTAAAAGTTTCCCTGAATCCCTGAAGAATTAGCCTCTAGTCAAACTAAAAGGCTTCACCCATTTTAAATTTCTGGAATCTAGGCTTCCCCAAGCAAACATGTCACATACCCATACCCAATCAATGGCAGGCACCTGGCTTCCGTTTCACCCACATTAAGGAGCAAAAGATTATCTCTTTAATGGGGATGATTTTATTTTTTTGTAAGATATCCATCAAAGGCAAGATTGCAACCCAGCAGCTGGGCCACTGGAAATTCCATCACACATGGCACATTTTAATCATGCTGGATCCAACACTCTTTCTCTGGATATCAATTACACTAATGACTCTTACATAATACCCTCGTGCATGTGCCTACGGGATATGTACTGTCACCTCTCCTTTATCATAAAAATAGTCACTCTCTCCCGAGCCACACGAAAGGAGCCGCTTTCATTTGTACATAATGAATGAGTAACACTGTAAAAAAAGACATTTTCTCTCATATTAGTTTAACAGAGTGAAGAGATCTCACATATGACAGTGCTAAATATACTCTTAAGCTACTAATAAAGACGAAGCCTGAGGGAGAAAATTCTAATGACGAGCAATGCCAGAAGTTGGGGTTTTAGAAACTCAAGCAAAAAATGCCGCACTCTGGTATAATTTTGAAATCATTGCATGAGGAGTGGGGATTTCTAATAATTTTATTCCCTATAAATCTCCCTAGTCAATTTGAAATCATTTTATTTCCAATAAATCTCCTCAGTCAGACTGAAAGTCAAAAGTATCCTGTCCCACACACAAGGATAGGCATGCCCCATAATGCTTAGAGTGACATGATGGGTGAAACTTCATTTTTCATTCATTAGAGGAGAACCTAGGGTTATTCTTTGTCTAGAGCTAGAAGGGACCTGGGCAATCATTAAGTCCAACCACCTCATTTTACAGATGAGAAAACCAAGGTATAAAGAAGTTAAATGACTTTCTTGAGGTCATATAAGCAGGAAGCTGAAGAAATA
This sequence comes from Gymnobelideus leadbeateri, assembly GCA_011680675.1. Classification (NCBI taxonomy): domain Eukaryota; kingdom Metazoa; phylum Chordata; class Mammalia; order Diprotodontia; family Petauridae; genus Gymnobelideus; species Gymnobelideus leadbeateri. The sequence goes on along the minus strand of WOXC01005854.1, from coordinate 1,102,429 downwards.
GACTACATAGACCCTTAAAATGAATAATGATAATGGGAAGATTTATATGAGCTGATGCAAAATGAGGTAAGTGGAGACAGGGAAACAATATGCAGTTATTACAAGAATTTAAATGAAAAGCAAAACAACAGAAGAATTAAAACTAAATGTTGTGAAATTACAATGACAAAACTTGGCCCCAAAGAAGAGAAATAAGAAGAAAAGACATCTTTCCCTACTTTTTAAATTTTTTTTTTGCAGAGCTAGAGAACATTGCATATCACATCAGATTGTTAAAAAATAATGCTAGTTATTTTTTGTGGATTTTTTTTTATAAAAATTATTGTAAGGGATGATTCTTTGGGAGGAATTGGGGGAGGTAATGTAGGTTATATAAAAACTAAAGATATCAACAAAATTTATTTTGAAAAACAATAATGACAGAAATGATGTAATTTATAGCTAAGCTATAAAAGAATTATTTTTTGGTCAAGAGGGTCAAAATGTTTCCTTGAATCCGTGAAGGCCATTTGTAGGAGAAATAAGTAAGTGAATGAATAATTGAAGGAAGGAATGAAAGAACAAACGAATCGTAAGCCAGATTCTTCACATTGTCTTCGAGACATCTAAAGGTCCTGTCTGTGTTTCTGCTGTGGCAGGAGCACATGGCAGCATTACGAAGAATTATGTTTTATGGGAGCGGTTTCCATGATAAGCTCCTATTTTCAAGGTTTAATAAATCAGTCATAAAAATGTGCTTAAAGCTGAAGCTTGGCAAAGCAATTTAAAGGAAAAAAATTTCTCCTGGTCATTTTTAAGTTATACAAGTAGAAAAGGACAGCTTGCGTTGTTGTAGATGTTTTTTCCCCTGCCCACAATTTGGGAGGTGCATGATTCGAAGTGGCTGAATGATCGGTCCATGATGTCTATCGTCAGAACATTGAAGGCAATTTGAAAGAAAAGAGAGGAATGAGAAAGCTATTTACAACCCACATAGCAGCTATCCTACATACATACAGAATATGATATTTCATGCATTTTATCAGTGTTTCCTGATGCTTTTAAAGGAGCTAGCTTTTCCTTTTGTCCATCCAGAAATGGCACCCATTGGAGAAGATCCAGAGAAATGTTCTCCAATTTGATCCCTGAAATTCATAACACTTATACACCAGCCTTGTCTCCAAATTATTTAGTAGTAAAAAATGAAACCAACTTGTTAAAAAGAAGTATCTTTCTCTAATAAGAAAAAAGTTTCCATGTCTCTTGTTCATTTAAATCTCTTAGCAGAACACTAATTCCTCAAGTGCCATCTTTAGCTACCCTAATACTTTATTTACAGTTATGTTATTAACAGCAATAGCTAGCATTTATATAGAATCTTTAGGTTTCCAAAGGGCTCTACTTATTATCACATTTGATCTTCACAACAACTCTGAATTAGGTACTACTATTTTCCCCATTTTATAAATAAGGAAACCAAATCTGAAAGAGGTTAAGTGTTTCATCCAGTATCACACAGCTAATAAGTGTCTGAGGCAGGATTTGAACTCATCTTCCTGACACTGAGTCCAGCATTCTATCCAATGTACTACCTAGCTCATCAACTATGATGTCATAAACTTGCAGAATCTCAGAGTTGGAAAGAATGTCTTTTAGTGTAACTGGTACCTGACTGAGCATGCACTCTATAAGAATCCTGACAATTTTTAGCTCAGGGATGGGTCCTACCACCTCCCAAGGCATCCCATGCCCTTGGGGCATCTCTAATCCTTAGAAAGAGGATGTTTTCCTTTATGTTGCCTGGCACACAGTAGGTGCTTAATTGCTTATTAACTGACTGATTTATTTATACTGAACCCAAATATGACTTTCTCTGGCTTTCATTCTTTGCTGCAAGTGCTGCCTGATGTAACAAAGCATAATTAAGTATAATTCCATTTTGAATTTTATTTTTAATTTATGTAATAAAACAAGCATTCCATAACATGGTCAAATTTGGTCATTCTTTTTTGACATGGCAGTCTTTCAAATATCTGAAGATGGCAGTCATGCCTTCCTCCCCATAAATCTTCTTTTCTTGCCTTTCTTTATATCCTAAGGCTAGCACTTAGCACAGTACCCGGAGCATAGGAAATACTAAATAAATGCTCATTGACTGATTGACTATTAAATATGGTGGTCTTTTCCAAACCATTTTCCTTGTTGAACTTTCCAAATGGATATTCCCTCATCTCTTGTATTTCTATAACGTTGTTCTTGTCCATTTCTCTTCTTACTTCTCCAGCTACTCAAAGACATACAGAACTATAAAATGACAAAATCTTGGAGGTGAAACCTGAGAGATTATTTATTCAAATCCTCTGTGCAACATAACAAGCAAGAGATAACATAGGCTTTTGTATCATTCAGGACACCTCCTCTTGCGTGTTGCCCTCCTGCACAGGAAAGCTACCCCAACTTCAAGGCAATGTATGAGTCAACACAACATCATAGCTCAAAAGCCCCCACCAAAGCTTTTACTTTACCATCCAATCAGAAAGTACATTAGTTTAAACAAAGGACAAACAGAAAAGGTCCTCCCCACACAGAATTCACTGCAGGTCACTACATCACCAGTGGGAAAGGGCACAGTGGGACCTCGGAACATGGTTGAATTGTTTCCACATAAAGCAGAAGTTCTTAAATACTTTTGTATATCATAGATCCCTTCTCAGAAATTTTAGTTGAAGGTTGGTGAGAATCAAAGTGTAGTTTGTTTGTTTTTTCATTCAAATTCGTAGACTCCCTGAAATCTATCCAGAGAACCCTTCCACAGCCTCCTGATATAAAGAATATGTTTGGATAGTGCTCAAGAACAGAAGATAAGCACATGGGGAACACATACAGCCTGGGGAAATACATAAAGACAGACAGACATACACCCTGAGAACCCAGGAACTGAAGGCACCCTTGTGGAGATCATGAATGACCAGGGCAACTAATGTCTCTGACACTGCAGGGCTGCTATAGACCTCAGATAATGTCACATGATGCTTGCTAAACATCACCTTTCTGCTTTCTACTTATAAAGGTTTGTTGATTGATTGACTGACTTCTGGGAACATATGAGTTTTATCTTTTCCTTATGCAGGGCACTGAAGTTTCTCTCCTGTAATTTTCCACAATTTCATTATCATTAAGTTATCTTCTCCTAGCTTCTGTATTTCAAGTTCAGTTGCTGGTCTTCTCAGTTTCTGTCTACTGAGATTCACTTACTAGAAAGCTCCTTCCCAGTAAGGATGCTCTGGCAGGTAGTTTAGTCTATAGCTAAAACTATGAGTCACTACACCCAGTGCAGTGAAATGAAAGTCAAGTCATTTGTCTTTATGCTAACACTAAGTTTTTATTCTTTGAACTTCCTGTGTCTTGTGTTAAATTGAAGTCCATTTTTCCAGGCCATATGACTTAGGGTTGGAAATCCTCTAAGACTTTGATATAACTCTTTAACAGAATTCTGTGCCCCCAAAACCCATTGCATAGGTATTTGACAAAGAAATCCAACAGGAGGTGTATGGAGGTTTACTCTGCTCCTCAAATCCTCTCTACATTTACATATACATATATGTATACATGTACATGTTTGTATACGGGGCGGGGGGGAAGGAGAGGAAAGGAAGGGAAGAAAAGATGAAACCTTTTTTTTTGGGTGAGGCAATTGGGGTTGACTTGCCCAGGATCACACAGCTAGTAAGTGTCAAGCATCTGGTCAGAGGCCAAATTTGAACTCAGGTCCTCCTGACTTCAGGGTCAGTGCTCTATCCACTGCACCACCTAGCTGCCCCAAGAGGGAACATTTTTCAGTCCTGGCAGTATCATACTCATTTACACATAAGAACATTAAATTAATAAGATGTTCAATTTGAATAGATACTACTTAAATTGATCAAACAGCACAAAGAATTTGCCTTGAAGAAATTATTTAGTTGGGAATCAAAAAAGGTAAAATTCTAATTTCAATGTAAACTCTGAACTAGATATGTGACCTTGGAAAATCAGCATTGTATGAAGTTGTTTTAATTTGCATTTCTCTTATCACTTTTAATTAGGAGTGTTTTTTTTCAAATTGTTGTTGATAGGTTGTATTTCTTCTTTTGAGGAAGTATGGTAGTATGGTAGTAGAAGTATGATATCAGCCTTCTGATACCAGAAGGCTGGTATCATGTGACCATTTATTTGTGTACTGGAGAATATCTCAGGACCACATATTTTTAACCAAGTTTGTAAAAAATGTACATTATTCACCTCCAAATCATCTCTTTCTAAGGAAACTATACTTTAATTATTATATAATACTAATATTTAACAAAGCACTTCAGCAAAGATGATTTATCATAATAACAAAGGAATTAAATCTAAGCAGGAAATGGAAATAGTCTTTTTTTTTATTAGAACTCATGTATTCAATTGAATTCAGCAAGCACTTAAGTAATTACTATGTGCCAAGAAATATAGCAAGAGCTAGAGATATAAAGGTAAAAACAAAATAATCCCTGATCTCAAGAAGCTTATGTTCTACTTTGGGGAAAACAACGTAAATACAATATATTGAAATGATGGAAAGCTAGCGTAATATGCCAAAGAAATGAGGCAGTATATAGGGAAGATATTATGTTATCACAGATATCTGAATTCATTTATACATATATATGTATATATACATATATATGTGTGTGTGCTTTTGTATATGTATATATGTACATACTTACATACATACATATATATACATATATATACATACACACATACACAAACTCTCAAATACAAAACAAAAAAGAAAATAAAATAATCCATCTGTTCTTACCCTGAATGGTATTTTTTTACTCCACAGTTCTTTAAACAGCTGGCTGCCCTGCAGTATTCTTCCCTTGCAATCCCTCGTTAGATGAGGTTGATATCTTCCATTATTATCTTATCTATGGTACCATAGATGGCTAATGAGGCCAATCCAAGATCGACAGCCTCTGTCACAGCTCAAGCACATATTTTCTGGCATAATGAGTTGTCCTGGGTTGTTAATTTGGTCTTCAGCTCATTGTTCCTGCCAAGCACATTCATTTTTCCATCTTCTGTTGCAAAATTTTGAAGCCTAACACTTCAAAGTAGATTCTTCCCAGAAAGGAAGTTGTCCTCAGTAAGAGACATTCACAGGTTGTCATGAATGTTACACATTTTCATGCTGGCCATGAGACCATCCTTAAAGTGTTTTTAGCTGCCCTTCTCTTAAGTCATCTCCCATGCCTGATCAGTGAAAATAATTACACCTTCTTTCAGGAGTATAAAACCACTTGTCCAAATTATGTAGTCTGTCCATTGGCAATTAAATCAGATTGTCATCACCTCAGTGATCTTGGTGTTCATATTGCTATGACCATACCTAGTAAAAGACTATTTTGTGGGCAACATGAATGGTGTTTCCTTCCCAAGTATCTTGAGTTACCTTCTGGAAGTGATTGACAGTGTAGTGTAGGGGTTCCCGATCCTTGATAGGCCACATCTTAGAGTATCCACTTAAGGCTGCTGAGTACCTTAGAGATAATTTAATTCAGTGTACTCATTTTGTAGATAAGGAATTTGAAGCCAAGAGGTATTAAATGGTCATGGTAATACAGGAAGCCAGGATCAGTACTTATTACAGTGCCTGGCAAATGGTAGATGCTTCATAAATGTCTATTGGCTGACTGACCCCTGTGTCCAAATTATTTTTCCACTGCTCCATGGCTCCCTTTACACTTTATCAGGTTTTTCATGGATTCCATACTTGCTTCTGACAGGCTATTATGGAACAGAGCTAAGAACATTCTATCCAATAAGCATGTTGGCTGAGGTGGTCTTAAATTGCTTCTCCAATGGGGTAAAATCTTTCTTATTGACCTTTGGCCTCATTGAATGTTTCTTTGCTATGAAAGTAAGAGTCCTTAGAAGCACCTAATATTTATACCACAAACACTGATTAAACATCTAGTATCTATAAGCCACTACAGACATAGTTCCTCTCTTCATGAAACTTAGTCTAATTATTGTAGATATTAGTGAATTACTTAGTCTACTTATTATAGATGTTACATGCCCAGCACTATGACTAATTCTGGGTCTTCCTTTATATTCTGCTAGATTATAAACAATTCTATTCATTAATGGGTAGTTCAATGGATAGAGTGCAGGCCTATAGTCAGGAAGTCTTATCATGAGTTCAATCTGGCCTTAGATATTTACTAGCCATGTGACCCTGGGCAAGTCACTAAACCCTGTTTGCCTCAGTTTTCCCATCTGTAAAATGATCTGGTTGTTAAGAAAATCCCCAATGGGGTCATTAAGAATGGTGCACAACTGAAATATGACTGAACAACAACCAAAAAATGTCATTTTGCCAAGCTCTAAAAGCCTTTCACCAGTTGTCAATCAATCACTAGTAGTCCAATCCTGGACTACTCCATTATCTTTGTCTAATCAGATTTGATATTTTTCTTTTTGGTAAAAAAAAATCCAAGTCTCTCTTTATAGACAGTGGCAATCATAGACTTAAAATAACATAAGCTAACACTGAAAAAGTACCCCAATTTTTTCCTGAGATAGAAGAATAAATGATTGGGTAAACCTAAATCTTTAACTTAGATTTTAGTTAACATTTGGAGCTGCTTTTCAGAGCTAATGTTAAAAACAAGTAAGTTAAAGGCAAGCTTGCAGCCCATCAAAAGAAGCGTGCCCAACACTGTGACCATAAGGACCAACAGATAATTATATGTAAAAGAATGGAACAATGTTCCCTGCTGGTTCTCCTCTTATCTACATGACCACTCCTCAGTGACATTTGCTAGAGACAATTTCCATCCCCAACTTAAGGTTCCATAAACCCTCTTCCCTTTTTATTCTTTACTCTTTCTTAGTGATCTGGGTTCAAGAATCGTTTACTGAGAAGGTATAACCAGAAATAAGAATGAAATGAGGTCTCTGTTTGAGACTTTAATTACAACTTCCTTTTGGAAAATATAGACTTATGGGGCAGCTAGGTGGCACAGTGAATAGAGCACCAGCCCTGGAGTCAGGAGGACCTGAGTTCAAATCTGGCCTCAGACACTTGACACAAAAACTTAGAAAAGACTTAAGCAAGTTTCTTCTAGACACTCAGCCCCCTTCCCTCCAACTGATATATTTACCACCCTAACTCAGAATCCTATCACTTCTTTCCTGGACTACTATAATTGCCTCAGTGTTCTCACTCACTCTTCATTCAATCCACTATCTAGCTACCAAAATATTAATTTTAATTAACAACAACAAGATCATCAGACAGGCATTAAGGGTATCCAAAATCTGGTTCAAATTTATCTCCTGGGTCTCATTTTATATTATTCTCCTAATCTCTAACTACTATCTAGTTTACTATTTCTACCCAAAACTCAACATTTCAATCCTTTCCTCTTAACATTGTCACTATCCATCATTATCTCATGCCTATAATGAATTCCCTCTCCAAAGTTATTTCTATGAATCTTTATCTTCCTTCTGCTTCCTCTCTTCAGTTCATTCATTATTATCCACATTTCAACTCAGGCACCAACACCTCCATGAAGCCTTCCCTAATCCTCCTTTGTATTTTTTTTTACTTAAATTAAAAATTTTAATTAGAGTTAACTTTCTCACCTCTCCCCATTAGAAAAAGAATAAAAAAAACTTTTTTGCAAAAATATGTATTTTCAAGCAAAAAAATTCCTGTATTAGCCATGTCTATAAAATATATGTCTCATTTTACATCTGGAGTTCATCAGTTCTCTATTTTGAAATAGGTTGTATAACTCATCATCGGTAATCTGAAATCATTATTGGTCATTGCATTGATGAGAGTTCTTAAGTCTTTGAAAATTGTCTTATAATATTGGTGTCGTATTTACTTTATTTCTGCTCACTTCATTCTGTATCAGTTCATTCAGGTCTTTCTAAGTTTCTCTGAAACAAACCTATCCACCATTTCCTGTAACACAACCCCCTGGTGTTTCCATGTTGGATATGTGTTGTGCCTAAGTAAAATACATGCTTCCTGATGGTAGAGGCTGTTTGATTTTTGTCTTTATATACTTGGTGACAAGCACGGTGCTTTTTACATGCTAGGCATGCAATAAAATGTTTATGGAACTGAATTAAATATATATTGGCTTGAAGTACATCATAAAAATAATCTGTACATCAAATAGGTTAGTAGCCTCTCCCCTCTCCAATAGGTTAGTAGGTTAAATACAAAGCCCTAGATCCAATCTTGCCATAGAGACAACTGTTCTTTAATTACTCAATCAGGATGCTTAGGAACTCATTGACCTAAACAGTTACCTTCTTTAATGCTTATATAAGGTCAAGAATTAACACCACTGATTAGGGGAATAGGGAGTGAGGGGAAGATATCTTTCTGATACACAGAAAACACATTTTCCCCAAGTTGTCACATTATAAATGCTTCATAGAATCATAGATTCAAAATTGGAAGTGACTTTAAATTTCCTCCAGTCTACTCCCTTACATTTTTCAAACAAGGTAACTGAGGCTTGGAAAAATTAAGCAGCTTGCCCAAAGTGACATAGCTAGAAAACGGAAGATTCAAGATTCAAATCTAGGTCCCTAGCTGACCTTGAAATGGTATTGAAGACTTCAGATATTTCATGGATTGAACAGGGTTTTGCAGGCTAGCCTGGGAATTATAATATTGTTTCTATGTGAAAATGCCTTCCAAGTTCCAAACAACTTACAAATTTATGTTTTGGAACACAGCCTGCTCAGAAGTTATTAGATTTGCAGGTGTTACCAAGGGTTGGAGTATAGCAATCCAATTCTATTTGACAAATATTTTTAAATGCTTATTGTGGGTAAGACACCTGCTAGCTGAGGATAAAAAAGGCAAAAACAGTGGCAATCCTTGCCCTCAAGAAGCTTTCCTTCTACTAGGGACATGTGTCATTGCTGACATTTTGAGCACTTTTCAGTGTCCAAAGAAGAGTAGAAAAAAAAGGATGAATGGGCCAGGAACCACTAGAAAACTGATCCAATGTCCTAGTGTAATGGAAACTGTCCCAGTCTATTTTGTAGCAAGACTCCAATCCCGGGTGCTGCCTTCATGTCTTATATTTATTTTTCTGATGAAATGGGGTGTTGATGATGACAATTCCATATTCCACATGTTTGGTCACAGAGAATATGCCAACTGAATCAACCTTTCCCAATTTCTTTGCCAATGGCTCTATTCCCAAACAGAGTCCTTTATGAATGACAATGTGAAAATGGCCAAGAAATAAATGGTTGTGTGTCTCTACACAGTCCCCAAAACAGACTTTGGTTCAGCCAATCTGATCGTCCCAGCTGTCTGGTCTAAAAGATCGATATCAATTAGGTGGTGTGGCTGAATCAATTTTGTGGTCATGTGGATCAATTGTTTCAGAGAACCCAAATGACTGTACCAGATGTACTGTAGTCAGACTCTTTGTGCTCTATGGACCCAACCCACATCTGTCTTTTCCCAGCAAACTGCAAAGGGTGGGATAGAATGACACATCTGTCTCACTGGCAATGTCATCACTTGTCCTGATTTTCCTGCTATTTGGGCACTTCAACACATTGATGTGAAGATTCATAGGCAAATCATTAATTCTAATAGGTGATGTTCCATTTGATTTAGGCCAGTATGAAACATATAATTACCTCCTTGTTCATTCACTCATTCCAGAAGCCATTATTGAATTTCTGCACAGACTGTCTCCCTGTTTGCAGCCTCTCCCCTCTCCAATCCACACACTGCTCACAGCTGTCAAAATATTCTCCCAAAGGTACAAATTTGACCACGTCCCTCCTTTACTCAAGAATTTTCAGTGGCTCCTTAGGTGGATCAAAGGCAGACCCCCCTGGTTCCAGCTGCCTTTCTAGACTTCTTTCATATTACTCCCCTTTACGACTTCTAAATTCTAGGCAAACTTTTCTCCTAACTCTAGCCCAAAACCAGAATTCTAGCTCTCCACTTCTATCCCCTGCCTGGAATTCACTCCATCTTGATAGATACCTGGTAAAGTCCTCCAAAGACCAACTTACATAGTACTTTCTACCCTAAGCTTTTCCTAACATCCCCCCACCGAATACATATGTGTGTGTGGGGTGTGTGTGTGTGTATATATATATATATATACATTTATATGTCTATATATTTATATATATATATATACATTTATATGTAGATAGATAGATAGATAGATATATTACTTCCTCAAGTTAATCATCTAATTACTTAGCTCTGTATGTACTGTATTATCCCAGTAGAATTCAAATTCTTTGAGAGAATAGATAATTTTCCATTTGTATCTATATAAACCTTGTGCCTGGTAGATACTGGGGTGATTTTTAAGTACCTTCTATCTGCCACAGATACAAATGCAAAGAAATACACAATCCCAACTTTCAAGGATGGCAATGAGGTGGTGATTTGGATAGAGTGTGAGACCTGGAGTTAGGAAGATCTGAGTTCTAATCCAGCCTCAGATGCTTACCAGCTGTGTGGCCCTGGGAAAATCACTTAACCCTGTTTGCTTTCATTTCCTCACCTGTAAAATGAGCTGTAGAAGGAAATGGCAAACCACTCCAGTATCTTTGCCAAGAAAATCCCAAATGGGGACACTAAGAGTCAGACATGAGTGAACAACAACTTTCAAGGAACTTATATTCTTTTTTAAGGTTTTTTTAAGTGAATGAAAGGCCCTTACTGCTATGCATGTAGTTAGAGGATCACATATGTAGAGACAGAAGGAGCTCCAAAGGCCATCTGGTCAACCTCCCACCTACTCCCCACTTTATAAATAAGGGAACTGAGGTCCACAGGAATTAAGTTAGCTAGATGGCACAGTGGATAGAGTGCTGTGCCTGGAATCAAAAAGAGTCAAGGTTACTTCTTGCCCTGGACACTTACTGGCTGTTTGACCTTTGTCTGCCTCAGTTTCTTCAACTGTAAAATTGGGACAACAACAACTGTACCTCACAAGGTTGTTATGGTTATCAAATGAGATATTTGTGAATATTTAGCAGAATGCCTGGTATATAACAGACATTTAATAACTGTTAGGATTTTTTTCTAAGTGACTTGGCTAGGTAGCAGGAATAGAATTTGAACCAATGACCTCTGACTCCAGAGCTCGTATTCCTTCTACTGTGCAGTATTGTCTCCTTACAGTAACAAGAGTATTATATTTGGAATCAGGAGAAATCTAGGTTCAAATCCTGCCACTGACACTAACTGGTCAAGTCACTCTCCTTCCCTGAGCCTGTTTTCTCATCTATGAAATGGTAATAACCTCACGTACTGCCCAGGTCTATTGTGAGGGTCAAATGTGGTAATGTCTATGAAGTGCTATTATATACTAGAGGTGATGGTCTCTCTTAATAGTCAGGTCTCAATTAGGGAAATGATCTGTCCAATGCAATCTTGGGCTCCAAATTCCACGTTGTGCTTTGGATGTTCACTTTCAGATTGTTTATGAGTTGCGGAAGACTTTGCTTCGTATCCTGCAGCAGATATATGAGCTGTGCAACACTGGGCAAATCACTTAAATTCTCTAGGTCTTGGGTTCTTCATCTGTAAAATTAGGGAAATGTACTTGATGCACTCCACGTTCTCTTCCAGGTTTAAATCTATAAGTACAGAACGCAAAGAAGATTCTAAAAATTTCCAATTTGGTTGAATGAGATACTGAATCCCAAAGAGTATGTGGTTATTCGACCAAGAAAAATAGGAAGCCAACCATAAAAGGGCCCCTTTTCCCAAAACAATGTGAGCACAGCATGTCCTAAAGAGGACTGTTCTGTCACAATTCCAGCTGTGATGGCTCATTCCTCTATGCTAAAGAACAAATTCAAATGTGGGCATCACATCTGAGGAAGGATATTGACAATCTGGAATTTATCCAGAGAAAAAGAAGGGTGATAAGAGAATTTTAAAAATGAGCCATATGAGGATTACTTGAAAGACTTGGAGGTGTTCAGACCAGACAAGAGATTTAGGAAAGGACACAGAGGCTGTCCCAGAGTTAGGATCGCAGAAGCAAATAATTATAGTGTTGGGAAGGGACACTAGAAACCATTTAATACAACATGACAAAAGGATTTCTTCCACCACCACCTAACAAGTAGCATTTCTGCCTTTGTTTGAATATCTGCAATGAGGGAGAACTAGCTAGATGGTATAGTGCATAGAGTGTTGGTCTTGGAGTCAGGAATGCCTGAATTTTAATCCTGCCTCAGATATGTAATAGCTGTGTGACTTTGGCCAAGTCACTTAACCACTATCTGCCTCAGTTGCCTTGCCCATAAAATGGGGATAATAACAGCATTTACCTCAGAGGGTTGTTATGGGGTTCAAATGGAATAATGTATGCAAAATACTATGTAAACCTTAAAGTCATCATCATCATCATCATTACCATCAATTATTTCTAAAGGCAACTAATTCCTCTCTTGGTTAGCTCCAGTTTCACACCAAGCTCAAATCTACTTCTCAGAAACTTCCATCCATTGCTCCTTCTACCTTCTCAGAACAAAAGTCTCAATCTTTTTCCCAATGACAAATCTTCAAATACTTGAAGACAGCCATCATGCCTTCCCTCCAGGTTAAACATCCCAATTTCTTCAACTGATCTTTTTATGAAATGAATGTACCATCTTGGGTGGTTTCCTTGGGATGCTCTCAATATTATCAAAAGCCTTAAATTTTTGGCCAAGAACTAAACCAAACAATCTAGATATGATCAGAACATGGTGGGGTATCATAGGACTAAAACATCCATGTTTATGTGTGCCTTGTTGTTCTTACTACAGCATAACATCACATTAGCTTTCTTGGCTTCCAGGTCACTATGTTGTATTGAAATGGAATTTGAAACACACTAAACCCTCCAATCTTCTGCTGATGAACCATTAAATATCTGTGGCCCTTCAAAATGACTTCGGGTGTTTGAAGGGCTATTATATGGGAGACAGATAAGACTTGTTCTGCTTGGCTTCCAAAGATTCAACAAGGAGCAATTAGTAGGAACTGCTGAGTAGACCTCAGTTAGATATAAGGAGATAGGATGGGGACCAAAACATGGTAACCTTTGACGTTGTCCAGAAATGAAAGGGATTGCCCTGGAAGTGGTGCACTCCCTGTCTCTACTCTTCCAAGTAGAGATTGGATGACCACTTGGCAGGCTGCTGTGCATAAAATTTATGCTTTGAGTGACCTCTAAGGCTACTTTACACTTGGCAAGTCCACGATTCTACAATTCTCTGAATTAGTTGCATGAGAGATAATATATTCTAGTATGAAAAGGGATAGATAACAGCTCATTCTTCCTAAGCATTCCAGTAACTTTTAGAAGTTTTTAATTGAGATAAAACCGTTGTTTTGAAATGGTCTCTATAAGATTCTTTTCATAGTTAGTATAATGCCTCAACTGTGCAATCATCCATACTTTACTAGGTTTATTGAGCTGCATAAAAAGGGCCTAAGCATGTTTTTCAATTGAATTGAATTCAGAAGTCATTTATTAAATGCCTACTATGTGCAGGGGGTTGTAGTATACATGGAGGCTACAAAAGCAAAAAAAAAAGTATTTGTTCGGTTAGTAATTTAATAACAAGTAAAGAGGTCAAAATGTTTGTGGAATGGATGCATGAAGCTTACTAAAGAACTTCAATAATCCACTCCTATTGCTGTTTATAAAAACAATGGAAAGAAATATAACTATTGGTAATGATAATGAATAGCTTGACTCCTAAAAATGATATACAAATATATATTCTTCCATATTTGAAGAGGTAGGGAACCTTGCTAGTGGAACACTATATGTGGTTGGATTTGGTTGGTGAATAGATTAGTTTGACTAAGTTGATTTTTTTCTCTTCCTTTTCTAATCTTTGTCACAAACAATGGTTCACTGGGTGGAAAAGAAAGAAGGAATTCATTTAGAAATGAGTACTATAAAAATGTTGACATAATTATCTTTTAAAAAATAAGTGAAGTCCATGCATATTATTCCATTTTTTCTTTATACAATAAGCTTAATGAGCTAGACTCTCAACTGTAGAAAATTACTGAAAACTGACCAAGAAGCAAAAAATATGGATTCTCTATGCTATACTATGTCAACTCCAGTAGGGAAAGCAGGCTAGGCAAATAACTTTTTAAAATATCATAGTTCTTAAATATGGTCATTCCTTTATAAAATAAGAGGATATGGTGTCCTCACCAAAAATTAAGATGAATTGGTATTGCCTTTGGAATAATCTTAAAAGCATATGATGAGTTATACAAGAAAAATATGAAAACCATTTTAACTTCTCCATCCTACTGGTTACATAAGCACTTAAGTATTATTTACTATCAACATTGTTCCTCTCTTTTCTTCCTCCTTTTCCTCTTCTTAAGTTTCTCTCTCTCTCCCTCCCTCTCTCTCTCTCTCTCTCTCTCTCTCTCTCTCTCTCTCTCTCCCTCCCTCCCTCCCTCTCCCTCTCTCCCTCTTTCTCCCTACCTCCTTCTCCCCTCTCCTTTTCATTCTTCAAGAGGAATGAGTCACGTCACTTGCCTGCCAATCAGTCTGCTAATGGCTGTTTCCATTGAGTTTCTCCTGTAATAATACAACAGAATTTCTATGAGTTAGAATCTCATTTCTTCTACTGATGAACAGTCCCCTTGCTTGAGTACCCAGGAGGCATTAAACAACACTTACTAAAGCAATGCTAACTTTATTCTATTGCTTTCCTTTTACCCTAGATCTGTGGCAAAATTTTGGAGCTGGATGTGTACTTAGGATCTTTTAGTTGTTTGATTACATTGATGAAAGGATGTACAATCAATCTCCCCCTAAGACAGTGAGTGGTATTGGCCATAACTCATTATTCTGTCAAGAATTTGGCATTTCAATCGATGGGAAATGATGTGTGATCATTCTAATTTATTATACATCATTTCCCATCAATCGACGAGCTGAAGCCTTGACATAATAAGTACTTACAGACACTGTCAATCATTCTTGGTCAAATACCTCCCAATGCTCCCATTTGGGATAGTCTCAGATTGTCACACAAATGGACACTCTCCCCTGATCTCCAAATGCAACAATCAGAAGATCATAGGATCATAAATTCAAAGCTGGCAGGGACTTTGGAGGTCATTGAGTCCAACCCTCTCATTTTACCAAAAGGAAACTCAGGCTCAGAGAATTTAAATGACTTGCCCATGACCACATAGCTAGTGAGTGTCTAAAACAGAATTTGAACACAAGGCTTCCTATTCTAATTCCTATGACTCTATCCACTCTACAATGCAGCTTATTAATTGGTAAGTCCATGAGAAACTACCTAAACATTGTATAGCATACCAATCCCCATCTCTGAAATGCTCTACCTCTTTACCCCTGACTCTTAGAATCCCTAGTTTTGACATAGGTCACATGATCATTAATGTGGAGGACCCGACAGTTTTTCAGTATCTGCCAACTCTTTAAAAATCCCCAAAAGAGAAATTATGTGTCAGCATTAAAGCAATGATGAACTTCCACAGTACCTAAAGCAAGAAGACCAATATTGTCTTTATGAATTAACTGTGGAAATAATGTCTTTATGAACCAACTGTGGAAAAAACAAATTGGGTGCTCACATAGTATCCGTGTTCTACCAGTCACCACCTTAGGCAAGGCACACAAACCACCCAGAGGCTTGAGCTTTGAGGCTTATTCAGTGATTTTCCTGTTTCTGCAGTCTCTGCTAGGCTCACCCTATTCCTGTTTCTGTCGTTCTTGGATCAACTGGTTGCAACAAGCAGTGAGCATCCATTCTGCCCTGCCATCTGACATGGATGAAGGTATAGTAGAATAAATAAGATTTCCTTCTTGCTCACTAAGTTGTGGAACACCTAGATGAAAGAGACTCTCCCAAGGACACCCACCACAAAATGTAGCAGGGGGTCAGAATTAAGCAGGGATCCATCTTGTTCTCCAAGAAGCTACTTGAGATAGGGATTTAAGTCCACGAAAAGAAAATTCTACAATATAGGAAGATGTTGACAACTTTGAGTGCAGCTCTGGGGTTAAACCCACAATCAGTAAAGGATAAGTCACAAAGCTAACACAGAGAAATGTAAAGAAAAAAAGGCAAAACTCAACAAAGATATCAAGAGGAAGAAAATCCCATTAAAATCACAGAGTACAATCATATAAATCAATAGAAAATACACTAAAATTAGAAGAGTATATGAGTATGAAAACATCTAAGAGAATACAAACCACTTAAATATTTCAAGTCAAAAGAATTTGAACTAAGTCCTGATGATACAAAGAACCCTACGAATTCCCAAGAAAGCATGCGATCATAGTAGAGTGTTCCAGAATGGTTCAACAGAGAAATCATAATCTTGATAGAACTGGTTTGAACAAAAGAAATAATTAATTGATTAATTAATAATTAATAGTAAATTAAAGAAATTTCATCTGCAGTGGTGAATCGCTCCAAAGAATGAAGAGAGAGATAGATTGGGCATAGACTCCCTAGCTTCTTTCAAGTTTTATTTCAAGTGTCGCCACCTACATGAGGCCTTTCCTCATCCTCCTCTATACATACCCTTAGTCATTTTGACCCTCATGTTGCTTTGTATCTACAGTAAATCTTCAACTCTTATGGGGTAACATTACTAGAAAACAGAACAAAATGTTGATACATTGATACATGAATGCTGATACACTGAACCTATGGGATATAGGGAGTTAGGCTCCCACAACCACCAGAAGCTGTTATCTTAACCCTAGAAATTTCTGATAGTACACTTTTTTGCATACAGTTCTTAACAAAATATTAATTATGATAATATGCACTTTTTCCTAGCACAGCAACCATGAAACTGTCCCCCCAAAAAATACAGTACACAAAATAAAATTGGTAATATACAAAACATTTTCTCTCTAGTAATTTCCTAGAATTCTGTGACCTTTTGTACTAAAATCTCAATTAGAAATACATTGAATTCTGACAATATTTGCTTTTCCTAACACATAAAATCTACAGTACCATTATATCAAAATTTGGTTGTTGAGAGAAGTTCATCAGCATTGTACATCAATTTCTTGCTTGCCCGCATTCTCGGTAATGGACAATGCTCTCATGCTTTCCCAGTCACCAGTGGGGTGCAACAAAACTCTGTGCTTACTCCTGTGCTTTATAACATGATGTTTTTGGCCATGGTGTCAAATAATTTCAGTGAGTGGTATCAAGGTAACTTATCACATCAATGGTAAATTCTTCAACTTGAAAAGGCTACAACCCAAGACCAAAGTGGAGAGAGTGTTGGTTTCTGTTTGCAGATCATTATGCCCTCAGTGCAGCCTCTGAAGCTGAGATGCAACAAAGTATGGATCAATTCTCTGCTGATTGTGCTAATTTTGACCTAAAAATTAACACCAAGAAAACACAGGTGCTCCATTAGCCCTTCCACCAGATCATCTATATGTGAAACCGCTGGTTACAGCAAATGGAGAAGTTCTGAATGCTATGGATAAGTTCACTTACCTTGATAGTGTACTTTCCAGGAATATACACATTGATAATGAGGTTGGCGTATGCATTTCCAGAGCTAGCTCAGTGTTTGGGAGGTTCTGAGGGAAAACATAAGAAGAAGTATTAGACTGACTACCAAATTGAAGGTCTACAGAGATGTTGTGCTAATCTCATTGTTCTGTGCCTGCGAAACCTGGACGGTATACCAGAACCATTCCAGGAAATTGAATCACTTTCATTTGTATTGTCTTAGGAAGATTCTGAAGATCACCTGACAGGATAAGGTACCAGATACTCAGGTCCTTTCTTGAACTAAGCTGCCAAGCATTCAAACTCTGCTTCAGAGAGTGCAACTCTTATGGTATGGTCACATTGCTCAAATGCAAAACATATGCTTGCCAAAAAGACTATTTTATGGAGAACTCACACAGGGCAACTGTTCACATGGTAGTCAGAAGAAGCGATACAAAGACACTCTCAAGGTCTCTCGGATGATTGTACTCTCACTGCAATCTCTGAGATTGAGATGCAACAAAATACGGATTGATTCTCTGTTGCTTGTGTTAATTTTGGCTTAACATTTAACACTAAGAAAACAGAGTTTCTCCACCAGCCAACCACCATACCACTCATCTGTGGAACCATTGATTACAGCAAATGGAGAAATTCTTGAGTACTGTGGATAAGTTTACTTACCTTCGCAGTATACTTTCCAGGGATGTACATATTGATAATGGGATTGATGCGGGCATTGCCAGAACCTTGGGATTAGGGTGGCTAGGTGGTGCAGTGAATAGACCATGGGCCCTGGAGTCAGGAGGACCTGAATTCAAATTTGACCTCAGACACAACACAAAAAACTAGCCATGTGACTTTGGGCAAGCCACTTAATTCTGTTTGCCTCAGTTTCCTCATCCATGAAATGAGTTGGAGAAGGAAATGGCAAATTACACTAGTATCTTTACCTAGAAAACCCCAAATGGGGTCACAAAGAGTCAGACACAACTAGATGTCTCAGATCCTCCACCATTTAAAGAGGGCTCCCCGGGTATTCACTTCATCATTTTCCACTCAGCTACTCTTTTGGACTTTACCTTTTTCCAGAAATTCCCCACTTAGCAAGGTTAAACCAGCTCTGTACCTCATACCTCCTCCAACCATTTTCCTTCAGCTACAGAACTTCATCATGTTTCCCCTCACCTTTCAGTCTCTATTAATGTGTTGTAAGATTAGATTTTAAGATCCTTGAGGACAGGGAGTATCTTATGCCTTTTTGTGTCCTCATACAAAGTACGGTGCTTGGCACATAGTAGGTACTTGATAAATATTTACTAACTGACTCTGATTCTGAGTTATAAAATGGGAATAATAATAATAGCACCTATTTCCCAGGGTTGTCCTTGAAAATAAAATAAGATACTATTTGTAAAGTGCTATGTAAATCTTAGAGTATTATATAAATGCTAGCAATCCTTATTATGTTAAGATTTTTTTTTAAATGAACAGATTTTATTGTTTCTCTAGTAGTTCATTCTTTTCACTTTCTATATGAAGTAGTTGAGAATGCACAGATATGAGGTGATTTTCCCAAGCTCCATAGCTGATAGGTAACAGATATCTCCTTCTGGTTGCTTCACTCAAAGAACATCACTCCTGGAGTGCTTTTTGGAACAATGTCAAAGTGCATTGATTTTCCTGCATTTCATCTTTCTGAGACAACATTCTTAAGAATGACAAGAATGGCATTCAATTTAGCAAACATATATAAAGGATCTAGACTGGGCAGACCACTGCACTGGGAGCTGGGTAAAATGGGATGGGGATTGAGCCTGTAGTTTTAATGGTATTGAGAATTCCGAAGAAGAGGAAACTCCCTCTACCCATAATCACCTTTACTGCAATTTATACTTTTAGTGAGTCTCCCATGGCAATGAGAAGTGACTTGCTACAGGTCACATAGTCAGTATATTTCAAAAGTAAAGTTTGAACTCAGGTCTTCCTAACTGCAAGGGTGACTCTCTATTCATCATATCATCAGCCTCTCTGGCTCAAGAGTAGAGCTGATTAAGGTTTCAAGTCTGAGTCCCTGACTGCATAGAGGTTATTGACTGCTAAGATTACACATACAAAAGTAACAGTAAGACAAAATATGTTAATATGGGAAGTATTTATATCTTCAGTTGGTGTGGACAACTTCTTTTGTTTTCCCCAACAGGAGAGGGTGACTAAGTCTGTGGTGTAGTACATAAGTCCTAGGGAATTTCCTGAGAATCAGAGAGATGATTTCACCAGATTCGCAAGTTAATGACAGGATTTGAACCCAAATCTTGCTGACTCCAAGGCCTACACTCTTCACTCTTCCTCCAAATAATATAAAAATATCACATGGAGTCACAAAGTAAGTGCTTAATAAATGTTTTATCTAATCTAATAAATAAGAGATATAAAGAAAATGCTTTATAAGAACTGGGGGAGAGAGGTGTGAGTAGTGGGAAGTGCCCAATCCTCCTTCCTATTTCCTTTCATCTCTCCCTGGGAGGAGATTGCTTAGATAGTCCCCATGCATGATATTTCATGTCCCACCTACCTCCATGCCTTTTCATAAGGAGTCCCCCTTATCCCTCTTCTCCTCTTCCTCATAGAATCTCTTCCTTTTTTAAAAGAATAGTTCAGGTGCCACCTTCTACATAAGGTCTTTCCTGACTTCCCCAGTTATTTCTACACACTCTCTTAAAATTATTTTGCCTTACCGTAATGGTAAGCATAGAAGTAGTTCACACCTTGTTCCAGTTATTGAATTAACACCTTGTTTCAGTTCAAGTTTCTTTTGAGACTCTTTTAAAGTCTGTTAAGAAACAACCCCTAACTTGTGATCCCTAGAACTTGTGAACTTCTTGGGAGGAGCTAATGACTATATAAGGAGAGCCCCAGGGCTTGAAACAATAAAAACTGAGAAGAGGACCCTTGTGGTGGCAGAGTCAAGAAGGAGAAAACTTGTGGTATCCTGGCACTCTGTTTGTCTGCTCTATGTTGATGTTTGTTTATAATAATTTGTACAGAAACCCTGGGACCTTACTGGAAGCCCTGAAAGAGGATTTTCTCATTATATGTTTACAGAAGTCCTGGAGGAGGGTTTTGGAGGTCCTGGGACTTTACTGATGATTTGTGCTGACCTCTTGGACCTTGTTTGTGGGTCTGTGTTGATTTCTATGTTGATGATTTATGTTGAGTTCTCAGACCTTGTTGGTGGGTCTGAGTTTATTTCTGAGGCAGATAGTGATTTGATGATGGTGCCAGCAATGTGTTTGAATATTATTGTGGCTCTGTCAATATTTGTCTTTGCAGAAACAGGAACTGTAAAGGACTTGAGGTGGACTGGACACTGTGAACTTCAATATGGAACAGGAACTGGACAAAGAACTGGACAAGGAGCTGGAAAAGGAACTGGGACCTGACTGCCTTTGAACCCAGGTGACAGTTGGAACTGGGACCATGGAAGAAGAACCATGGAAGCTGAGAGCCAGCCTTGAGTCAAGCTAAAAGAAGACTTTACTTGGATACTGTGTACTGACTGAGAATATTATGATTTACTATGACCTAGGGGTAGAGAACTTTGACTTTTGTACTTTGTGATTGAATTAAGGATTTTGTGATTGACTAAACAAATGTACTTTGTTTAAAACTGTGTGACTACTTTGGTGAAAACCATGTGGCCATTTTAGTGATAAGCTGTTGGGTTGTGATATGGTGAATGCTATATTTAGATTTTTTTTTGATAAATTGTAACATTGTGAATACTATACCTTTATTTTCTATGAATGTGTTGCTCTGATTTGCTATTGAATAAATAGAGAGCTCACTATACTCTGTAATCAGAACCTTGAAAGCTGTTCACAACAGCAGTTCCCTGGAAAGCTGCTTATGCTTGGCTTTACACTTACTTTGCCTATACATTTTGTTTTCTTATATAAACCAGGCTTTCCAGGCTTGCCCAATTTTCCTAACATGGAGAAGAAGCCCTTGGGGGCCTTTTGAGAATGCCCAGTTTGCCTAAGATGGAGCTTACTGCATCCTCTACCATTTAGGTGGAGGTAATATTTTTGATTGGCTTATTGAGTCTTTAAAACTGGAAACACTAGTCTGTTTTTTCTCTTTCTTCTGTACTCTTTCCTACTGTATACAGAGAGGGCCATGAACTGAACCAGTAAGAGGAGAAGGATTTCCCTTCCCCTGTTTCCCCTTTTTTATTCTAGATATGACAAATGAGTATGGAGATGTTTGATTCTGCTTTGTGTTATTTGTTCTCTTCAGTTTCAGTGCCAGAGATGATCCTCACAGGATCCTGGAATTCAAGTAACGGTGACCTTGGAGGCAGGATTGGAGGTTATATGAATCCAACCAGCCCAGCATGGAAGCTCTGAGAAGTCAAAGTACCTGGGACTCAAGCCCTAGGAGGAGTTTGGGTCTTAGAAATGGAACTGGGACTCTTTGGAAACAAGGCTAAATTAAGATCCTAATATCCTTCCTCTCTCCAGGGCCTGAGGTATAAGGGGGTGTCATACCTCCCACATGCTGCTGGAGTAAATGGTGTATATGTGATTATAACTCCTAAAGAAATTACTTCTGTGTAAAATCTCATCTGATTGTCAGTAATTAAGTAGAACCTGGGTACAGTCCAGCCTTTCTACTTAGAATACTATCATTAGTAGCTAGAGTCATTTGAAGAGAGTTTAGATACGTCAACCCCCTTAAGGATATTAGAAAACTCAAAGTGTGTGAGTGAAATGTAACACACCTGGCCTCCAAGATGGTGAATTATACTTACTTATATACAAGCTATATCCTCTGGATAGAATATAAGCTCCTTGGGGGCAGGGGTTGACTTTTGTTTTTGTCTTTATGTCTGTAGATCTGAATACAGCAGTTCCTTGAACTGCATTGTATTGCTATGACATGAAGTAAAGTGAATTGGAGTTAGAGAATGGTTGAGGCTCTGCACTGAAAGAAGACATAGATATTAGAATCTATAATCTGAGAGACTTGCATCTTTAACAATGGCCCTCCTATTGTTACTGCCATCCTGGATCATCAGAAGAGAACCATTGGATTTGTCTAGGTCTACTTAGAAGTTAATGGAGCTGCAGTGCTCCTATGCTTAGCATCAGTGTGGGCAAATGATGTAAATGACATGTCATCCATGGCTGCCCATTCTCTACAACTATAGTTTTTGTCTCCACAAAAATTCATCACAAGAAACCCCCAAGGGCATCTGAGTGGTGCAGTGGATAGAGCACCAACCCTGGAGTGAGGAGGACTTGGGTTCAAATTTGGCCTCAGACACTTAATAGCTGTGTGATGCTGGACAAATCATTTCACCCCAGTTTCCTCCAAAAGAGGAAAAAAAGAAAAGGCCCCCTCCATGGGTAGGGGGCCTTCCCCAAAATGTTTGATGAGCAGGAAAAGGACATTTTAAAGGGAGTCTAAGATGCAGTAGCTGGAAGAATAGTGACCAAAGGAGATGGTTTGCTAGTTAAGTGTTTCTGATCATTTTCATGATGACTCTGTAAATAATCGATTGTTGCCTTACAATTTTGGTTCATCTGGAAATTATAGCAAGACACAACTTTTTTTTCATTTCTGTGTCCTCATTTTTGTTAGTAACAAAGACAAATTTTCATAAGGATCCACTCTAATAGTTGGAGGAGAATGTTTGTTTCCAACAAGAGTCAAAAGATTTTTCAGGGAAAGATAGCAACATTTTCCTGGAAGGGAGCAAAGGAAAAGACACTGAGGAATAATATCTCCAACACCTAGAAAAATGAGGAATGAAATTAAATAGTCATTTTAAACTGAAATTAAAATGCACTCTGCCTGATTTTTCATTTATGATGTTTGTGGGTCAACCCTGTTCTCTCTCCTAAACTCCAACTTAAAACATCCTTGTCTTCAAATCATAGCTCAGTTTCCATCTCCAGGAAGACTTTTCTGGTCTCAATTTTTCTTTTTTCTTATATTTTATATTGTTATAATATTTTGGAATATTACTTTTCCTTTCTCTTTTCTTTATAATTATATTTTATTTCTGTATTTATAACATATAAAAACTTTATATAAATTTATATTTTATGTATTTATTGTTTTATATAATTTATAATTACTTTTTATTACCTTGTTTATATGTGTGTTTGTATGTGTGTAATGTACTTGTTTATGTGTTATATTCCACCCCTTACCCTAAGTAGAATGTAAATCCCTCTAGGACTGGGATTGTTTTGTTGTTATTGTTGTCTTTGCATTCCCAGTGCCTAGGGCTGTGCTTAGCACACAGCAGGAACTTAAGGAATGTTTGTCAAAATAAGTCCAATAGCTGTGTAATGCACATAGTAGGAAATTAATAAATGTCAATAAATTGTATTACAGGTCAATCCAGCACCTAGCACAATGAATAATAAAAAATAAATGTTGATTGATTGATTGAGTTGAGCAATAGTACAAGCCATGGGCTAATAACAAAAAACTTTGCTTCCAACTAACTCAAAGGCCTATAGCCTTAGAGATGAGAAATAAGAGTATGTTAATGTCATGGATTTTGATAGCATCTTTCTCCATGGACTTCAAAGCATTCAATAGTTCATTTAGCCTCATCATTCTTCATGACCCAATGACCTTAGAAGCCCTTCCATACTTTTTTCTTCCACACCAACTTTTTCTGTGGCTCTCCTATCAGTAATCAGCAGGGTTTTGGCAGATCCAGAACTCAACTGGTGAGCCAGCTGGTTCCTTCAGCTCCCTATGGGCTCTAGAGTTTTTCCAGTCTAATGGGGTATAACAGTTCATTACATACCTTTCTAACTGACCCCTTCCTGGGAAGCTGCAAAGTAGTCCATGTTTGAGACAGGCATCATTATCATTTCCAAGGCTGGCAGATATAGTTTCCAATAGATCTTGGGGGAACTAGAGGATCTCAGAAGTGGTAAGGAGATAAGCCTTTGCTCTGGGGGGAAGGAAAGGGAAGGGAGATGGATCACTGAAAGGAACCAATGTGGTCTAGCCTGTGGTAAAATAGTATCTTATGGAAGGAAGGAATGTTGGGAGGAAGATCAAAGACATTCCACAGAGAAGCAAAAATAAAATTTTGGAGGTTTTTTGAGAGAGTAAGTAGGCAATAAATAGAAAACAAAAGGGAAAAGAATGTCAATACCTTTATCTGATCAGGATACAGTTTCTAGGCTAGAGATGGCACAAAAAAAAAAAAAAAACATGAAGTAGATTCAAGTAATAAAAAGGCTTTCCAAACTCCAGATGCTATCAAAACCATTAGGGTACCTCATTTTGATTTTGATAATCTATTTCTACCAAGGAAAATTTAAGGTATATGGGAAATCTAAGTAAATAAAAATTAACTTTAAGGGAAAATAACTTTAAAATATGAAATGACAATCAATAAACATTTATTAAGCTCCTACTGTGTTCCTGGCATGACATTAGGCACTATGCTAAAGCAAAAATTAAATGGTCCCTGCCCTCAAGAGCGTGCAAGCTAGGGAGTATTTTATCAATCAATCAATCAATCCCCCTTTAGAGGGAAGATGATTGTTGAATGGTCATCGTCTTTTGTTCTCAAAGAGGACCAAAATGACATCAGTATGTTGGGGTAAAGGTATAGTGTGTCTGATTGTGGC
This sequence comes from Gymnobelideus leadbeateri, assembly GCA_011680675.1. Classification (NCBI taxonomy): domain Eukaryota; kingdom Metazoa; phylum Chordata; class Mammalia; order Diprotodontia; family Petauridae; genus Gymnobelideus; species Gymnobelideus leadbeateri. The sequence goes on along the minus strand of WOXC01005854.1, from coordinate 1,077,185 downwards.
TGATAGGCCAATATAAGTTCAGAAGGCTCTAGCACAGATCAGGCACAAATATTCCATATGAACAATTGGAGTGGAAATGTCTCTTAATTTGAAGGCTCACATTTATTTTGAGTTACTGCAAGTCTGCTTTGCTCATAGGATGAGAGATGATTGAGAAATAAATGAATTTTGAAGTTGGATCCATTTATTTACATCCCTCTCTTCCTAGGAAATGAGAGTGCTAATTTGAAAGTTTGCTAACAAAAGAAGTAATAGCTGGCATACACTAATACATCATTGGTGGAGCTGTGAACTGGTTCTACCATTCTGAAAAACAAGAAAGATAATTAAATTGTTCATAATTATCCACTGATGTCAGTACTTGGAATATACCCCACAGAGGTTAAAGACAGAAAAAGTGATCCTGCATATATACAAAATTATTTATATCACCCATTCTTTTTTTTTTTGCTTTTTTTTTGGAGGGCAGTTGGGGTTAAATGACTTGCCCAAGGTCACACGGCTAGTTTTTGTACTAAGTGTCTGAGGCCAGATTTGAACTCAGGTCCTCCTGATTCCAGGGCTGATGCTCTATTCACTCCACCACCTAGCTGCCCCAGTTGAGCCCATTCTTGTAACAAAGAAAAAGTAGTTAAACAAAACCAATAGACAAAATGATTGCATCTGATAGTAATAGTTGTATAAGTTTTAGGATATGAATGTAATAGAATTGTGCTATAAGAAACCACTAATACAAGATATTCAGAGAAACATAGGAAGATTTCTATGAACTGACATAGAGCACAAAAAGTCAAGCCAGAAAAGCAACATACGTAATCATTATGAAAACATAAATGAAAACAACTCTAAGGGGCAGTTGAGTCTTGATTAATCATAATGATCAGCCTTGGTCCCACAGAACAGCTGAAGAAACATACCTCTCTCAGCAGAGAGGTAGAAGACTATACATGCAGAATTTTGCAAACACTATCAGATGTGACCTTGGGCAAGTCATTTAACCCCAACTGCCCTCCAAAAAAAAAAAAAAAGAAAAAAAAAGAATGGGCTTAATAGAAGTGAGGGTTAGTGTGGGAAATACAGTGTGAAATCAAAAGGCCTTAATAAAGCTTTTTTTGGTAATACTTAGCGTGAATGCTTATGAGCCAAATTTGAATTTGATGTGATTTGAAAAACTTGAATAAGACTGAAAAAATAGGACTTTACAATGTAAAGATCTTTCACTCCCCCACCCCATGTTTCCAGGTGCCATTTTAATGCACTTTTAAAAATGATCAATGCATGTGTTTCCAACAACTGTTTACATAATGCAGGCTGAAAATATCTTCCATAAAAAACTGTTTGTGGGAAAATTGGCCATTCATGGTTGTGATGTCAAATCCATATAAAACCAACTTTCCCCTGTCGATCAACAACCTTGGCATAAATTAATTTATTTATATGAAGGATTTTGAACTGACAACTTCACGTTGGATATCTTTTAATTAAAAAAAGAACCTTTTAAGGAAAAGTTCACCCAGAAGAGTTTTGTGTAAATCTTACTGTGGGACAGAAGTAACAACGATGCCTGACAAATTTCTGCCTTAGAATTTATGCTTGGAAAGCTAATTCTACAGCCGTGATAGTATACAACCCCAAACAGAGCATTCCAAATGATAGTTATTGAGCCAAAATGGTTTAGGTGTTAGTGGTAGTTAAGAAGTAAGTCCTGTCCATATCTTATTCAATGGCAATGGATGCTGGCTTTATCTTCCCAATGGTTCTGGACAGAAAAGCCAGAATATACTGTGTATTATCAGCATTATGGAACAAATTCCAGGTACTCTGTCCCAGGCACCATTTATCATAGTCTCCAGTGTTGGATGATGATGTCACCAATGGTGCCAGTTACATGCATATCAATCCAGCTGAAAAGATAGATGCCACCAGCAGTTGCATTCACCAGGCTGACCTTAATGTTTCCTGTCACTCAACCTGAAGACCACCTAACATTCATTCAATAGAATCATTCAACCAAGATTGAGCATCTGTGTGTGGATGACTTATACTAGATTCTAAGGGAGAAACAAAGTTCAGATAAAACATATCCTCTGTCCTCACAGAGATTAGAGTCTATTCAACTGAGCTATCCTATCTTGCTATCAGTTCCCAATTCTGGTTCACAAAATCAAAAGACTAGAAAGTCAATCTGTTCTAATGGTTAGATCCGCACAACATTCCATTTCTTCCCTCTATGCCTTTGCTTAAGCTGTCCTCCATGCCTATAATGTTGCCTTTCCTCACCTCTTAGAATTCCCTTCCTTCTCCATGGCTCAGCTCAGGTGCCACCTTCAATGAAAGGAATTGTCTAGTTTATCCAGTTTTTAGTACCACTCTCCTCATTGCTTTGTATTTACTTTTTAAATCAGCCAATCAATCAAAAAAGCATTTATTAACAGCCCACTATGGACCAGGCGCTAGAAGACCTGCGGAGGACTCAAAGAAATGTAAAAAAATAGTCCTTGTCCTGAAGGAACTAACAGTCTGAAGCAGGAAACAGTAATTTGGCGCATACAAGACTGCTAAGAAAAAGTAAAAGGAAGATAACCTCAATGGGGAAGGCACTGGTTGCTGGGGTAAAGGAAGAAGTGGGGGAGCAGGAGGGCATGCCTGGAGAAGGCATGACTTGAGCTGAGAACTGGAGGTCTCCAGGAAAATTTTAAAAAATGGGATGAGTAAGGGAAGTAGTACTAGAGGCATGGAAGACAGCAAATGCAAAGGCAAGGAGACACGTATAGAGCATGGTCAACAAGGCACAGCAAGTGGGTCAAAGTAGCTTTCTTAAAGAATTAATGCAGTAGAGGTGGCTAGGTGGAACAGTGAATAGAGCACCGACCCTGGAGTCAGGAGGACCTGAGTTCAAATCTAACCTCAGACACTTAACACTTCCTAGCCATGTGACCCCGAGCAAGTCACTTAACCCCAATTGCCCTGCCTTCCCCCTTCCAAAATGCAAAACAAAATCATGGAGCAGAATAAAGTTTAAGACAACTAGAAAAGTAGGAAGAGGCTATCTTCTGAAGAAGCTTTAAATACCAAACAGAGAAATCAATCAATCAACAAGCATTTATCAAACAACCATTGTGTCAGGCACACTACCAGGCACTGGAGATACAAAGACAAGAGTGGAAACAGTTCCTGCTCTGAAGAAGTTTACATTCTGTCAGAAGAAAGAGCATATACACATATAGGGATATTTCAAAACATATGTAAAATAAACTCATAAGTAACATGAAGAGAGGATGAGGCACTCACATTTAGGGGACTGAGGTAGTACTCAAGCTGAGTCTTGAAGGAATCTAGAGATTTTAAGAGTCAGAAGTGAGGAGGTGGCATTCCAGGTACAGGGGTGTAATGGCAAGGGAATGTGAACATCTTCCCTGTCCCTTAATTGGCCTCACTTGGAGCCCAACAAGAGAAGCTTGTTTAGGGGTGGCTTGTTTTTCAGGAAGGACCATATGTGTTACTTTGTAATTAGGCAATGGGTCAGGTAGGTTGTGATGTCCACTGATCCTGGAGAAGGCTATGACTCTGGGCAGCCATTGAGCCCTCCCTGGCTTTGAAAACTCAGATACTGGTGCTTCTATCTCTGGTAACTAACTAGTATGTACATAATAGTCAATCAGCTAGAAGCCCTGTCTGTTGGTCTGTTTAATTGTGTTATTTTCTCTGTATTTTTTGTCTGTTTGTAATTTCTATTTGTATTTTCTGAAGTTCAGGGTGCTGACTCTTTCCCCTGAACCAAGTGAATGACATATATGTTTGATTAAAGTAAGATTGTTAATGCTTTTTGAGTTGCTTTCCTTTGGGGAAGCAGATCAAAGAACCTGTGCTAGCAGCCATCCTGGATATGGTAGGGTGCTTGCTGTTACAAGGAGATGGCCAGCATCCTTAGGCATGGAGCCTAACTGGAGTGCAATGTGTGAGGAACATAATAAGTACAGTATGGCTGGACTGTAGAATGAAGGGCAGTAAGTATCTATGAGGTTGGAAAGGTAAGTTGGGATTAGGTTTTATTTTTACTTAACTGTATGCCTATTTTTGCCCACACACACACATAAAGAGACTATTTATCTTGAGTTTTTATTCCTAGAATCTAGCACAGAGTCTGACACATATCATTAATATAAATGTTCATTAATTGAATTGAGTAAGTCATTGATGAGCTTATGTTTTTAGGCACTGGGTTCTCTAAATTATTCCAGTCAAATATCCTGATCACTCTTAAATTTCAGTAATTTCTAGAAGGACCAAGTCTACCTTAACAAGTCGACTTATAATTCCTTCTCTCAGTTCATTGATAAAACAATCAGCAGTAGGCTTAGTGTGGATTCCAATAGAACACTATGCAGCATTCGTTCAACAAATACTTTTAATCACCTCTTTGGTGTCCAGCACTGGGGTAGGAGCTGAGGGAAATATAAATTTTAGATAAGACATAGTCCCTGACTAATGGAATTTACAGGTAGTGGAATGAGGCACAGTACACAATTATAATCCACTGCTTCCCATGTTGAGTGTAACCAGAGGTATAAATGAAGTGCCCTGTAAGGTGGGAGAGGGGTGTGGAGAGGGAAGAAGAGCATGCATGTTAATACCAACCAAGAAGATTAGGGAAGGCTTCAAGGAAGAGCTGGAATTTGGCTTGTAGGTTAAAGGATGGGTAGGGATCAAACAGATAAAGGGGAGAGAAGGCATTTCAGGCATAGGGAACGGGGTGAGTAGAGGCACAGAAATAGGAAAACACCAGGCATGTTTGGAAATGGACTCAAAAAGGAACTATCTGAATACAGAACATGGATTTCATGAAAGAAGGAAACACAGGCAATGATAGCTAGCATTTGTATAGCCCTCAAAGGCTGGAATGTGCTGTATAGATATTCTTTCATTTAATCCTCACAACAGCCCTCGGAAGTAGCTACTATTCTCAGCCTCCTTTTACAGATGAGGAAACTGAGGCAGAGACCAGTGAAATGGTTGACATTGAACACAGGTCTTCCTGACTCCAGGTATGATGTTCTATCCATTAGAGGAGGCTTCAAAGGTAGGGTGATGAACAAATGTGGATTTTGGCCCGCAAATGTGACATTCCCAGAACTACCTGGAAGAAATGAAATAAGTATTTATATAGGCCTTAACAAGTCCCAAGAACCATTTTAGAAATATTTTCTCATTTGATCCTCAAAGCAACTCTGTGAGGTAGGTGCTATTGTTATCACCATTTTATAATTGGAGAAACTGAGGAAAACAGAGATTAAGTGACTTGCCCAGGGTCATGCCACTAGTAAGTCTCCGAGGTCAGATTTTAATTCATGTCTTCCTGACTCCAAGCCTACCATTCTCTCCAGTTGGGCTACCAGCTGCCTCTATTATCCTGAAAGGTATTTCAGTAAATGCAATGAAGGGTACAAGAGGGAAGAGAGGCAAGAAAACCTATTGGGACACTATTGTAATGGTCAAGGATGGTGGTGGTAGGAGGGAATGAACATGAAAGTCTTTTCCCTTCCATTAAGTAATAAAACTCTGTTGGTTCAAGTTGACTTGTAAATGTAATCGAACCTTTTTCAAGAAGTATGACTTGACTTCTGCTCTCTTGGTGTCATTAAGGTATATTCAGTAGATCCTCAAGAAAGGCACATTAATTAAATGAATGAATCAATGCCTTGGTTTCCTCATCTCTAAAATGGGAATAAAAATACCACCTGCCTCCCAGTGTTATTGAGAGGATCAAATGAGATGACATTTGTAAAACACTCTGAAAACTTTCAATGCTATATCAGTGCTATGTGTTATCATAATGATTATTCACTTTAACAGGCAAATACAAAGCACTCTGTAAATTTTGAAATACCTTATTATAATGATCATTATTTATTACTCAAAAGTTTGATTTTTCACTTGAGATTTCATTTTTTCATTCCTTAACTCAGGTACCAACTGTCTCACTAGGAGGAAAACACTTTGCAAGTGTTAGAATGGTATAGAAATTTGAGACATTTATTATGAGCTAAAAGGCAGCAGAGGGCTGATCCCAGAGAGAGCAAGACCTGTGAGGATTAAAATTGTTCGATCTACAATAAAAGAGACTGGGGCAGAGCTCTGAGTCAATGGCGCTTTATTAAAGGGTGCTTGGTCCTCTCTATTGAAGTGGTCTTCAGATTTTCCTTACAATCTGAGATGTCCGATTCTTCCAGTACCTTGTTTTTATAGGGTTTGATACCTAAATATGCAAAAGAGGCATGGCAAAATAGAGAATCTCATTGGTTGATACACCAACCTCTTGAGAGCCAAAAATGACATATCAGCAGGGGGTCACAAGTTGGGCAAAGCATGTGGCATCCCCACTAAGTGGTCATAAGATGGTCACCTCCTCCCGTTGGACAAGACAGAGAGATCCAAATGCACAAGAATAAATTGAGGGCCTCTCCAAAGCATCAAGGCAACCTGCTGTGTGGGTTTGAACATGAAATTTGAGCAAAACAGGACGGAGCTATCAGTCAGAATTCCCATGGTTGCACAAGTAAGCCTCATAACTTGGTAAACAAGTAGTGAATATTACATTAAAGTTTGAGGCCCATTATAAGAACTTATCTATCCTTATATGATTTCTGTAATATATAAAACTGATTGGAATAGAGTAGGGGTCCAAATGAATTCTTTCTCCCAACCTATATTTAAGTCCTGCCTATTATACATACTGATTATGTGATCCTGGGCAAACCACTTAGCCCAGTGCCCCACGCACCTAAGATCCTAAGTGGCAAAGAAAGGGCTGATCTGTGTTAGTAGAAGGCATTTCTTCACTGGGAGGGGCCCACAGCTTTCAAATCTTAGGTCAAGTTTCTCTAGTCCCACCCTACCAAAGCCACACACATCATGATAAGTCTTAGCATAATTTGACTAAACACTTCTATTCCAAATGCTCCAACCTTTCTGAGAAGAGAATCCTTGCTCCCACCTGCCTAGCAATCATCAAGCTTTGCTACTACTGTACCCAGCCTTATACTGCTGCCATAAGTCATAATGCACATATGCTCAAAGAGACAGTAACTGCCCTAATATTCAAAGGCAGGCGAACAGGAAATACTAACAAAGTGCTTCTTTTTATGAAATGTGCATTACCAAAATGCTCAGTGTTTTACTTACTGTGCAGAACTTTAAATAATAAATGGCAATTCCTCTCTAGGTTAAAAATAGGGGACAAGAGGAGAAGGTTTATCTTGAAGTGGTCCAGTCAGGCCTTGGTTTGCTCATCTGTAAAGGAGTGGGTGGATTCAGTGGCCTCCAAGGCCCTTCTCTGCCCTAACCCTGTGATCCTTTTTCCCAAGACTAGAACCATGTCTTGAGGGACTGACACCCTGAAAGGTTTCTTAGCCTTAGCCCCTTCACTAGACCCTCCTGGTGAGAGCGTCATGGGGCAGCAAGCAGTCTACAGGCCTTATTACTTCCTTTGGTATTATCTGTGCTGATGCTTACACAAACGTCTCGGGAATGTCTTGTGTTTTATAATACCGTGAGGTTTATGAAGCACTCTCCTCATAATAACCAGATGTATGACATCATAAGGTGAGGTAGGTAGAATTAAGGAGAATGATTCTCATTTTCTAAGTGGATAAACTGGAGCATCTAAATTGGCCAGAACTGGGGGTGGAGGGAGAGGAGGAAGAGGGAGGGAAAGGAGAGGGAGAGGAAGTAGAAGGGAAAGGAGGGAAAGGAGAGATAGGGAAGGGAAGTAGAGGAGGGAGGGGAAGAGGAAGGAGAGGAGTAAGAGGGAAGGGAAAGATAGGTAGGGGAGGGAGAGGGAGGAGAAATAGAAGGACGGGAAGGAAAGGAGAGAGAGGGAGGGGAAGGAGTAGGAGAAGGAGAGGGAAAGGAGAGAGAGGGAGGGGAAGGAGTAGGAGAAGGAGAGGGAAAGGAGAGAGATGGAGAGTAGGAAGTGGGAGTAGAAAGAGATGGAGAGGAAAGAGAGGGAGAGGAAAAGGAAGGAGAGGGAAAAGAGGAAGAGAAGGGGGGAGGAGAGAGAGAAGAGAAAGAGCCTTTCTGGCTTCCTTCAGATCTTAGCTAAAATTCCTTGAGCAAGAAGCCATTTGCCACCTCCTTAATGCTAGTTCCTTCCCTTGGTTGTTCATTTCCAATTTACCCTGCATAGAGCTTGTGTTTGCATCACTTTTTGCATGTTGCCTCCCTGTGGTTTTTTGCCTTTCTTTGTTTCCTTAGCACTTAATACAGTACCTGGTACATAGTAGGCAATTGACTAGCCACACTAAAACTCTTTTCACTGATGATTAGTGTGTGTACGTACACACAATTGTATATACAAATACATATTTATGCACATATATGGGTATACATGCACGCATACTGTGTATCTGTATGTGTGTGCATACATTTGCATATACATGTGTGGTTACATATACATACAAAACCTTCCCATCCAATCTTCCTGATCACCTTGTCAGGGTCAGATGAAATTTTAGCTGGGACAATTTAGAAAAAGAATTTGAACCATGAACCTTGACCTTAATGACACTGTGTATGTTCATGTATGACCATGTATGTTCAGGAGGTAAATACAAGAGCCAGGAAGGTGACCCTAAAATTATTCAAATAAGAATTAGTCATTTATAATCCCACTTCACCAAGCTTTAAGACAAAAAGCAAATAGACTCTAATCTCTAGAAACTCTGGGCATCAAATTAAAATGCTCATTTTTTTAAAGGGCAAAGGAATGTTTGAAGAAAAAAAAAAGTCATCCCACTTCTGTACACACTGGCTGTGAGACCTGAGTAAGTCATTTTATTTATCTCAATGATTTATTCCAATGATATCTAATTCAAATAGAAATGGGTTTGGGGTGGGGGGAGAGAAAGAACTAAACCATAAGGATCTCTATGGGAAGCATGTTTACTTAGAAAACCACATATTAAAATTATCTATGTTTTATTATACTTTTATTTATTTTGTTAACTCTTTCCCAATTACATTTTAATCTGGTCCAGGCAGCACTAGCAAGTGCTATGGGCCATAGTACATTAGGCAGCAGGCTACATGTTAAACACCTCTGCCAGATACAACTCTCTAAGTGAGGGGTTCTTAACCTTGGGTCCTTAAACTTCTTTTTGATCATTATATTTGATTATAATTGGTTTTCCTTAGAATCCTAGTTATTTCATTTGATAAATTTGAAAACATGATTCTAAGTAGAGCTCCATAGCGTACACAAAAAAATGGTTAAGAATCCCTGCCCTAAGACAAAAAGTATTTGCAGTTTCACATGCAATCATCTTTTTTATTATACTATATTATGGAAATGCTCATTTTATTCCACAAATTAAAAACAAAATATTTTTTAAAAGATTAGAAGTTGTGGAGAAGACAATAGGCTGCATTGGTAGAGGGAGCTTTCTTACCCAGGAGTTCCCAACACCAATTAAATTATAGCTACATCTCCTGGTACAGTTACTGCCCATTGGTGGAAACAGCAAGATTCAAGGCTACCTTGGATAGTACTCAGGGAAGGAAAGTTCACACAAGATGGGCTCAAACTACTGTAAAATGAGCAAATCCCCAAACAGTTATGACAGAGACATTTTTCTACCTTTAAACTTGGTGAGACAATTCCCATGGAGAGAAGCTGCCGCTGGCTGACCTGAGATGAGGGAAACTTTAATAAAAAAGGGGGAGGTGGAGGGAATGTGAATATGTGAATCTACAGCTGACACAATCAGGCCTATTCTTAAAAACCGTGAATTGTAAAGCTTCCTTACTGGGAACGATGATGGGGAAATTCCAGATCCATTCAGCAGGGCATTGTAAGTCAAAAATGTCAGGCCTCAAAGTTATAATAGTTACTGAGCTAGCTTCTTCATGGATTTTAGAGCTCCCTGCAGACACAATTCATTAACTTGCCCAACATTCCTGGGAGTCAGCTATGCATCATGGGTGATTATCGCCATTTTATAAGGAACTGGGAGGAAAGTATCCTTAGCAAGATAACCCAAAGAAGCAGTATCATAGTCATAGAGAAAATGCATGATGGGGCATTTTCAGCAGTGCATTCTCCCATTGGGAGAGATCTAGTAGTTTTGTTATGCTATCATAAGGACAATTTCGTAAATGATGTTGTAATGTCTAAAATCATAGGAGGAAAGGCCATCCCGTCCTACCAATACTTAAAGAGGTATTTGGCTAGAAGGTTCATCACAAATGGTCATTCAGCCTTCTGCTGGAAGACCTCCAATGAGGGGGAACTTGCCGCTTCCTCAGGCAATTCATTTTTTTTTTTTATTTTTGGAGGGCAATTGGGGTTAAGTGACTTGCCCAAAGTCACATGGCTAGTAAGTGTGTCAAGTGTCTGAGGCTGAATTTGAACTCAGGTCCTCTTGACTCCAGGGCTGGTACTCTATTTTCTGTGCCCCCTAGCCACCCCCAAATTCATTCTTCTTTTAGATTATTCTGTTAAGAAGTTTTTCTCTACACCACATAGAAATTTACCTCACTGAAACTCTTCCATTGTTCCTAGCTCTGCTCTCTTGAATAAAACTGATCACATCAAAGCCCTCTTCCATACTCCAGCCTCTGAAATATCGGAAGACAATTATCCCTGCTAAGTCTGCCCCTCTACAAAATAAATATAATCATGTTCTTCAACTGGTACTCATATAGCATAGTCTCAGAGCTCTTGAGTTCGATTTCTTATGAGAAATTCTTTAGCTTATCAATGTCCTACCTAAAATGTGATAGCTAAAACTGAACAAAGTCTATTTGGTCTGTCTACAACATTTCAGATTCACTTCTGCCAACCATCCGAGGCAGCTAGAAGAATAAAATGAAATAATGTTTGTGAACTGCCTTTGAATACCTTAAAGTGCTAAATAAACATGAGCTATTATAATTGTTATTAATATTATTACTACTTGACTGACTTGGCTGGTATTTTATCATAGAATCTGGTTGCTAATAAAGCTATTTCACAAGATTGAGATGAAATTCAAGTTTTAGCGGTTATGCTTTTATCAAAAACAACATCGCCAGTGGATAGAGATGGGTGAGATATGGCAGTATGGGAGCAAGGGCAATGACATGCCCTCGTATATTAATGATGCTTTGTATCCTGGCTTGCATTGTGGTTCCATTTTTAGTTTTAATTCTTGCCTGCTGGCTCAGACTAGGCAGGCTCCAGTCATAAGGAACAGGTAACAACTTATCTGGACCAAGTCAAATCCCAAAAGCTTGCTCATAAGCTAGTCAATTCTCCTGATTAATGCCAAGGTTGGTATACAACTCTACTTGGGTGGTGTCTAGCCAGGAACTCCCAGGAGGCAGGCCAGCAAGTCAAATCACTGTGATAAATTAAATGGGTATATTATTTATTCATTCATCCATTCACTTTTTCTTTTATGAATTTTATAAACATTTATTAAGTACCTTTCCCTATTTAAATTTTATCCTGAAAGGGATGATGGCATAGTAGATAGAACACTCACCTCAAAGCAAGGAAGACTCAGATTGAGACCTTATGACATCTACTAGCTATATGAGTTTTATCAGATCAATCGGTGCCCTAGTCGACTGTCTAATTGCAAAGAAAGTGCCATCTTGCATTGGTAGCAAGAATTTCCTTACCCAGGAGTTCCCTATATCAATGAAATCATAGGCCCTATCCTTTCATAACTGACTACTGTATGTAGAAACTTTCATTCTGTAACCAACCACACCAGAATAATGTAAATTCCCATAAAATGTAAGCTCTGTGAGGGCAGGGACAGTTTTCCTTTTTCTGCCTCTATATTGCCAGCACCTAGTAGAGTACTTGACACATGGTAGACAGTTAATTTGAGTGCTGAATTAAATTAGACCACTCCACTGACTTAGATGCCCGTTAGTTGTCCTGCATGGGAGTGGAGAAGAATTGCCTGATAATTTCTTTCCACCTGGCCTCCACATCATGGCCATTCCAATGATGCCAACACTTACCTCATCAGTGGGAAGAACACAACATTGGAAGTACTAGCTCAGTATGGACATGCTGGCCCTCTTATAGCTGGAGCAACATTAAATAAATTGATGGTTTCACAAGTAGAAAGGGAAGGAGGGAGGGAGTGCAGAGGTAACACAAGAACCTTACAGGTACCTGAGGACACTAAATAGAACTTAGTGATGACAACCATTGATTCTTTCAACACCTCTACAGACTTTTTTGAGGACATATGTTAGATTTAGACTTAAGCCCCAAATGGAATGATCATGTAGCTCAGTGATTTCCAAATTTCCAAATTATGTCACCCAGATTTCTGGGGCTTTTGAGACTAGAAAATGGGGTCCTGAAAAAGTCATTAATAGTTTACATTTGGGGTGGTTGATGTCCCCTCCCTTTCCACCACCAGAATTGCCATTAGAAAAAAAGTGTTAGGGGCAGCTGGATGGCACAGTGAGTGGAGCGCCAGCCCTGGGGTCAGGGGGACTTGAGTTCAAATCCAACCTCAGATGCTTGACACACTTGCTGGCCATGTGACTTTGGGCAAGTCACTTAATTCCAACTGCCCTCCAAAAACCAAAAACAAAACAAAACAAAACCAAAATGTGTTTAAGGTAGAAAGAACATGTGTTATAGGTATTATAGGATCATAGGAGCATAATGTTAGGGATGGAATGGTTCTTCAGGGTCATCTGCTCCATACCTTCCCCATCCTGTCGTTGTGATTATTTTACAGGGAATAAATGTGGTAACCAGAGAAGTTTAGGCTTTGCCCAAGGCCACACAGACTTGGTAGAAGTAGGAGTAAAACACAGATTCTTTAACTCCAAATCTAGCACTCTTCCCACAGTGCCATAATGACTCAGTTTCCCCACTTCTAACCCCTCCAGACTACTTCCCATTTCCCTTCCTTCCTTGACCCTCTTCTTTTTTTCCTCTTGGTTTTATCTTTCATCCCTCTCCCCTACAACCCAAAGCAGGATAATGAGGGAGATGGACATGGTTCAAGTCAACATTTGGCTACCTCTATTTTTTCATTCTCATAACCCTATTTAAGGACCTGGTCCTAGTCATGAACACTTCCCAGCAACCACTGCCTCATATTCTGGGGAAAGAAAAGGCAGCCCTCTCACCAAAGATTAAAGGGAACCCTTTCCTAATGTTTTGCTTAGGGGACTGGAATTTAAACTCATAACACTGTAGTGTTTCAGGGATTATGGGACAGGATAATTCTGAGTTTGTCTAAAATGAGTTTAGAGTATACAGAAGCAGGCAGTCAAATGCTTCAAGACTGTAGAAGTATATTGGTCTAGGGCAGGGGTAAAGAATCTACAGCCTTGAGGCCACATGTGGTTCCCCACCTCAAGGGGGGGCGGGGAATCTGTCTACTTAGGCAGTTTGTAACCTCACTAGGACTCCATCAGCTGCTATGGCAAAAGAAAAAAAAATGTATTAACTTGAAGCCAAACTCAGGAGGAGCCTCTCCAGACTTTACTAGGTGGGGACTCAGGTGACAGTTGGGGCACCTGAGGATCAATACCTATAACTTTCTCCAGTTCAATAGGACTTTCCAGAGCTTGCATTCCTCCAATGCACTCTCTAGGACCCATGAGGAAAGGACCTTAGCAGAAGTAAAGCTATATCCATTATTAAATGAGAAAAGAGAAGCAGTGGGATGTGGAAGAATTAATATTAGACCAAGGGTCCAGAAATTCCCATCCCCATGATAGCTCTTCCACTAGCTAGAAAGTCACAACCTTTCTGGGTCTCTGGTTCTCTGTAAAATCTGTTGATTGGATTAAATTATTTGAAGGTTATTTCCAGTTCTAAAATTGCAAAATCAATCAACAAGTTTGTTAAGCTATTGCTAAGTGCCAGACACAGTGCTAGGCACATAGGATAAAGGGACAAAAGTAAATAATCCTTGCCCTTAAGGAGTTTACAAGCTAGCCTGGGTGATAATGGGTACCTGGAGAGATAAATTTTATACATTTCTGAGAAGACATAACTTGGTTTTGAAAACTTCTATCCAACATATGCAGAAGACATTTTTGGCAAGAAGACGGAGCAGCCCAACAGGAGTTAGAGTGGTAAAGTAAATAAATTTTGAATGATATCAAGGCTCTTGATAAAGTTAATACCACATATTGTGGTAATCTATAATGAGACAATGGAGCACTGTTTGAAACTATTGTATTTAGGAAGGAAGGAAGGAAGGAAGGAGAAAAGGAGGGAGGAAGGGAGGGAGGAAGGAAAGAAGGGAGGGAAGGCAAAAAGGGACTTTGGTGGAGGTCATAGGAGGGAGAAGTCTGCAGGATATTCAGAGCCAGGGCCAATACTGGCTCTCCCAGTTTTTTGCTCCCCTTATGGTCCACACGATATCTGCCCTTTAGAGGTGTTTTTTTTCTGTACTCAGCAGAAAGGAGGGGTCTAATATATACTCTGCTCTTCCACAGCTCTGGCTGCTCCATTCCCTATCTCTTGGCTCTTCACTCATCTTCTGCCCCTACCCTGCCACCCCGCCCCCAGCAAGGACAAGAGCAAGTAAGAGCATCTCATCCACTAGGGAAAGGCCCTACTTCTGTCTCTCCTGGGTCCTCTAGGTCTATGAGGGCCCAAGGATGGCTTTCAAGACTTAGAGGAGTAGGAGGAGTTTATCTCCAGAATGATTTGTTTGAAAATTGTATTTAGTTGAATTTAGAAAGAGGAAAGAAAAAAAAAACAAGCCTCAACTTAACAACTGGCTTACTTGCCATCTGGTTAATCTAAACATTAGCATATCACATATCTGGGTGAACTCAGACTGCACTGAGAGCTGAGCATTCTGTTCCACTTTTTTAGACCCTTAATGGAGGAGTGAAGCGCGAATTCTCCCTGGGATTATCTGGGTTTTATGGGTTGCCAACATATGCATTTAGGGCCACATTTCCAGTCCAGCCTTAACTCATCATACTACGTCTAGAGGCAAAATTGTGCCTGCCTTAATTAGCACGAGTACTAATCAAGCACTAATGAAATTTGCCCACAAGCAGTTCTTGAGACTAAGGCACACCGTACTGCACACAATTTCTGTATATATCACTTAGCATTCAGGCACAAACAGAGGGGTAGGGATGGGGATAGGAAGGAGAGGTAAAAGATGAACAATTCAGCCCCTGAATTTGCTGCAGGCTAACCACAGGCAAATATAATCTCCACCCACAAGTAATATATTAGCTTTTGCTATCTGAAACCTCATAAATACCCACCCCATCTCCCAATTGGCAACATTAGTTTGTAAATGTGCATGAGTTGATGTATCTATAGACATACATGTATACTTTAAATGTCTTTATCAAAATGAGACATTCTCAAACCTATGCACTATTTCAGTCCTGGATCATCACAGGATCATATCGGCCTTTAGGAAAGTCTAATTCAAGGTCCTCATTTTACAGGAGGGAAAACCAAGATCCAAAGAAACTAAGAAACTTATCCATGATCACAGAGCTAGTAAAGTGTTAAATATGGGATTTGAACCTAGAACACCTCATTCTATTGACTACTATATTCTTCCTCTCACCAATTTTTATTGCATTAGTCAGTCAGTGAGCAAGGGTTTCTTAAATACTTAACTATGTGAAAAGCATTGTGCTAAAAATTGGGGTTACAAAGAAAGACAAAAAACAGTCCCTGTAACTCAAGGCCTTCTCATTCTTTTGGAAAAGACAATAGGTAAATAACTATATGCATACAAGATAGAGTTGATGGAAGATGATCTCAGATGAAAAGGTATTCCAAGCTCAGGAGACCAGGAAAGGGCCCCTGCTTGGATGAACTACACTCTGAGGTTGTCGAAAAACCCAGCAGATGGGATTTCTGAGCCATTGTCAGTGAGAAGAACATGGGAAATAAGAGGGATACCACAATAGTGGAGAAAAGTGAATTTCATTCTGATTTTTTTATTTAAAAGAAGAGGATTAAAATTATCTTCAAACTACAAATGAGTAAAAGACTTTGATTCCTATGAAAATTCTAGACCAGAGATTCCCAAACTTATTTGGCCTACTACACCCTTTAAAAAATAATTACTCAGCACCTCCCTAGAAATCTATTTTCTTTAACCCTTTATTTTTTTTTAAATTTGTATCATTTCCAAAAACACAATATTTTATTAAAATAATGCATCTTAAATTTAATAGCTTATTATAAATTGGTGGGGGTTTTCCTGAATTGAAATTTTAATGATGCAATATTGTGTCATGTAACCATATAGTATCGCATTGTAAACAAGTTATTACATACATATATTTCTGCCAATGCATGTTGGACTTCCTAACAATTTGTGATACCCTCACCTGACAACACTTGCTTGTTAAGACCTGTTGGCAGACTTAACCACTAATGTATAACTTGTATAAATTGCATTTTGTGTGTTTATTTGGAAAATAATGTAATCACTATGACTTTAACTCTGCTACACAACAGATGAAACACAATTTTTCAAAATTTCCTTCTTTTCTCTTGTTTCTTTACGCTTCCACCAACTGCCCCCTTATTTTTATTCAATGCCCCCCAGTTGCCCTGGAGGCTACTACCACCTGCCTGGATCATTCCAGCACCTCCCAAGGGACAGTATGGTCCACTTTGAGAACCTATGTATCTAGACAGTCACTGATCAATTAAAAATAATCATCATCAAGTCTTTATTAAACACTCACTGTGCTAAGGACTGTAAATAGAAAGAAAAAGCAAGAACAATCCTTCTAATGAGGACAACAGTATGTGCATAGATTAGTACATATTATACACACATATTTATGTATAAAATATACACACATTGTGTGTATATTTTATTTAATGTACTAATATTTTATTATTAATAATTATGAATGAATATATTCATGTTTTATATAAAACTTTTAAAATGGAAGCCCTTTAGAGGTGAAGGGGAGACAAGGAGAGGTCTCCTGTAGGCTGTGATACTTAGGCTGACTTTAAAAGAGGAAGAACTCATTTTATTTGTTTTAATAGATCTATGATCTCACCAAGGTGTTCTGCAATACAGTAACACAGATGGTCCTGCTCTTCCTATAAGATGTCTGTGTCTCTGTCTTCCTATAAATCCTTCACAAGTGGTCCCCTCAAATTTCTGGGGGTCCCTCCCTTTGAATTTTTTGGTAATCTGTACTTGTAATTTCATTAGTGTGGAAGAAATCCCAATGAGGAAACTTTCTCCATTGGTAGTTAGGGAGAATAGGGGTTCCCCAAAAAATCTTAGTGAAATTTAAGCTTAAAACTTAATCAAAGACTGTTTTTCACTTTTTCTTCATAAGTTCAAATTCAGCCTCAGGTTTCTCAGCTTCTATGACTATGGGCAAATCACCTAACTTTTCTCAGCCTCATTTTCCCGTTCTATAAAATAGGGAAAATACGGGGCGGCTAGGTGGCACAGTGAATATAGCACCAGCCCTAGAGTCAGGAGGACCTGACTTCAAATCCTCAGACACTTGACACTAGTCATGTGACCTTGGGCAAGTCATTTAGCCCCAATTGCCCCTCCAAAAAGCAAAAATAAAATAAAATAAATAGGGAAAATAACAATGCCGACTTCACCAGGTTATTGTGAAGATGAAATACGCTAATACATGTAAAATAGCCTTGAAACCCTCAAAGTGCTATATAAATACTAGCTGTTGTTAGTCTATCAATGTCAGCCAGCAACTGTTCTGTAACAGATAGTCTTAAAGAGTTAGCTGAGGCACTGAGAGACTTGTCCATGATAACACAGCTTGAATGCATCAAAGGCAGGGCAAGAAGTCTTCCTGGTCAGAGGCCAGCTCTCTCTACAGCCTGTCATGTTCCCTTCCAATAATTTGCATCACAGCATTAAAATCCATCAGTGATGGTTAGAGTAATCACCCACCGTACCAAGTTGGCACCATGACTGGGGAAGTAGACCTCTGATTTTTAAACTGAGGACTGACATTGGGAGACCCAATTTCATCTACCCAGCCAGTGATTTACGCTCAGGCTTCTTATTGGGATCTAAATCTGCTATTAAGATTTGTCCAAGCGGAAGACCTTATTTACAACACAAATAGTAATTACACTAAAGAGGATGCTTCAATCTATCAATTAAATAATAGTAATCTGGAGACACAGTATGCACGTTGATATAAGCATTTACATAATAAAGCTCTGTACACAGGAGACATTTTTTCTCTGTATAGATCCTGGAACTTTTCCCTCCCACCATCTCAAAACCTGTCCCCACCACCATGAAAGAAAGGAAAGGGGAAAGGGAAGGAAAGAAAGGAAAGGGGAAAGGAAAGGAAAGAAAGGAAAGGGGAAAGGAAAGGAAAGAAAGGAAAGGGGAAAGGAAAGGAAAGAAAGGAAAGGGAAAAGGAAGGAAAGGAAAGGGGAAAAGAAAGGAAGGAAAGCAGAAAGGAGAGGAGAGGAAGGAAAGCAGAAAGGAGAGGAGAGGAGAAAGGAAAAGGGGAAAAGGAATCCTTGTTACTTCATATTGGAGAGTACAATAGGAATGGAGATATTAGTCCATATGGGCAAGGTCATGGAAAATGTCAGGGGAAGAATAAAGAGTTAAAAATCCATGAAGCTTGAATAAGGTGACATCTTCCACCCAAAGGATCATGGTAGAAGGCAGAAGAGAACTCAATTATTAGCTTAATCATAGAATCATCAATTTTTTAATTAGAAGAGATTTTAGAAGCTGTCAAGCCCCACCCCCTCATTTTGCTAATAAGGAAAAGGAGAATGAAGAGGTTAAATGACTTGCCCATGGTCACACAGGTAGTAAGAGATTTAGCTGGAATTTGACTCCAAAGTCACTGTTCTTTCTACTGAATAACACTCCTTCCTCAAAGGAATGATACAACTCTGGGGAATTAACCACTTCTTAAAGAAAGTCCAACCTTTTCCCTGGCCAGGTCCATACACTAGACCTGTAGTTTCAATTATTTTTTGTAATTATCTACAAACATTTTTTTCATTAAAAACTAAATAAAAAATAATCACTAATCAGTGCCCAAAACCCTGAACATGTCCCTAAGGAACAGGAAATTCAGGACAATGGAAGAAAAATTACATTCAGAGCCACCAACATGCCATGCTTGCTCAGTCCAGAGGTTCAAGCTTCCTGCTGTGGCCTCCCAAGCTGAGGCACAATGGATTAATTTTTACTCTGAACTGCCTTGTCTTTTCTAAGGTGTAGATTCTAGATATTACCTTGGACTCATTTTTCCATCTGTAAACAAAACCTTAACACTTTTCTTTCTGACTTGGGGGGGAAACTGTTCCCTGGCCATTAGCGAGCTTTATCTTTCTTGATTAAATAAAGTTATGTTAACTACAAAGGGTATGTTAATATAACGCACTGTAATAACAGAAAATTCACCAGGGCCAGAGACACTAACAGAATCCAAAGGCCTGACATTCCTCAAAGCAACCAAGGGCCCCATCTGCTGATGTTTGAATGTACTACATTAGCAAACAGAGGAAAGCAGGGGAGGTAATTGACTAAACTGAAATTCACCCATAGCTCCTGATGTCACAGAACCTTAGGGGGAGAAAGAACCTTTGGAAATAATGCATATTTGGAGATCAGTATTACATGTAAACAATCTCAGCAATTCAGGAGAAAGAACCCAGGATTGCAGGTGAGAAAATCTCAGCCCCAGTCCCGGTTCTGACACTTGCTATTAATGTGATATAAGACAAATCACTTCCACCTTCCAGACCTGTTTCCTCATCTGTAAAATGAGGTGGTCTCTCAGTTTTCTTTCATTCATAAAGCTTTTAAGCACAGGGCTGTTTTTAAAAATCTTCCAAGTAGGAGAAACCACAACTGCTTTCAGTTGCTGACTGCCCGACTGAATGTACCTTGGTCTCAGCAGGGTGGCCTTCCTCTAACCTGCCACACTGAAGTTGTAATTTAGTTACATTTTTTTTTCTTGGTTTAGAGTACAGATGTAGGACACTGAGAACTTTAACTAGTTACTTCTTCACCTCTGATCAAGCAGTATGAAATGGGCTCAGGGTGCATTGCACCAAATATGCCCTCAGATATGCCCCATGAACTGTGGTCGTGAACAAGGAAGAGTTTACCTTGCTCCCCGCCCCCCAGTAGCTCCCCATTTTAATTAATTATTCTTCCTAATTAAGTACTAAAACTCTATTGTTCCTATACTGATGAAAGACTTCGAGGGCTTGCACAGAGTTTCTAACCTTCGGTGCTTTGAATCCGAGAGCAAGTCACCTCACCCAGGTAGCCCTAAATACCTGTAGTTCCAAGAAAGCATAATTAGATCTTCTTTTCAGGACCCATAAAAATACAATCAGGCTCTTAATAACTGCTGTAAAGTGTAATCATAAGCTGATACCCCTTAGTCTACCTTTTCTCATCTGAACTCTCAGTCCTTTTCAATTCCCTTCTATTGTATTGTATTCAAACATATTATTGTTGTTGTTTAGCTGTTTTTCAGTGTGCATGACTCTTCATGACCCCATTTGGATTTTCTTGGTAAAGATATTCAAGTGGTTTGCCGTTTTCTTCTCCAGCTCATTTTGCAGATGAGGAAACTGAGGAAAACAGGGTAACTTGCCCAAGGTCACACAGCTAGTAAGTGTCTAAAGACAGATTTGAACTGAGGAAGAGGAGCCTTTGTAACTCCAGGTGGGGTGCTCTATTCACTGCCATCTAGCCACCCCTAGCTTGCTATGTGTCAGGCACTGTGTTAGCCATTAGGAACAAAAGAAAAAATTATATAAGATGCAATCCTTGCCCTCAAAGAGTTTCCCAGTCCTTTAGAAAAAAGTTTCTTAACTATTTGGGGGTTACAGACACCCCTGGCAGCCTTGTGAAGCTCTTGGACCCCTTCTCAGAATATTTTAAGTCATAAAGTACATAGGACTACAAAAGGAGATCAAAGGTTATAAAACTAAGATGTAGTTTCTCTCCCATCCAAATTCATGAATTCCTGAAATATATACACGAACTTACCTGTCTGTGAACTCAGATGAAGAATCCTTAATGCAGAAAATCATAAGACAAATACATTAGAATATAATGACATAAATTACAATATAAGAAAAGCAAAGGAGAGATCCAAAATGAGAAGACTGTCAGGAGGTGGCTATCAGTTAGAGCTGAGGAGTAGCATCTAGACTAGTCCTGGAAGGGAGTTAAGGTTTTCAATGGGGCTGGTATTAGGGATAGAGGGGGAAGAGAGAGAGAAAAAGAGAGAAAAAGAGAGAGAGAGAGAGAGAGAGAGAGAGAGAGAGAACAGGTACATACATCTTCTGTCTTCTAATTAAGTAAAAATGTACTTCTAGGAGAGGGCTGGTGCTGCCTCAGATACTAACTACTTGAAAAAATTCAAGGAAATTTCTTAATTTCTCAGGACCCATTCCTCATCTGTAAAATCAGAGCACCAGAAACCTAGAGTAGGTCTAAAATGCTATTCTAGACTATAAACTTAGAACAGAGATTATCTTGAATACACTTTTTGTGTCTCCCACAGTGTCTCATCTATAGTAGGTATTCAGTAAATAATGTTGAATGAATGAATCTCCTCACAAACTCTTGTCACAATATTCCCCTATTAAGAAACAGTCAATAGTTCCCCATTGCCCCTTGAACAAAGTCTATGCTCCTTAGCCTGGAATTAAAAAACCTGACACAATTTGCCCTTCCAACTACCTTATATTTAACTATTTGTATATATTTGTAGGAAGGAAGGAAATAAGCATTTATCAAGAGCCTACTATGTGTCAGGCTTTACAAATATTATCTCATTTGATCCTCATAACAACCCTACTAGTTGGATGCTGTTATTATCCCCATTTTCAGTTAAGGAATCTGAGGCAGACAGAGGTTAAGTGACTTGCCCGAGTACCCAAGGCAAGATTTGGACCCATTTTCTTGACTTCAGGTCTGGTGCTCTATCGTACCATCCAGTTGCCTAATATCTGTACTAACTTTGTACACAGTATATGGTAAACATGTTTTTTTTTTCCAATTTGTATGTTGCAACTTGAATATCTCATCACACTTGTCTTAAACCTCTCCTGTGCACTTCTTGTGGTTTAACTTGCATTCTTATAGTTGCTTAGGTGTGGTTTCCATCCCCTATTAGATTATAATCTCCTTTAGGACAGGGATGGTGGTTTTCATCTTTCTCAATACCTAACACATAAGTACTTAAATCTTTGTTACATTAATGAATGAAGGCTCTTTGGTCCCTTTGTTTGCTTTTCTCTATAGTCTTAAATCTTTTCTACCTGAAAAGAAGATCTAATTATGCTTTCTTGAAACTACTTCCATCCACCTTCCCAACAGGTGCCCAGAGATGGCACAATCAGAGACGAACAGTTATTTAAGCTACAAAAGACCTTAGAGCTGGCCTAGTCCAAGCCTGCCATATTAATAACGATAATTCGGTGGGGCGGCTAGGTGGTGCAGTGAATAGAGCACTGGCCCTGGAGTCAGGAGGACCTGAGTTCAAATTCTGCCTCAGACTCTTAACACAAAACTAGCTGTGTGATCTTGGGCAAGTCACTTAACCCCAATTGCCCCCCCTTCCCCTCTCCAAAAAGCAATGACAAGAGGGAGGGGGAGGAGGTGAGGGTAAGAGGAGGAGGAGAAGGAGGAGGAGGAGAAGCATGGTAAGGACCAATATAGGCAAACTGATTAGCTCAAGATCACAGAAGTAAGTAAATAGCAAAGGCAAGATTTGAACTCAGGTCTTCTGACTCCATGCCAGATTCTATTTCTACTGTATCTCATGTGGTATAGCACAGGTCAGGTTCAAGACAGTCCCCTAGTAGTTTGGGTTCAATATTGGAAAGAAATGACAGATTTCCATCTTTCTCATTCTATTAGTCCATCTGATATTAATGAAAGGAGGTTTATTTAGACATAGAAGGGAAGAATATCTCCTAAATATGCCATATTGATTCAGATATACATAGCTTCTCAGAATTAATCATGCTACTGGTATGCTGTCAAAAGCCTGAGAGAGGAAGTCAGAGCTCCCACAGATCTTTTGTACTCAGGAAATTAGGGAGCCATGAGCAGCCAATCATTTCTCAAGGATGACATCCAAGAATAACTCACCTTACATGTGTGTGCATGCACACGTGTGTGTGTGTGTGTGTGTGTGTGTGTTGGGTATGAAGGAAGCTTAAGAAAAGCTAGCCTAGTCAACATGGCAGGACCATAGGAAATATTGATCTTATCACATTACGCTCCCTCCTAATTAAAGGTATGACCATGATGACAATGGATTGAAGAATAACCTGACATCTATGTACTTGACTTCTCTATGCACCCTTAAGTGCCATGAATGCTTTTTCCCCCATAGAAACATTGACTACTATTCAACTAGTGGCATACAATGCCCTCTAAGAGATCTCTTTCTACTGCATTCATACAAAACTAGTTGATTATAATCAATCTTCTATTATTGTTTTTTTTGTTTTTCATTCCATAATTTTACCAACATGAATTTTGTTTTCTAAATGAGAGAATGCATACTATTGGCAAATAAAGTGCAAAAGCTTGTGCTCCACTTTTCCTATCCCAAACCTATCTTTCATATAGATAGATATGTGTATGTATGTATGTATATATATATATGTGTGTGTGTGTGTATTTGTACATTTATTATATTTGTAGAGATATACATATTATATGTATATGCATTTATACATATGTGTATATACATGTATACATATATACATAAACATATTTATTATATGCAAATTTCTATGTATTATATATGATATGTAAATATAAATATATTTATACATATATATTTATGTGTCTCTGAAGATTAGCATATGTAGTATATTTGTATGCATGTACATATGTATTCATGCATTGGTACTAAGCATGTTATGCTGTGACTTCTCTCACCCAATAGAATGCATGCTCCTTGAGAGCAGGAAATGTATGTCTCATACCTCTCCCTAACCTCCACACCTACCACAAGGTAGTAGGAGTTTGATAACTGTTCAAGGAGGAGGGGGAGGGGGGCACAATGAAAAACCAGAAAAAAAGGAAGAAAGTATCAAGTAAAATTGGGTCCAGGTCAAACCTCTAAGAAATACAATTTTTTATTATATCTCTACCCCTTCTGCCAAAATGATCCTGAACTAGTTTTCTCAATAACACGTACCATCCAGCTGTGCACAATTGGACACTTGTGATTGGAAGACAATAGACATAATTGATACCTCCTAAAGATACTGCAGCGGGGGTCAATAATCAGCAGGGAACTTAAAGAAGGTAATGGAGGGCACAAGATTGAAGGCCAGTTGGTGGAATGAAGATGTAATGTACTGACAAGGGAGAGAAAATATGGAAGTAGTCTTTAGAGTTGATGACATTGACCAAATCCCAGGAATTCTCAGAATAGCGTTGGCTACTTACAAACTAGTTGATTACAAGGGAGATCCTTTTTCCATCTGATACTTATCGAGGCAAAAGTCCATTCTATGTATGCCTTGGATTGGTATTTACTATTCAGCATAGTTTATGGAAAGAATATTTTTTCTTACCTTATTTTAATGCAGATTTGCATCGATCAATCAGCAAGCATTAAGTACTTACCATACTCTGGGCTAAGTACTAGGATGTATCAGAAAGGCAAAAACAGCTCCTACCCTCAATGATCTTTCATTCTGATGAAGGAGACAGATGAAAATAAATGAGAGCACAGAAGATACTTAGGTAGAGAAATGGTAACCTAGAGTTTCTAACATCTAAGGGAATCAGGAAAGGCCCACTGAAGAAGGTGGCATTTAAAGTTTCTTGAAGAAATCCAAGGATACTAAAAGGTGGCGATGAGGACATTCCAGGCATGGCAGGGCAAAAGCAGAGAGACGTAAGCTAATGTGTCTGGATTATAGAGTACATGATAGGAATAAGGTATGCTCAAAATGCAGGAAAGGGCCAAGCTGTAAAAAAACTTTAAGTGCCAACCAAAATATTGAATACTTGACCTTGGTGGTATTAGGGAACCACTGGAGTTTGCTGAATAGGGGAATGACATAGACATACGTGTGTATGGTAAATCACACCGGGGGAAAGGGCACAGGCCATGGAATGTTCTATTTACTAGCAGTGTGACTATGGAAGAGTCACTTCTCTGAACTTCAGTAATTACAAATCTGAAAAATAAAGACAATAAAAATGGTACCGCTTACCTTTCAAGTTTGTTGCAAGAAAAGCATCCTATAGACTATAAAATGTGACGTGAATATATTATTATTATTATTATTATTATTATTATTATTGTTATTATCAGTGAGCTGATGGAGCTAGCTATCTACAAAGTCATGGTAGCCATTCTCCCACACTTCAGGTTCTAGTGGAAGGCTGGTGACCTCATTCATGTAAGGAACGCCTGATGAGAAAACTCCTTCTGTTAATGTAGCTGGTGACTCACTCTGCAATGTGGGACTTGGGAGAGTAGTCTAGGACACTCTGAGGTTAAGCAACTTGCCCATGGTTCCCATATAGAATATGTGTTATAGAAAACACTAGAACCTGCATCTTCCTGACTCCAAGTTCTGCTCTTTATCAGGTAAATGTAGGTGCATCTAAAGTCTTTGTTAAGTGTTTAGAAATTAATTTAGGACCAACTTGATATAACTTGACATAACTTGGTATGTCAATATATAACTTGGTTAAACTTGGTATAACAAGAGGTATGGCAAGTGACCTGCTCAGCTCTAATTACTCCATCATTAGACTGTGAGCTCCTTGAGGGTAAGGACTGGCTTTTGCCTCTTTTTGCACCCCCAGAACTTAGCATAGTGTCTAGGACATAGTAGGTGCTTAATAAATGTTTATTGACTGACTTCACTTGACCCCCAGTCAAGTCTTCCTAACAATGGAGTAAAAGAAATGCCCCTGGTCCTACATTCTTGCCACGGTTAATCCAATAAAAACATGATGAATTATAGTAAGCAATAGACTTCATATTTTTTACTTCTCCAGCCACAATGAAGAGATTATGAAAATTCTAAATGCCTTGCAACTTAAAGCATATAAATGCTATTTTTCAAACTATATGAATAGATGGAGGACTAAGCTAAGAGTAAAGGCAACCAGGGAATTGTAGAATAAAACTTTCATAAAGTCTCTGAGATGCCTAGTGAGAAAGTCTCAGGGCTGATGGTTAGGATGATTTAAAACCTTAAACACTATTTTGTTGACACATAATTCTTTTATATATTTTCCGTGTATAAATTGTGAGCTCCTCCAAAGGAAACACAGTTTTTCAGAGAGAAAACAAAGGAAAACCTCCTAAGTCTTATAACATTTAAAACATGGGGCTAACTTCAGGAGCTGCTAACTGAATTCATGAGATCATAGAAGCCAGCAATGTGTATATCAGGCACAAAAATTCACAAAAGAAAACAAAAACTGCAGAAGGAGACACAAACATCAATTTTGCTGCTGCCCTGGCAAATTTCTTATATGTGTGTGTATATGTATGTGTACATATATCTATGCCTGCATATATATGTACTTATACACATATATGAATATATATTCATGCACACATTTATAACTATACATATATATACATTAACATATATGCTTTCCTTAAAAACTAAACATAATTTAATAGTTTTTTATTCAATACTTTTTCTTATGTATATAACAAAATGTTTTGATTTTTTATTATTGTCAATTTCACAAGGGAAAAAAAGATGAGCAAAAGTGCTTAGAGGAAGGAGGATGTCCTGAGAACACTCCATGGTGACTCCAATGCATGTGTTTCCACATATGATTTTTCACTTCATTAGATATGTTAGCAGGAGGTGGGAAACTCAGGAAAATCTGTGCCTACAAATTGAGAAGTAGCAAAAGTGGTCAAGCTGCTTGCCTCTGATACTTAAAAGGAAGGGAGCCCAGTGGCCAATGTCAAGGTCAAATTCAGATCACTAACTACATTCTATTACCCAGAACAAGAAGACAGAATGGGCAACAAGAAGCATCTAGCAGGGATGGGGTAAATATCTGAGAAAGCAATTCGTAGCACATTATGCATTTAGAGCAAGAAGCGTCATCTGGTCCAATTCCAGGATTTTAGTGATGAGGAAATTGAGACCCAGAGAGGTTGTGACTTACCCAAGGTCACTCAAGGAGTAAGTAAAAGAGCCAGAATCTTCACACAGAGCCCCCAACTCAAAATGCAATGTTCTTTCTATTGTACCATGTTCCAAATCAGGGGAGAATATGGACACATTGAAAAGGCACAGTATTGGGATTGGGAAGTCAAGATTAGTTTCAAATGAAGGAATATTCTCTATAATACGTCTTTCTGTGACCAGGCCAACTAAATTTCAATTTAAAAGTCCTAGATTAGAGTATTACTAATTACACTGAGGTACAAAAACAAACCAAGAATAGCCAAAGAAATCTAATGGACTTATTAAAGTTAAGACAGAAGGAGGTTAGGGGTGAAAAGCATTTCTCCTCACAATCTTCAGTATTTGTTGTATCTGGGTGCTGTTATGTTTTCATCTATGTGACTGTAAACATCTAACTGCTCTTTCACAAGAGTAAATCAAGTTATTTAGATAGACTGAATCACTTTACTCACTGTGATAGACATTTAAACTAGTTCTTTTTCTACTATGTGAAAACCTAAGAAACAATATCCAGAGTCTTTTCTGTATAATAAAGGCCAATCCTGGGCATGCCACTCCAATTCTTTAATTACATCTCAAAAGGCAATGTCACATCTACCCATTGGAGGAAATTAAGCACTTTACTTTTGACTAATAGGAGAAATCAAGTACAAAGAACCTAAAATTCATCTTAAGTGGATTGACAAATAATAAAATTCAAATGATTGATTGTTATTTGCACTGTTCAAATTGGTGACACAGCGAGGCTGGAGCCAGGAAGATACATCTCATCTTCCTGAGTTCAAATATGGCCTCACAGTAGCCATGTGATCCTGGGCAGGTCATTTAACCCCATTTGCCTCAGTTTCCTCATCTGTAAAATGAGTTGGAGAAGGAAATGGCAAACCATTCTAGTGTCTTTGCCAAGAAAAGCCCAAATGGGATCACAAAGAACCAGATGCAACTAAAAACAACTGAACAACAACTTGTCAAAAGGAATACTGAAAAATCTTTGCTCCCCATAGCGTAAATTACATACTAAACTTCATAATAGGGATGTTCTGTGTAAGGGAGGGAGTGCTGTACCCCCACCTCAATCAATTAATCCACAGACATGATTAGGTTTATAAATGTATAAACAAGGTTGTCTACATCCTGTGGCTCCTTTATTAATTGCAAAGTACTGATTTCTAAAGCATCCTATAAAGAAAGAGTTGAGGAAGTCTTTCATTCAATAGTTGAGGGGGAGGGGAAGGTTTTAAATGGTGGTGTATGGTTAAGGTAACACTTTATACATAGTTTTGCTAAAATTGCAATAAGTCAATTAACTTTGGCATTTCTATTCCTCCTTGGGTACTCCCTCCACTGCCTGGTACATGGACCTTTATATCACTCTTGTGCATGTCTTTCCACAAATTTCCCACAGAAATCTGCCCATTGCTCTTGAGGCCATTCTCTTATATTGTTTTTGTCTGTTCAAAAAATACTTTAAGCATCTCAAAGCAGCACTTTAGTCATTCATTGCTGGTTTCATGATGACCCCTTTTTCCATTCATGTATGTCTTTGATGATGACTTCTATATCATGACTTATCATAGGCAAAACCCCCTTGGAAATATTCCATAGCGCACACGTGTGGGTGGGAACGCACACACGAACGCGTGCGCGCGCACACACACACACACACACACACACACACACAATTTTCCATTGCCCTTGGGATCACCTGCAATTTTAATTCTTCTGAGATCATGGCGTCCCATGACACAGTCACCTCCAGCAGAATATCAATGCTTAACCAGCCAGCTCTTGTGTCAGCCAGCACCTTGGGATCCTTGAAAGCTCCATGTAGTTTCCCAAGGTGATTCTTCCTGATCTCCTCACATTCAGTTGTTGACCCAGTTCATCCTCCAAATGCAGGGCCTCCCCAGGGCATGCATACTAATGATAGACTCACTCCATGTGTTTCCTGTTGTTACCTGGGGAACAGATGACAACAGCTGAATGTGATAATTTAGGCAATAGGCAACAGTCAACCCAGCTGTACAAATGACTAATTTGAAATTCTTCCCTGTGGTGATAGAGGGTGAAAGATATGAGTGTAGGACATTAGAGGTTCATGGGTTTATTTCATGGTCATTGTTATTGTTGTTGTTGCTTGTTGTTATGAAAGGGATAAGGTTTAGCTTTGGTTCAGTGAAAAACTGAAGACAAGAGACCACAAGCCCATACAGACAAGTTTGGAAGCCTTCATGAAGCTGCCCAAAGGAAGCCCCTGTTCACCTAGAGCGGAGCAGAGTCTAACAGAAGAAGGCATTTGGGAAAGTCAGAATTCTACTTGGCATTTTTTTTGTTTTCAGGGCATGTGGGCACCAGCTTTGCTATGAAAGATCTTTATTCTCAAAAGAATTCTTGATAATAATAATAAAGTTCACATTTCTATTGTTCTTTCTAACATTCAACAAGATCTCTTTACATGTCTTATTTCAAGAGTCCTGAGAAATGAGTGCTACTATTATCATTCTAAGTTTATACATCAACCAATCAAGCAACAAGCTGATGATGACCCATGATGATGATGATGGCAACAGTGAGGAGGGAGAGGATGTTTTAAGGTTTCCAAAGCACATTACATATTATTGCATTTGGTCCTCCCAGTAACCCTGTGACTTAGATGCTATCACAGGAATTTTATAGATGAGGATGAGGACATTGAAGCAGTGAGAGGTTAAGTGACTTGCCCAGGGTGAAACAGCTAGTAAGTTTCTGAATCTGGATTTGAACTCAGGGCTTCCTGACTCCAGGTCCAGCATTCTGTCCTCTATGGCACTGGGAGAACAAAGAAAAATGAAAAGAAGCAATCCTTATTGTCTAGGAACTAGTTACTTATTGAGGAAAGCAAGGTTACTAAAGAGATTAAGGGTCACACACAAGAGCATTTAAAGGTAGAAGAGCCCATCAAGTCCAATCCCCTCATTTTACAGATGAGGGAATGGAGGGCCAGAGGGTTTAAGTGACCTGTCCAGGGTCACACTTAGTAAGTGACGGAGGAGGAATTCGGACCCAGGTCTTCCTTGGTTCAAGTGCAATGCTATATCCACTACACCATATTGCCACATCTAATAAGAGTTTGAAGCAGGATGATTTGGTCTGGGTCCTTCCCGCGTCCAAGTCTAGCATTGTATCTTTCATACTGAGCTGACTCTGTTTTTATATTCACTCCATGTTTATGGATCCAGGTTTTCATTTGTCTGTAACAATGAGGTCTTAGATTATCAACTCCCAGAAGACAGACTCTTTGACTGGATATGTATTTTTGCTTTGTCTATTCCCAGAACAGCCCCATGGGGAAAAAAGGTTTGACTCAATGAGCTTGAAGGCAAAGGATGAACATTTAGATTTCACCAGACGCTTGCTTCTCACCACCATCCTCCATTTTAAATCCATCATTCAAGTCTCTAGAGCCTGTTATAGCTACCACGTGAGACATAGGCAAGGGTGAGGAATGCTGTATCAAATTTAGAGACAAAGGTCTCCACTCAAACTCAATTCCAATGTAGTCTCAGTGCATAGAAGTTCTGGAAAGCAAGGAGGAAGGATCATAAACTCTGACAGTTCCTCTCTCAAGACAAGAGTATTCTCTCCCTCCTCAGTTTTGCCTAAATCTCTTCATTGCTCCCAAAACAATGTACCATTGCTGTGTATGGATTATACACACATACATGCATAGGTAGATAAATGGATATATATGTGCATGTTTTTTTTTTAATTGCATATAACTCCCAGAAGAATATAAGCTTCTTGAAGACCAGCAGCACCTTTTTTTTTCTTTTTTCCTAAATGCTTCAGTATACATGGAAGAAAGGAGGGAGGAAGGGAGGAAGGAAGGAAAAAAGAATGGAAGGAAGGAAAGGAGGGAGGGAGGGAGGAAGGAAGGAAGGAAAGGAGGGAGGAAAAAATTGTTCCTTTTTTTTCTGTACCCCCAATGTCTAGCACAATGCCTGACATATACTAGGCAATTAATAAATGCATTCTGAATGAATAAATGAATGTGCTTTACCACTACCACCACACCCCCATACCCAAATAAGCTATGGTAGCCACAACCAGGAGGAGCTAGGTGTTACAGTGGATAGAATGCCAAGCCTGGAGTCAGAAAGACTCATCTTCCTGAGTTGAAATCTGGTCTCAGACGCTTGCCAGTGTGTGACCCTGGGAAAGTCACTTAACTTTCTTTGCCTCAGTTTTCTCATGTGTAAAATAAGCTGAAAAAGGAAATAGCAAACCTCTCCAGTATCTTTGCCAAGAAAACCTACAATGGGATCATGAGGAGCCAAACATGCCTAAAAAATGACTGAATATAACCAAAGCCACAACCAGAGGATGGGGGTTCTTTACTTCTCACTCTAAGGGAAATTTGAGGGCAATCAAGGATTTTTCAAATGAATGAGGATCTATGGAACAGAGCAAGTATAGTTCTCCCCAGCTGATCTCTCCTATAAATCTGGCTTCTAGCTTCCTGAGTTAACTCTGTTTGTTTTCCTTTCTGTTTGGAGTTCCCTGGACAACATACCACTAAACCTTCTTCCATAGCCTTGCACTTCCCCAGATTAGGAGGGCTGCAGATGTACTGTGCTGTTTGGGGCTCTTCCTACTGGAGCCTGAAATGCCAGGAGCCCTGATACTCTTCCTTAATTGCTCAAGTACAATAAATAATCAAAAAGTCTCTGTGCTGTGGGTTCCACACTGAAGTCATGCAGCATTAGGTATGCTAAGGAACCAAGCTTGCCAGCTTTTTGCCACCAGATGCTTCGGAAAGAGGCAAAATCAGAATTCCAACTGGTCAGTGGTCAGAAGGTAATATTCAAAACACCCCACCACATGGATAAACAAGAAAATAATTAGAAATCAAAATGTTAGCGAATTCTGCAGTGAGCGCGAATGTAATCCACAGGATAAACAACACTTGGTTGACATTTGACTGAATAAATTAAAACCCAAAGTAGTCTGAATAAAAATGCAAGACATGTAGCTCAGAAGTTCAGGACAGGAGACAAGCGATGAAACCCTTGTCTTGTCACTTGGGTCCCTGTGGAGGTTTCCAGGGTAGAGAGGGAAAGGGAGGCCAAATGATTGAGTTTTCTTGTGGAAGAGGTTTGTGGCACTACTGAATACACTTCATTTTAATCATCCTTGAAACTTGGCATAGGGTGAATTGAATGGGATTGAAATTGTGCATCTGAGAAGTCAAAGTGGGCTATTTACCTTTGCCCACAACCAATAGAAAGCCAACCCAAATCAACTACCCAACTAGAGTTTCCTCAAAATGAAAATAATCACAAAACAGAGATATACAATTATTCTCATTGTAATATGTTCATATATTTATGTATACAAGTATATGTGTATATGCATATGTACATTATATATGTATGTATGTATAAAACCAAGCATGCTTGCTAGATTACTGGAAAATTGAAAGGAAAATTAGTCTTACTCTGCTTGATCTCAGAGGTCAATAGTAGAAGAGAAAGAGGCAAATTGTGATTTGATATCAAGAAAACTTCCTTATGATTAGAGCTATCTGGAGGTGGAAGTGGGGAGGGGCTTGAGGAAAGACTAGCACCTTTGGCATCTACCTGACTCAACTAATTCTCAACTCTGGCACCAAAAAGCTGTAATATGGGCAATGACTACACCCCAGTCAATCATTTTGGTAGACAAGCTAAACCAGGATGAGGATTTTAGTGAGCTAAGGAGATGGAAAGAGTGTAGCCTCAGGTAGTAGAAGGTTCCCCTTCCTTGAAGGTCTTAAATTACTTGTCAAAGGTGTTATAGTTGGGATGTTTTGGGGAAGGGAAGAATGAGTTGGAATAGATGGCCACTAAGGTCTCTTCTAAACCTGAAATTCTGGGTTTCTGTGATAACCTCATTTGATATTTATTTCTAGGTCTGATTCCTAAAACTCAGTTCCTGGATTCTGGGGCAAAGTTATCTTTTTTGCCAAAAAAAAATCTATGAACTCTTTGACACTTACTGAGTTGAGTCTGAGCATGTAGGTCTCGTTATAATGACCAGGTTGACTGATTATTTAATGAATCTGCTTTAGGAAGAAAATAGATGATTTTCTACTTATGAAAATGGATCTTGCTGAAATTTGAAACTGGGATTTTGCTGAGCTTAGGAATGGAGGTGCTACTGGCTAGACAACCAGGATGATGATAAGGCTCATCATCTCATCTTGTCAGAAATCAACACTTTGCAGTGACTACTGCCTTTCATACTCTCGAGGGGAAAAAAAAACCACATATTCTCTGGACTCTGATTGGACAGAAAACAGAATAAGGCTTGTTCTAAGGACCAGTCAGAGCACAGTAAGTCAATAACTGTACACAGTGAATAAAGGCCATTGTCTAATATACCAAATCCATCAAGAAAAATAATTACAGCTATATCAATTATTGGCCTATTAGAAATAAAGAGCTGGTAGAGGAACATTGTCAAAAGGTGACTATTGAGTGCCTGGAAAATAAATGTCTTATCTGTGCCTTGGCATTTTCTGTACCATCAAAAGGCCATTATCCAGTGACAGTTCTATTCCACTGACATTAACATTAGATATCAATTCCTTCTAAAGGACTTTTTCAAAGCTTTGTCTCATTTGGTGGGTTTGCCAAATGCTATTTGCATTTAATGAATAAATTGGCCCATGCAAATCCTCCAGGACTCTAGGTGAAATTAAATTACCTTCCTGTTCCCCCTCTATCCCAATTAATACTATCAAAAGTTAAAATATGTCATCAATGGGTCAATCAAATCAAGTGGAATGGGCAGCATTATCTAATACGGGAAGGGGGAAGCTCTAGACGGGAATTTGCAGACCCAGAGTTTAGAACAGGCTCAACTATTGACTTTTGGCAAACTGCTCAATCTCTTGCCCTGCCATTGGTAGGATAAGGATCATTGAGTTTGCTACCACCACCTCTACTTCTGGGGGGGGTGTACAAAATATTAAATATGAAGTAGCTTGAGTTCTTGAAAAGAAAGGTGATACAAAAGGACAATATTTTATATTTAAACAACCATTAATAGCAGCATTATTAGCCCCACTGACAATCACGTTCTATTTTATTATGATTCAACTTTTATATAACTCTAGAGTAGAAATCAATTATTTGTGTATTTCACAGAATAACAACAATTCAGAGTTGGAGGCGATCTCAGTGGCCATCTTGTGTGATCCATCCTTGAAAAAGAAACTCCTTCACAACAGACCCAACAAGGGGTCATCTAGCATTTCCTTCAAAACTTCTCATGAAAAGAAACTCCCTGCCTCCCAAGACATCCCCTTCCATAGCTCTAATTATTAGAAACCTCTGTTGTTGTTGTTTTTTTTTCCATAGATAGAGACAAAACCTAGGGCAGTTAGGTGGTATAATTGATAGAGCACCGAACCTGAAGTCAGGAAGACCTGAGTTCAAATCCAGTCATTTACAAACTGTGTGGCCCTGGGCAAATCACCTAACCCTGTTTGCCTCAGTTACCTCATCTGTAAAATGAGTTGGAGGAGGAAATGGCAAACCAGTCCAGTATCTTCACCAAGAAAACCCCAAATGGTGTCATGAAGAGTCAGACAGGACTGAACAACAACAAAGACAAAACCGAGGTCTCACAGTTCTTCCCTTTATGGTCAAAAAGAACAAATTTATTCTGTTTACATATGACAGGTTTTTAAATACTTAAAGACAGCTGCCATTCCCCTCCTAAGTCTTCTCTTTTCCAAGCTAAACATATAATCAATCCACAAATAGCATGACCTCATGGCCCTTCACCATTCTGGTTTCCCTCTTCTTGACAATCTACAATTTATCAATGCCCCTGCTAAAATGTGTGCCTAGAACTGAATCGATGCTCCAAATCCGGTCTGGCAAGGATGAAGTTAAGAAGGGGTGGGGGTCAACTCCAGGATGCAATGGCTCTGATATAGCCTTAGATTGCATTACCTCTCTGGGATGCTCATCACACCATGAACTCATATTGAAATTAAGAGAAATTCTCATAACTCTTTCTCAGATAAACGCTGTCTAGTATGCATCCCTCCATCTTATATTAGTGACATTGATGTTTTTAACCCAAGCATAAGATTTTACTTTATCCTTATTCCAAGAATTTATCATTTCACCTATATGCTATTTCTCTACTGATACAAACTCTTCCACACCTTAAAAGATGGCTCAGTGAAATATTGTGGTGAAAAACATTCAGTTGGAGCCTACCTTTGTTGTGACCAGCCTTCCCAACCCTAGCCATGTGGATGTTTGGATTAAGGTTCAGGCCTGATGACAGAGACCTTGCCCTAGTGTAATGTATTATCTCAACAATGTGAGGACAGTGTGAGGAAGTAGATATTCCAGTTGTGGAGGAGAATCAATGAAAAGACATAGAGATGGGAAATGGAGTATTCTGTTTCAGGAAACACAAGTAAGGTAGTGTAACTTGATCATAGAGTACATGGGGGGAGCAAGGTGTAAAAAGGCTGGATAGGTGGCAGCTAGGTGGCGCAGTGAATAGAGCATTGACCCTGGAGTTCAAAATCAGCCACACTTACTAGCTGTGTGACCTTGGACAAGTCACTTAACTCCATTTGCCTTGCCTTCCCCCCTCAAAAAAAAAAAAAAACACAAAAAGGCCAGATAGGTAGGATAAAGGACAGGAAACTAATGCATAACAGTACAAATAAAAGAGAGCGCTTGCCTAAAACATATTAAATCATGCTTCTACGAGCCCATATTGTCTCTGTGGAGAAATAACAATTGTCCTAGGCACATACAATACTTAAAGCCAGGCCTGAAAGATTGCGGTAAGGTAAGTCTTGTAACAACAAAGAATGAACCACAGAATTTCAAGAGTTGAAAGCAAACTTGGGAGACATCTAACCCAATCCTGAGCAGCTAGATGGCACAGTGAATAGAATGTGGGGCCTAGAGTTAAGAAGACCTGAGTTCAAATCCAACCTCAGGCACTCACTAGCTGTGTGACCCTGGGCAAGTTACTTAACCCTGTTTGCCTCAGTTTCCTCATCTGTAAAATGAACTGGAGAAGGAAATGGCAAGCCAGTCCAGTGTCTTTGCCAAGAAAACCCCACATGGGATCATGAAGAGTCAGACAAGACTGAAATGACTGTACAATATCTCTTGCATGGAATTATAGGTTGGAAAAAGATGACCAAGATTAATACAGTGTATTGCACAAAGTAGGAGCTTAATAACTGGTTCTGTTTTGTTTTTTAATGAATGAATGAGAAAAATAAATAAAGGGAAGGAAGGAGAAGGGAAGAGGAAAAGGGTATGGGTTGGAGAGGGAATTGTCAATAAGTTATAAGTACACTTAAACACATTCACAACTTTTTTAAAAGGCTTTATAAACAAATAATTATCAAGCTTCCCAGTTTATGAATAGGAAAGACACAGAAAAGAAAATTAAGAATGACAGATTCATAAAGCTGGAAGGGATTTTGAGGTCATCTAATCCAACCCCCTGCCTTCAGGTAAGTCAGTATCTTAATCTACATAATGATAGCTATGTATGTATATGTATATGTGTGTATGTGTGGGTGAATATATGTAAGTGTATATACATATATATGTATGTATGTATGTATATAGTCATATTTTCTGCCTCTGTGTATCTGCATCTCTCTATGTCTCTCTGTCTCTCTCTTTCTCAGTACTTCTGTCTCTACCTGTGTCTGTCTCTATCTCCCTGTCTGTCTCTTGCTGCCCCTATCTCTCTGTCTCTGACTCTATCTCTTTCTGGCTCTTTTTATCTCAGTCTCCATGTTTCCCTCTCTTTCTCTCTCTTTCTCTCCATCTCTCAGTCTCCTGTGTCTTTCTCTTTCTGTCTCTCCCTTTCATCCTCTTTTTTTTACAAGGCTGTAATAGTGACAGGGAAAGGAGGGGAAAAACTTTATCAAGTGGCTCAAAGATAGACAAAGCCTCCCTCCTCTCAACTTTGCTTCTCTGTGGGAAGCAGTGTCTGTTACAGCAAGATAATGTTTCCCAGGGTGAGAGAGATGAGACTATTGCCCACCCCTCTCTATCCCATAACTCACTACATCACCATGAACATCACGACAGTCTTGGGCATTTTCAGCCAGAGTATTTTTATTTTGAGTATTATTGTGTCCAAAAGTTTCCTTTTTTCTTCCACTCTAGTGTGATATCCAAAGGTTTTCTTTTTTATCAAGTGATGCTATTACACTTTAGGGTCAACGTCTTTTTTTCATAGGAATATGATGGAAATCCATTGAGGAAGAAAAAGTTTTGATATCTAGAAATTCATTTGCTGGCCATGTTGAGAATATTGTTTACTCTGTACCAATAGTACTTTATGTAGGATTGAAAATTTGGAGCTGGAAGTAAGTTGAGTGGTCCCTGATCATCCCAAGCAGACAGACCCCTGAGGGCTGCAGAGATGGCATGGATGCCCATCGTCACAATGGCAGAGCCAGGGTTCTAGTACTTCTGACTTCAGACTCAGTACTTCTTCCATTGTACCTGCTTTGGACACAATTTAATTAATAGGGGTATATACCTTAAGGAAAATAAACAAAAGAAGGAGGTTTTATTTTTTCAATAGTAAAAGTACACACTAAGTAAATACACATGACAGGAACCAAAAAAACCAGGGTTAAATGTGCAACCTTGTAAAACGGTGAGTGAGAGAAGACAGAGACAGAGAGAGGGAAGAGATAGAGAAAAAAGAGAAACCTAGAGAGAGAGAAAACACAGAAAAGAGGGGAAGGAGGGAAGAGACAGTACATAGAGACACAGAGATAGAGACATGGAGACAGAGACAGAGAGAGAGAGAAAGAGAGAGAGAGTGAGACAGAGAGAGAGACAGAGACAGAGAGAGACAGAGAGAGGGAAGGAGTTAGGGAAGGGAAGAGGGAATGGGGGAGGAAGGGAGAAAGAGAGACATCAAGAGAGAGGTAGGAGGAGGGAGGAAGAGAGGGAAGGAGAAAGGGAGGAAGGGAGAGGGAGACAGAGAGAGATCCAGAGAGACAGAGAACATGATCTGCTGATTATACCTAGTCTCCCTGCTCCTAGCAACTTCCTCAGGTGAAACCCAGTACAAATTATTTTTAGAGCCCATGCATAGAAAATGTGAGGAAGAGAGAAAGAAGAAACATTCAGATAGCCTTAAAGTGCTGACTTTAAGACAAAGCTATCTAGAGCAAAGGTTGCTTCTCAATCCTTTAATCATCTGTTGTGTCCTGACATTCTAGGGGTCTCAGAAGAGTGCATGACAAATAATGCTCCAGATGCGCAGTTAAAGCTGGGTAGGTAACACTCTGACTTGAAATGATTGATACCCACCCACTAGAGCTGTCTCTTCAATGACCTGTACAACAGGGAGAACCACATACACCACAACCCCGTGACTGCAAGTACAGGATGGGAGGGGAGGGGAGCAGAAGGAGTGGGGAGGGCCCTGAGGATACTTCCCCAAACCTTTTCACAGGCAGCTTATCCTTTCACAGACATCAGACTATTGGAGAGGCCAGTGGCAGGCTCTGGGCTTTGCTGTCAGGACCTATAACAAATGCTGGTCTGGAGATACTGTCACCCACACTATGGTTTCCCCAAAAGGAATCAGAGAAACCTCAACCTCTGTTAATCACTAGACAAGTTATTTATGCTAATTTGAAAGTCTCGAAATTATCTCTCCACATTTCCTAGATGCCAGGATTCTTCCTGGCTGAGAACATGTACACACATTTACTTTTTAAGAATTATTGATATATATTTTTAATATTTTTATTTCCCAAGATAGCCTTCCCTTCACCCATGCCCAAAGAGCAGTCCTGTGTAACAAGCAAGACAGAGACAGACAGAAAGAGAGGAGAGAAAGAGAGAGAGAGAGAGAGAGGGAGAGAGGAGAGAGGAGAGAAGAGACAGAGAGAGAGCAGGTCAGTAGAACTAACCAGCACATTAATTGAATCTCAACATACTATAAAGCTATATATTCTACATCCATAGTCCACCACCTGTACAAAAAGGGAGGAAACTTCATTATTATATCTCTTCTTTGGGTCCAAGTTCAGTCACTAAAATCAATAGCAGATGATTTTTTTTCTTTTCATCTATATGGTTAGTAGTCATTGTTTATATTGTTTTCCAGATTCTGCTCAGTTCACTTAGGTTTTTCATGGTTCCAAGAATTCTTCAAGTTTATCATTTCTTTCAAAATGG
Organism: Gymnobelideus leadbeateri; assembly: GCA_011680675.1. Classification (NCBI taxonomy): domain Eukaryota; kingdom Metazoa; phylum Chordata; class Mammalia; order Diprotodontia; family Petauridae; genus Gymnobelideus; species Gymnobelideus leadbeateri. Next base: position 1,037,771 of record WOXC01005854.1, on the reverse strand, counting down.
TGATGTGGCACCACCCTCATCAGTCACAATAGGTTTAGCCCTTTCCCAGTTAAGGAGTATATATTCATTTGAAAAAGAGATAATCCTTAAATAGCAGATTTTTCTCTAGTTCCTTTTCATAGTGGTTAGACCATCAGTTGGAAAGGAAGCACAGTATAACAGAAAGCACATTGAACTTAGGGTCAGAAGACCCAAATTCGAATCTATCCACTAGTCCTTAATAGCTAGGTGACTTTGAGCAAATCACTTTACACTTGGACCATCAGTTTCTTCATTTCTAAAAGTGGGAGCAGAGGATTAGGTAATCTCTAAAGTCCCTTTCCAGATCTTAAGCCTGAACTTAAAAAATTCCCAGGAGTAGATCAAACTCTCAGAATTGTTCATCTCCCACACCAAGTGCTGGTCCTCAGTTCTTATCAAACCATTCACCCTTAAAGAGAGGCAGCTTAGTCCAGCAATGGCTCTGAATCCCAAGAACCTGGGTTCTAATTTCACTACTGATGCTCATGACCTACATGATCTCAAGCATCAGATCTCTCATCTACAAAGTAAGGGAGTAGAGGTCTCTTCCAGCTCTTACTGGTCTATCCCATCTGTCTCTTCCTTAAATGACAGCCTCATTGGTCTGCTGAACTTCTGACTATGTATATGTATATGTTTATGGAAGATTATGGACAGTAGGTAGAGATGGATGAATAATGTAGCATCCCCAATGCCAGTTTTTAAATGTCTTTTATTACTTTTAAGAGTCAATGTCACTTCATGAAACAGACACCAAAAGAAAATCCAGAATCTTTGGAAATTAAAGTGGAATATGCAAATGGTACCTCCTTTGCTCAGCTAGACCTCAGAATGGGGTACCTTAAAAGACAACTGGCCCTGCCAACTTCTATGATAGGCAATCAAAAGTACTTTATTTCTTAAAAATATGAAAATGATATCCATTGAAAGGAAGATTCTAGTCCTACACCAGCATATTTACATCTGCTTAACAAACTATAGTACTACATCTCTGGGTCTAACATCTTCCTTGAGAAGCAAGCTTGTTTAAAGAGTTAGCCTACTACTGGCTGCTACTATAGTTGGGTTTTCCCCTAGCACTTATATATAGTACTTTAACATTACCTCTTTATTTTATTATCTCATATGATCTTCATAATAACCCTATGAGGTAGTCAGTCAATAAGCATTTATTTAACACCTACTATATGCCAAGCATTATGCTTAAGTAAGCGCTCTCATTATTGCCATCTTACAAATGAATAGATGAAGAGTCGGAGAGGTTACTAATAATAATAATAGCTAACATTTATATAGCACTTATGAAAAATTAGGCAGGCACTGTGCTAAGTGCTTCGCAATTATTGCCTCATTCAAGACTAACATCAACCCTAGGAGGTGGGTAATATTGTTGTCATTTGATAAATAAAGAAACTGAGACTCAGAGAGGTTAATAACAATAGTAGCTACTAACACTTCTACACTACCTACTATGTTCCAGACACTATGCTAAGTACTTTACAATGATTATCTCATTTGAGACTCACATCCAGCCTGGGAGGTAGATGCTATTATTTTTACATTTTACAGATGAGGAAACTGAGGCAGAGGTTAAATGCCTTGCCCAGGATCACACAGCTATTTAGTATCTGAGGTAGGATTCAACCATAGGTCTTCCCGACTCCAAGTCCAGTCTCTTCACCCAGCAGCCTATAGCTGTTTATTTTTTTTCCTTTCACTTCATACAAATAGTGAAGAAGCTTCACAAAGAACCACCTTCCAAACTGATCCAGCAGTATGTACAGCAAGTTCTAGCTTATCTATTTGTGGGTTATCCACCAATAGCTGTTAACCTTTCTTATTCATTTGACCATCATCTTCCTTGGCGATTCTTCCTGCCTCCTAACTGTGGCCTCTCAAAATGCAAATAAGTTTCAGGAGTACTAGCCTATGGAAAATATAATTAATTAGACATGAATCTATGCCTTGCCTCAAAGATATAATAGCATCCCAAACCCTAATATAAATGATATTGTTATTAATTATTATTATTATTTGCTCTTCTGTGTTCCTAAACCATCTATAAGCACATGAGACTTTAGCTCCCAGGGCTTGAGAGGGACATCAGAAGGAGATAGGGCTAGAACATAGGCTTTTGATGGACAGAAATATGGTCATGGAGTGGAGACACACATATTCCCAGGGTGACACACTGAAAAAATTAAGTGTATTTTCATCTATTCATACCCACACCTCAAGTACAACAGAACAGTTTATTATAATTACTTCAATACTTTGAAAGAGCTGTCCTTATTCCCTTCATTTCTGCATCACTCCATTAATAAGCATTTGCTGTCTATTATTGAAACAACTAAGAGGCACAGTAGACAGAGCTCTGGGTCTGAAACCGGAAAGACTCAAGTTCAAATCTAGCCTCAGACACTTACCAGCTGTATTACCCTGGACAAGTCATTTAATTTCTGTCTAAATCAGTTTCCTCAATGGCAAAGTGGGATAATAATAACACCTGCTTTCTAGGTTGTCGTGAAAATCAAATGAGATCATATTTGTAAAGCACCTGGCACAGTGCCTGGAACACAGTAGGCACTTAGCAAATGTTTATTTCCTTCCTTCCAATATGTACAGGGCCCTGTGCTAGGCACCAGGGATATAAAGGCAAAAGTGAAGGTCCCTGCCTTCAGACAGGGACAGAGCTCACCATCCTTTCATGTTTGATGAATAGCCATCCTTAAAGATGGCAGCCAGCTTTCTGATAATGGACCCCTTCATCCATAGCTGGCCATCCTTGGGAGAACAGATGAACAGCCCATCATGGAGCTCATATACAAATCTATGGCTACCTGGGATGGAAGTGTTAAGGTATATGGGCTCCAGGGTCCGTTCCATCCCTTTGTGATACTCGGGTAAGACGTTTGAAGTGGGATATTATTGGAGGGATGATGATAAGAAAAGCTTGTTTTGGTCTAGTCCTTTCCAGTTGTGCAAAGCACTCACACCATTTCAATTGATCCTCATGACAACCTTGAGGGGTAAGTCAGAGTACTATTGTTATTCCCATTTTCCAGGGGAGGAAGTAGAGGTGGCTTGAAAGAAACCAGAATCACAGCCAGCAAGTGATGGAGTCAAGACTGAATTTAGGTCTACTGATTATAAACCTAGTGGTTTTTCCCCTCCATTACATATCCTTCCTCATGGGCTTTGGGGGAAAGGTCAGGGGAGTTTGCTCATAGGAGACTTCATTCTGTCCTTTCTGTCCACACTGTGGCAGAGTTCTTAACCTTTTTTGTATCATGTACACCTTTGGCAGTCTGGGGAAGCCTATGAACTCCTCAAAATAATGTTTTAAATGAGGAAAATAAAATACAACAATTACAAAGCAAACCACTTGACATACAGTTATCAAAATTTTTAAAAGCAAAAACAAAAAGCAAGTTCCTAAACTAAGCACTCCCACCCTACAGGGAGAATCCCAATCTCTGCTCTTGGGCAACTCACAGACTCTCAAGGTTGCATACATCTAAAATAACATGTTTTCATTACTTAAATGCATTATCAGTCAGAATAAGAAATGAGTCCAAGGCATTTACAATATATCCAAGTCCTTAATGGGGATAGGGGCTGGGGAGAGAAGAGAAGATGTTTTATTTAATGAGAATAGTGTTTTCCCACAAAGGGAGTCTTCTTTGGGCTTCCAGAGCCAAATATGTTGTGCTTTCTGTATATATTGCATATCTATACAATTTGGGGCATTTATTTCAAAGTAAACCCCAGACAAATGCTCTGGTATTGTTCTTCATCCCATCATGCCGCACCCATCCTTAATCATACTGTATGGAGTTGTTCATATAAATTCAGTAACAAGAAGGGAGGGAGGGAGACGGAGAAGGAGGCGAGCTAACAGAAAATATCTTGCCAGATGGAGAAAATTGAAACATTACCCTTGTTTTTTTGCCAGCACAGATCCATTTTGACAAGCTGGAAATGATTTATGGGGAAAAAAACGTATTTACACTGGCAGCGATGTTATTAATTGCCATACAATGCTCACATTTTTGCATTGTTTTGTATATGATTACTTACATGGCTTCCGTATACAGTCCAAATATGCTGCAGCCTTTGCGTGCGGAGGATTATATGAGACAGATAAACTTACAGTACCTGACGCCTGCTATAAATTTCATTTAAACCTCCATAGACAACATCACAGCAAAAAAGATGACACAATAGCAAACTCATAAGTAGCATTCAGAGGAAACAGGTCAATATGTGTCTGTGTGTATAGACACACAGATGTATATGTTTATGGAAGATTATGGACAGTACATGGAGATGGATGAATAATGTAGCATCCCCAATGCGGGTTTTTTTTAATGTCTTTTATTACTTTTAAGAGTCAATGTCACTTCGTGAAACAGATACCAAAAGAAAATCCAGAATCTTTGGAAATTAAAATGGAATATGAAAACGGTACCTCCTTTCCTCAGCTAGACCTCAGAATGGGGTGCGTTAAGAGACAGCTGGTCCTGCCGACTTCTAAGACAGGCAATCGGAAGTATTTCATTTTTTAAAAATGATGAAAATGATATCCTCTGAAAGGAAGATTCTAGTCCTACACCAGCGTACTTACGCATCAAGGAAAAATTAGGGGCCCATTAGAGCGAAAGCAATTGACTTTGCCGCAACATAATTTCCTCAGCCTTCAGTTATCACTTAACATGGTAAGTGACCGTTAGCCATCCACCTGTTTACTCTTCTTACACTATTATCATCTCTTTTATGCTAATGTAAATGGATACACTTATTACTGCTTACAATCCTGGGCTCCAATCTCATATTAACAAGACGTTCTCAGGTAGCAGCAACTTTGTCCAGGAAGTATGTGTAATGTATCTGCACCCATCAAGGACTCTTAAAAATGCCCTTATTTCTAGTTATGAAAATTAATTTTGAAGGTCTCAATTTTCAGCAGTAGTCCCAGAGTTTGTAAAAGCATTTGTATGTAGACGTCCCTCAGGTTTAGTGTTTTCGTAGCACAATCTCTCTGCAATTAGTTTTATGCCCCTTAAATATAAATCAGATGTAAGACTATCTAAACAGTCTCTCTATAGAGTGTGATAGAGCATGTTCCCATTGTATTGAGTTGCTCTGGGAGGAGGTAAATAACACTCAATATTGAAACCAAGGAGTGCAAGGGAATCAGAACTGGAATTTAATTGTTTATGATCTACCCCACTCCCTCCCTCCCATTGAACACACACACACACACACACACACACACACACAGACTTCATTTTTTCAGGGGAGAAAGAATGGATCCAACATGGCCTTATGGATCTGGGATCCAATAAGATTAGATTCCTCCCCCCCCCCAAAAAAAAAAAAAACTATAAAGATCACAATGCACCCGTGCCTTCTTATTTTCTTGTGCTCTTATCCATGTCTTCCTATAAATCCCCAAACATGCGGTGACCTTTGAAGGGTAAAAGCATTTATTAAGCTCCTACTATGTACCAGGCCCTTGGCTAAGTGCTTCAAAAATATTATCTCATTTGATTCTCACAACAACCCTAGGAAATAGGTGTTATTTTACAGTTGAAAAAAACTGAGGCAGACAGGTAAAGTGACCTGGCCAGGGTCACACAAATAGTAAGTGTCTGAGGCTTACTATTTGTGTGAGCAGTTAGTTGGCAAAGTGGAAAAAGTTCTGGACTTGGAGTTAGTTGGATCTCACTTCGGATTGTGTCAGACAAGTGACCCTGACTAAATCTCCCCCAGTCTCCGTTTTCTCATCTGTAAGAAGGGTGACAATGATAGCATCTATTTCACAAGATTGCATGATGATGAATGAAATTTTGTGTGTGTGTGTGTGTGTGTGTGTGTGTGTGTGTGTGTGTGTAGGTAGCTAGGATTGTGTCAGATGACAAAGCAATAAGAATGCCCAAAAGGGAAATGTTTATTTTAACCTTGAAGTAATATGGAGCCACTCATGTATTTTTTGAACATGCTCAAACCTGGATTTTATGAATAGAAATTCCTCATCTCACTAAATCTGAAGGTTGAATTAAACCTAGAATCAAAATTCTAGGCTGCCAAAGGCTCTCAAGACTAAGGCCCACACCAAAATCTTCTGATGAGGTTTCATTCCTGTCCCATTCCTATGGTGTCAGGGAAGCTTAGAAGTTGTTTACTGAGCCCCTCAAGAGACACCGGAATCATGAGCTTCCATATCATTTTCCCCCTTTGGGAGAATCCTATGGCTGATTCCACTCAGCACACGCTCCATTTTTGTCCAAGTTCCCAGAGGCCCTTGAGAATATGTGATTAAAGAAATTCCCTGCTGTCATATATACAATAAATGTAACTGGCTTTATTAACCAACACTCCTCTTCTAAGACTATCTAAGCTAGAACTGAGGCCACTCACCCAACATTCGTAGCCTTATCCTCTCTGTCTAACAATCCGTTTGAGGGTACTCGGTTCAAACATAATGGGTTACTGCTAAGAGCACACTATGATCTAATTTTCATGGAAGTGCCATGTAATGTTTCAGTTGTTTCTAACTCCAAATATGTGAACTGAAATTAGAATTATTGGTCCTTCAAAAATCCACAACTGAAGGGAGAAGAACAGAGATTGGCTTCTAGTTCCTCTTCTGACATTCTTTACTCTTCTGCAAGGGGAAAGGATACCCAGGGCACTTCTCTTCTTAGTTCTGATCATAGGATCTTGGATCTAGATCTAGAAGGATCCTCATAGATCCTCCAGGTCAAATCCCTCATCTTACAGATGAGGAAACTGAGGCCTACAGAAGTGACCTACCCAAGGTCATTCAGGAAATTCACTTCAGAGGCAAGATTTCAAGCCAGATTCCTTAGACTATAAAGCTCTTTCTCTTCTGCTCTCTTTTTCCCCTTTTTTAGGCCCAATTTGTGATTTTGCGAGTAGAGGGAATTCCTGGTGAAGAAACACCTTCTGTTAATTCAAGATAGCACCACTTGTGTATTTAATAGCATTAAAATGTTGCTTGGGGCACTGCCAGACACTGAGGGTCACCTGAAGTCCCTCAGCAGGTACCATAATTAGAGGTAGCACCTAAAACCAGGCCTTCCTGGCTTGAAGACCAGCCCTCCATCTGCTATACCATGCTGCCCCCTCCATAGTCACCTGCTTTCAAAACAAGCATTTATTAAGTACCTACTGTATGCCTAATGTTCTATGAGGCTCTTTGGATAGAGATCCCTACCTTCAAGGAATTTATATTCAAACACGGAGATCAAGTTATTGGAAAGAGGACTATGAAAACATTGAGATCCCAGGTTAATTAGATCTCAGTCAATCTTTTGGCTCCCTAGGACACAAGGACTTTATGGAAATGTCTCTTATAAGCCCATGGGAGCGCTTAGCAAAAATCTAAGTAATTTTATTAATACTATCATAAGATGAGAGGCCTTAGAGATCCTCAAGTTCAACATACTTATTTTTACAAAGGTGGAAACTGAGACTCAGGTACCTTAAATGGCTTGTCTTAGGATGATTCAGATTATCACAGAGCTGGGTTTGAACTAAGATCCTCTGACTCCAAATAGAACACTCATTCCAATCTCAATGAAAGGTCTCAAAAAGTGACTGGCAAGAGCTTTGAACATTGACTCCCACCCCACTAGGCAGTCAACAAAGACTCATTTATAATATCTGAGGGGGAAACCCTTCCTGGAGAAAGAAGGCATAGTCAGAGTAGTTGTTGGGGTCATTGTGATGATGATGGGGCAGAAGAGAAAATTATGGACAGTAATAACACATATTGACACAGAACTTGAAGGCAGTGGACAGCAAGCTGGACCTAGAGTCAGGAAGACCTGAGTTCAAAGCCTCTCTCAGACACTTATTATCTGGGTGAACACAGGAAAGTCACTTAACCTCTGGCTGCCTTAGTTTCCACATTTGTAAAATGTGTGTAATGATAGCACCTATTTCATAGGGCTGTTTTGAGGTTAGATATAAAGTACTATAAATATAAATTACTATTATCATTATTGAAAAAGATATGTAGATGTGTGTATATATGTTCATATATATTTCAAATATATATGAAATTTCATACATGTGAAATGTAATCCTCACAACAACCCTGTGAACTAGGCACTTTTATCATTCTAATTTTATAGATAAGAAAACTGAGGGAACAGAGAAATTGACTTGAAATACAGGAGAGTAAACACTTTGCTGGGCTGAATCAAGTCAAAATTAACATGGTAACCAAATCTAAGACAGAAGGCAGAAGGAATTCCTAACAACCATCTAAAACTGGGCAGGTCAGTAGAAGGTCAAGTGGAACCAATGTCACAAGAGCATGGTAGGGGAAAGCAAAATGACATATCATCATCTGAAACTTCTCTGGACAAATCCCAGCAGAGGAGTGGAACAGAGTATTATTGTGCTGGAGGAAATGAGGAGTCATGATTTCAAAGAGACATGGCAAGACTTCTATGAACCAATGCAGAGCAAGAGAAGAATTTAAACCATTCCATCCATATGAAAACAAGTCATTTGGAAGACTTCTATAACCTGATGGAGAATAAAGTCAGCAGAACCAGGAGAATAATTGAGGCAATAACAACACTATAAAAAACAAATAACTTGGAAAACTGTAAAACTCTGATCACCATAATGACCATCGCAGATTCCAGAGGACCAATGTGCTTCATAGCACATTATCCATCCAGAGAAGTGATGAACTCAGTGAGCAGAATGAGACATGTATTTCTTAATACTCTTAAAGAGGTTCATTGAGAGAATTTCTTTTGCTTGACTACCAATATTTGCTATAAGAAATGTGCTTTTATTTTTTTTCCCAGTGGGTACATGGTGTGTGGGGGGTGAGGGGGGTGGGGCGTAACTCCGGGACCTGTTTTTTTTTTTACTTTCTAGACTTCAAAATTATGCCTCCACTGCTAACTTATCCTGGAACTTCCCTTAGCTCCTAGGAACCGATCCCTAGCAGCATCTCACCATCTCTGAATCCTGCTTACCCTGGTATACCTCTACAAGGCTTTTCTCCCTTCTCCCATTGATGAACTTCTCCTGGTTCCTCCATTTTGTGGAGTGGCCCAGGTCATCCTTCTCTCAATCCCTTCCTACTTCTCTCTCCTGGAATTTCTGGACTTCAAAATCAAGCTTCTATATTGGGTACCCTTGTTCCCTCTCCTCCCCTTTCCCCCTGCTTTCCAGCTCCTTTTATGACTTGTCTTCCCTCTCTAAAACATATGCTCCTTGAAGGCAAGGGCTATATTTATCTGACTTTGTTTTTGTATCCCCAATATTTAGAACACTGTCAGTCACATAGAAAGTGTTAAATAAATGTTTGTTTTCTTCCTTCCTGAAGAGATGAAAATAGATTTCTGTTAATTTTTTTTAATTAAAGTTAATTGTGGGGAAAACAACCCTTCTCTGACCCAGATAGCATCTTTTATAATGGTACCATTCCCCTCCCTTCTTTGTTCCCTTCAAAATATCAAGGACTTCACAATTTGGCCTAGACCTAGATCTAACCCAGTCTTTTCCAATTGTAATTTGAAAACAGATCCAGCTCATGGATTAAAAATTCTACTGCACCCACCCTCTTTGGTTGTTGTTTAATAAATAAATTAGTACCCAGACTAACTGGTTAAACCACCAGGCATTAGTGTAGTCAGTTCTCCAGATCAAAAAACGAAAGGCCAACTGGCTTCTTTCCATTTAATGAATGAAAATGAGTCACAGGAGAGCTGTCTAGCCCAGAAATGACCCAGGCCTCAGGCAGCTCTGCCATCTAACTCCTTTATCCTTTGTAAAATACTTCTCCTCTCCTTAGTTAGCAAGAAGCATAAAACATGCTGATAAGTGATGTTTTGATGGTTAACTTCCCAGGTTCAAAAAGACTGAAGTTGTAGACAGCTACAAATGATCTCCTGATCAGTATTCAATTGGACCACAAGTTTGCTAATAGCTTTATTGTCGGGTGTGGCTATCAAGCAAACTGGTACAGAAAGTCTTAATAATAAGGTGCCCCCTCAACCCCTAGCAAAGCAAGGATTAATGTTGACTGAAGCCTGAGCAAAATGTTCTGGAGTCCCAACCTGCTAAACGAGTCTGCTTGTTATTCCTCAGACTCAGCACATCTCTCACCTCCCTGTCTTTGCATCAGCTATACCCCTTCCCTATCACGCCTGAAAGAAGCCTCTTTTTTCAGGGCAATTGGGTGATGCAGCAGCTAGAGCTCTGGGCCTGGAGTTAGGAAGACCTGAGTTCAAATCAGACACTTCCTAACTGTGTGAACCTGGGCAAGTCATTTAACCCTGTTTGCCTCAGTTTCCTCATTTGTAAAATGAGGTAGAAAAGGATATGGCAAATCACTCTAGTATCTCTGCCAAGAAAATTCCTAGTGGAGTCATAAAATGTCAGACATTACTGAACAACAACACATTCTCTGATCCAGCCAAACAAGCCTTCTCTCTATTCCTCCCATACTGTACTCATCTCCCTTCTCCGAGTCTTTACATAGGCCACTCTCCACTCCTGGAATGCACCCCTCCTCATCTCCACCTTGTATTTATTCTTACTATAAGTTTTTTGTACATATTTATAGAGACCATATAGAGTAGTAGATGAAGAATTCCAATCATAACCAGAAAGACTTGGGTTCAGATCTTGTCTCTGACACATACTGGCCCTGGGTAAGTCACTTAAATTCTCTGCCTGAGTTTCCTCATCTGCAAAATGGGGATAATAAAAGCACCTCCTTCCCAGGATATCTGTGAGGCTTAAATGAGATAATATTTGTAAGTGGCTGGCTAATGGGTAGATGTTACTGTTTCTGTTTTGTTGCTTACCTAGACTTATAGAAGTGTTGATAATACAGATTAAGCTAAAAAGCATGTGGGCATACATATTCTTTTCTTCCAGAGATCCGGGTGGTTAAACATTTGCTAGCAAACCCCTGCTTATCCCTGCACTTCTCTCCCTATTGGAATGTAAACTCTTTGAGAATGGAAATTATTTCCTTTCTGGTATCTGTCAGACCAGAGCCTGGCATGATGCTTGGTGCTAGGAAGAGCTTAAGGATTGCTCTTGCTTGGCTGATGGAACTTAGGAACATTCAGCAGGACAGTGCATGGGTCTAATTCCCTTCCATCTCTTTATTCACTCTACATCCAGAGCATGAGTTTGCATGTTTTATTTTGCATCAAAACCAAATTCCTTCTGCAAAAAAAGAGTGACCTGAGAGAGTAGCATATTTAGTTTAAGCTAAAATGTCCCCAAAGTACTCAATGTATAGTTTAACACAATTTGTCAGATAACAAACTTCTCCTGAAGAAATCTGAGTGTGATTTCTTTAGTGAAATAATTAGTAAAATAATAATAGGGGAATAGCATATATTATATTATGTATTATATCATGTTATATATTATATATTATTTTAAAGTTTACAAAGTATTTTTGTCCTCAGAATCCTATGAGTTACCAAGACAAACCATTACAGAGTTTACAATCATCCTTTCCATGTTGCAACTTTTCCCCCATTGTGGTTTTGATATATCATGGGTCAGCATAAGAAATTAAATGGGAATTTGGGGGGAGTTCTGTTAAAGTTGCAGATGACATGTGAAGGCCAGCACATAGCACAGAGTCCATGACCAAATACTTAACCCAAATTTAACAATAAGGTACTGTAAACACCCCATAAAATAAAAAAATTCAGACTTCTCCTGTAAAAAAATATTTTATATGAATTTTCCAGATTGCAGGGATACCATGCCTCTACCTCCAATGATGTGGAATGGATAACTATACAAGCCTAGTTCAACTGGACATTTCTGGGCAATTGGCATAGTAATTGGTTTCTTACATCCCTTATATCCTTGTAACACTGTCCCTGGGCTATATGCTGGTAGCATCCTTATATGTGAAAGTACAATGCTTCTGGTACTTTATAACTAATCTCCCTTTAATGGTATCCAAGACAGACATGTTATTGTCATAGCCCAGCTTTACCAGACCCACTGGTGATGATTTAGCTAGGGAATAGGGGTAGAAGATGGCAGTGGTGCTGGGTACTGTGTTTAGATACTAAGTATAGACCTAGGCATGTAGTTTGTAGGCAATGGTGGGGCTGGGAATTTGTGGAAGAGAAGAAATATCAAGTACACAGTATGTGCATTTATCAAGTCTTGACCACAGTCTTTATAAGGTAGGACAGAGCTACAAAGTGTCAAAAAGAAAAAACCTCTCCAAAAAGATATAATAAATTGGCCTTTATTCACTGCTATAGGAGGGTGGGAATCCACATCCAATGCTTTTACCAACTCCATTTTCCAAAACTCACAAAATCTCAAGGTTGAAAGGGACTTCAGAAGCCATGTTTTTGACCAACCTGGATTTGACAACATTCCCCACAAATAGTCATTCAGTCCCTACTCAAAGACCAGCCACCACTGAGGTGGAAAATGACTACTTCTTATAGCAATGTACTCTACTTCTGTAGAATTTTAATTGTTGGGAAATTTATTTTCCTTAAATCCAGGCTAAAATTGCCTCAGCATCTTCCACTCCTTATTTCGAGTTTAAGCCAAGAAGAACAAGACTAATCTCTCTTCCACAGAAAAGACCTTCAAATATTTGAAGACACATACTGTGTGCTATCCCTTTTGTCTTTTCTTCTCTGGGTTAAACATCCCCAGTTCCTTTAACCAAACCATTAACCAAATATGGTATATTCTCCAGTCCATTTTTTCCAAACATCTCCTGTATTTCTGGATATATTTCTGGAAAGAAGGCACCCAGAACTGAATACAGCATTCCAGGTTAGAGTAAAATGGAATTGCCACTTCCCTGGTCCTATACACCAGGCTTCTTAAACTTTTTCCATTCCCAACCCCTTTTCCCATTTCAGTAGCATTCGTTGGAGTTGAGTGGTGTGACAGCATGGCCCAGTACAAAGTGCACATGTTTTGTGTTCCAACACAAGACTGTAGTGAAGTTTTGCAATTCAACACAGGCAAGTGCTGCCAGAAACACCTCAGATTCATTACACCTTTGATTTTGAATTAATTTTTGATTGTTGCATGTTTAGAAACCTTTTACTGCTGCCAAATTTTCCAAGAACCCATATGAGGTCATGACACAAAGTTTAAGAAGTGCTACTGTACATTATGGTCCTCTTAATATAGCTTAGGATAGAATCAGCTTTTGTGGTCATTGTGCTAACTTGTGGTCCTCTGAAATTCTAAGGAATCACAGAATCTCAAGATGGAAGAGAACTCACCAGGTATTCCAATCCATACCTCAAAGGAATCCTTGGCATAACACAAATGGCAAGTAGCCACCCCACTTTTGCTTGAAGACCTCCAAAGGGGCTGGAGGTGGCTGCCACCTCCTAAGGCAGTCATTCCACTTGTGGGCAGTTCTAATTGGTGGCAAGTTTTTCCTGACATCAAACCCAAATTTTTCCTCTTTGCAATTTCCATCCATCATTCCTGGTTCTACCCTCTGGGGCCAACCAGGGCAAATCTAATACCTCCTGCACCTGACAATTCTTTAAATACTTAAATATAACTATCATGGACATTCTGAGCTTCTCTTCTCCAGACCAAATAGCCCTAGTTCCTGTAATTGATTTTCATATGTCATGAATTCAAGACCCTTCACAAGTCTGGTGTCCTGGACACCTTTCAGCCTATCAATAACCTTCTTAAACAGGGGTGTCCAGAACTAAACATAGTACTCCAGATATTTCTGAGTAAGGCAAAGTAGAGAAGATCCCTCATTTCCTTTTTCCTTGGAAGCTCTGCCTCCCTTAATACAGCCCATTAGCCTTTTGACTGCTAAATCATACCACCAGCTTCCATGATTTCCAGAGGCAGACTCTTAAATGTTATACTTATGCCAAGAGTTCTTAATCATTTTTGTGTCATGGGCCCCTTTGGTAGTCTTTATAAGCCTATGGACCCCTTCTCAGAATTCTCTGAGTTTTTGGATTTTTTTATTCATAATTGAAGGAAATGTTAAATTTCCTCAGTTAGAAATTAATGAAAATAAAAATGCAATTTTTTCCATCTAAATTCTTCAACTATCTAGATTCTATTCACAGACTCAAGATTAAGAACCCCCAATTCATGCCTAAAATATTTTATCTTACTCAATCTGACCTAATATTCTCACCTATTTTGGGTGCCAGATCTATAGTCCAATGCATTTGATAGCCCATCCAACATTATGTCATCTGCAAATTTGACAAGTATGTCATTTACACCTTCATACAAATCTTTGATAAAAATCCTGAATTAGTCAAGTGGTACCTGGGGAAAACAAGGGAAATTCAACTGGCTTCTGATTGATTCCACAGAGTATATGCAGAGCTGAATGATCGCATTTGCTTGAGAGTTCCTGGGAGCTGGCTGTGTTCTTTTCAAGCCCATCCCACCCAGGCACAGCTGATGAGGCTCAAGTGATGCCTGATACTTAAATGCAATTCCACTCCACTCTTGAATGAAGAGTGTTCAGATGAGCTTCCAGCAAGATTGCCTGCTAAGACATCCAAAATGCAAGAATGCCTCACACTGATAAAGATTCACATCCATAGAGCCCCTACTACGTGCCAGACACATAGTGCTAAACACTGTTACAGATGGTGCCACATTTGATCCTCACAATAGCCCTAAGAGTTAAATGCTCTTGTCATTACCATTTAACAGTTGAGGAATATGGAGCCCACATTCGGCACAGACAGTTTGGTAAATCCTGCCAGTGCATGTGTTTGGCTAGCAAAGTCAATTCCACCTACTTAGTGGAAAAGGCATTAATAATTAATAATAATAGCTAACATTTATATAGCACTCTAAAGTTTGCAAAGAACTTTACAAATATTATCTCCTTTGATCTTTATAACAATCCTGGGAGGCAGATGGTACAATATTATTATCCCCACCTTACAGATGAGGAAACTGACAGACAGCATTAAGTGACTTGCCCAGGGTCACACAGCTAGTAAATGGCTGAAGTTGCATTTGAACACTGCTCTTCCTGATTCCATCCACTCTATCCACTATGCCACTTAGCAACCTCTAATAATAGTAGATTACTAATAACAGTTCACATTCATATTGTTTGCTATACGCAAGGGGAAGATGGGTAGAGATCAGACATTCTTTGATATAGGAAATTTCCAGTGAAGTATCTTCTTCTACCACAACAGGCATCTTCTCTGCAATTTATAATCTTGGAAAGTTCCTTGAGACAAAAAGAGTTAAGTGACTTAACCTGGGTCATAAAGACATTGTCAGAGACAGGACTTAAGCCAAGCCTTCCCTGATCCTGATGTCAGCTTTCTCTATCCAGCCAATCTGGTTCCTGTGTCCTTTATTGTTTACAAAATGTTTTCCCCCCAATAACACATGTGAAGTAAGGACTGCAAGCACTAGGATCATTAAAATTCAGATGTTTTCCATCATGTCCAACTCTTTGTGACCCAAATTGGGGTTTTCTTGGCAAAGATACTGGAATGGTTTGCCATTTCTTTCTCCAATAAGATCTCCAAGGTCATACATAGTCCAATCCCTTCATTTCATTATTTACCATCACCTGATGAGGAAAGTAAGGCTCAGGAAATTTAAATGACTTGCCACCATAAAATCTCCATGAGCGCTCTCTTATTTTTATTGTTATCAAAACTGCTGCCAGAGTCTGGGACTCAGTTAAATGCCCTCCCAAACCAGTCCCCCCCATTCTTTTTTTACAATTGGCTAATAGCTTGCTGGTGATAGGAAAAAATGCACTTGGGAATTTTCTCAAATGACAGAGCTATTTAATGCATCAGAGAAGAAACAGGGAATTTGAGCATGAGGCTTATTTCCAACTCAAGATTAATATGTAAATATTTTCAAAAGCAATTTTTATGGAGGTTAAAGAGTGCTAAATATGGGGTCAAAGGATCCAGGCTCAAATCCTGGTTATACCACTTATTCTCTGTGTGATGTTGTTTAATCTCTCTAAGGTTTAGATTCGTTATCTATTTTAAAAAGTAGTCTGAATTAGACAAACTCTGAGGCTACTTTCCATTCAAAATGTATGATCTGAGTCATTCCACCAATAAATAAGTGACCAAAGTATATGACCTAGCAGTTTTAAATGACCAATAATCAACAATGTTAACTATCAACAACCATGTGAAAAATATTCTAGATCACTAATTATTAGAGAAATGGAAACTAAAGCATCTCTGGCATTCTACATAAGACCCATCAGACCAGAAACAATGACAAAAGCAGAAAATGACAGTTGTTGGATGGGCTGTGGAAAATCAGGCTTACTACCAGGACTCTGTTGGTAGTGCTGAAGAATTGATCCAGTCATTCTGAAAAGCACCTTGAGATGATGCCCAGAAAATTGCCAAACTGTGTATATATACCCTTTGACCTAGTTATCCTACTAGTAATCTTGTGCCCCTAAAGAAATAAAAAAAAGACAAAGGGAAAGAATCTATAGATACATAAAAATTTATAGCAGTTCTTTTCATAGTAGGAAAATATAGAAGCTAAGGAAATGTCCTATTAAAGAATGACTAAACAAAGTTTGGTCTGAAAATGGAAAAGAATACTATTGTACATATGAAATGATAAAATTGATGGTTTCATAAGAAACTGGGAAGAATTTTATAAACTAATTCCAAGTGAAGACAGAGGAAGTTGAAAAAAACGATACAATGATAACAACTTTATAGAGAAAATCACTGTTTAAGACTTTAGAACACTGATTAGCACAATCATAAACAATGAATTCGAAAGGATGAAGGTAAGATGTGCCATTGCCTCCTGCCAGAAAAGTGATGAATGGAAACTACAGTAAGATCCATACGTTTTTGAACATGGCTAATATGAGGGTTTGTTTTGCTGGACTACACAGCCATGTATCAAAGGCTGCATTGTTCAGTTTGTTTTTAATTTTCTCAGTGGGGAGGGGGAGGACAGACTGATCTGAAAAACTACTGAAAAAAATTATGCTCTTAGGTTTCTAATTTGGGACTACGATTGTCAACACTAACCCTCAAGTTTCAGATACACACACTGAAGAGTTATGCTGGAGTACCTCTTAACTGAATCCCAATACTATATGCCAAATCTTGAAACTATCAATTATGTGAACATGATAAGATGCAAAGAAGAGGACTGTGGCTTTTAAAAAGAAGATGAAAGAGTTGAAAGGAAAGTTGTCAGGAAGATGCTCACAGCTGGGCAGTTGTCTCCAGGGATAAAAGGCATTGAACCCAGTCACAAAGGACCTCACGCAGGTTGACTCTATAGGCTGTGGCAAAATTGACTAGAACTGTTCATAGATATCCTTGGTGGCTTGACTCTAGAGCTGTGCCAGACCCTGCCATGGACCATATGATACACCCAAGGGAGCACAAACATGCCACATGAAATCCTAGCCTCTTACTCCCAAAGTAAAAATGCCAGCCCATATACAACATGACAAGATTCGGAGAAAAAAAGGCCAATCACCACAATGGAGGCATTACAAGCTTGTGTAGCTCATTTCTCCACTCTTCCAAATGCTACTGCAATGCTCTTACAAAGAACGGCTGGTCTGACCAGGGTACACCAGCACCGAAGGTGTTTAAGTATCTGTACCTTTCCTACACTATGTATATATTGAGATCATACTTTTCCTCTTTCTGGAGCAGCCCCAGCTGAGTTCCAGTGGCCCTATATTAGTGTATATGCAGGGCAAAGGAGAGATACGAAAATGGCAAATGACATCCTCTATAAAATCAAGGAGTTTACAATCTACTTTCAGGGGGAGGGGAATGTATACTTTAAAAAAATAAGTATAACACAAGGGAGAATGTGATAAGGCAAAGGAAAGACATAGACACGGTGCTCTGAGAAAATTTGGAAAGAGAGTTCTCTTTCAGTTGGAAACTTTAGAGAAGGTTTCACAGAGGTGATAACAGACAAAAGAGAATTTTTTTCCTGATCTTTAATTTCACTGATTTTTTTTCTTTTTCTGTCATCCACTCCTCCTCAGTGAATTGTTCCACATAAAAGATTTTTTTAAAAGACAACATTCCAGCAAAACTAATCAGCACATTAACTGATTCTGACAGTAGATGTATGTCTCTTACTCATAACCCCCCATGTCTACAAAGGAGAGAGTGATAATACATTTTCTCACCCATTCTTTGAGAACCAAGTGCTGACTTTAGAGTCAAAAGGCCAAGGTTCAAATTCTGCTTTTGTCAGTAACCACATATAAACTTGGGATAGACTCTTAACTGCTTTAGGCCTCAGCTTACTTATCAGTAAAATGAAGCTGTTGACTAAATGGCCTATAAGATCTCTGTCAGAATCTGTTATCTTGTGACAAGTGTGTTCATTATAATCACAAAGTATATAGTTTCCTTCTTGGATTGGTGTTTACAGTTACTTTGTTGTTGACATTGTGTACCTTATTTGCCTGGTTCTATTTGCTTAACTTTATGTCAATTCATGTGTCTAATTCTATCTAAATTCTTCATATTCATTGTACCTTTTAGCACTATAATCTTTCATTTAAGAATTGAATGTCTCACAACTTGTTTAGCCATTCACCAATCAAGGGTCATATACTATGTTTCCTGTGCTTTTTGTGTGTGCTATAGAAAGTATTGCTATAAATATCTTGATCTATCTGGGACATTCCTTTTAGTCACCAACCTTCTTAAGTTATACACCTATCAGTGGAATCTCTGTGTATAGATATTTTAGTCTCTTTCTTAGTATAATTCAGTTGCTTCCCAAAAGTGTTGGACAATTCACAGCTGTAACAATTGTCATTATTCTTCTTGTTTCCGTTTCAGCCTTTAAAATCCACTATTCCGGGCGGAGTACAAACAGCTCATCTAAGCCACTCTGCCCCCAGATTCCCCCCCAAACTATGTAAAAGGGGACTCTGAACAACTTCTGGAGCCCCAGCACCCACAGAATGACACAGAGAAGCTAACCTCCCACTGAGGACAGCCCAGCAGCCCTGCAGGAAGGACCAGCGCAGCACTCTGGGAGCCAGCAGCACACTGCGCGCAGAGCGTGGGGAGCCGAGCCCAGCGGAGCCCAGGTCTGCGTGAGCTGAGGTTTTAGCCCCAGGGCAGCAGGGCCAGCAGCCGGCTGGAGAGACCCCAGAACACCAGCAGCTATGGCGACTCCAGAATTATCAACATAGACATGCCTAGGACAAAGTAAGAGTTTAGTGTCCTATGGACTTTGGGACCAGTATTTGGGGAATGCGTCGGCTCCCTCCCCTGGGGGCTAGAAGCCGCTGAGGACAAACGCTATTTTGTAGTTTTCAGAGGCAGCTCCAGCTCCTGGCCTGCGAACTGTAGGGAGATCCAGCGATCAGTCTTGGGGGGTAATCGCTCTTGCTTTAACCTCCCTGGATCTGGATTGTGATCTAGGGTGGAAGTCGTGGGTGGGTTTACAGCTTGCCAGAAATGAAAGTTGCCCCCGACACGTTCAGGACGAAAATTCCTCTCTCTGGCCTTAAAGCCATAGTTGTGGCAACAAGCCGAAAAGTCAAGTAATTAAGTGGCAACATGCCAAGGCAAAGGAAACAGAAAAATGCAACCCTAGACTCCTATTTTGGGGGCAAAGAGGGGGAAGAGGACTGTGAGGTCAGAAGTCCTGCTCCAAAAGCCCCAGGGGAAAACATGAGCAGGTTGCAGGCCATAGAGGACCTTAAGAAGGACTTTAAAAATCAAATAAGAGAAGTGGAGGAAAAATTGGAAAGAGAAATGAGAAGGATGCAGGAAAAGTATGAAATGAGGGTCAATAGCCTGACTGAGGAAAACAACACCTTAAAAAATAGACTAACTCAAATGGCAAAGGAGGCCCAAAAGGGCAATGAGGAGAAGAATGCCTTAAAAAGTCGAATTTGCCAGATGGAAAAAGAATCTCAAAAGTTCACTGAGGAGATTCATTCCTTCAGAGTTAGACTGGAGCAAATGGAAGCTAATGACTTTATGAGACATCAAGATGCTGTTAAGCAGATCCAAACAAATGAAAGATTAGAAGGCAATGTGAAATATCTCATGGGAAAAACCACTGACCTGGAAAATAGATCCAGGAGAGACAATTTAAAAATTATTGGACTACCTGAAAGCCATGATCAAAGAAAGAACCTAGAAATCACCCTTCAAGAAATTCTCAAGGAAAATTGCCCTGATGTTTTAGATCCAGAGGGCAAAATAGAGGTTGAAAGAATCCACAGATCACCTCCTGAAAAAGATCCCCAAAAGAAAACTCCCAGGAATATTATAGCCAGGTTCCAGAATCCCCAGATCAAGGAGAAAATACTACAAGCAGCCAGGAAGAAACAATTTCAATATTGTGGAAACACAATCAGAATAGCCCAGGACCTGGCAGCTTCTACACTGAGGGATCGAAGGGCATGGAATATGATATTCCAGAGGGCAAAAGAACTGGGAATGAACCCAAGGGTCACCTACCCAGCAAAACTGAGTATTTTGTTTCAGGGGAAAATATGGTCATTCAGTGGAATAGAGGACTTTCAAGCATTCTTGAGGAAAAAAACAGAATTGAATAGAAAATTTGACATCCAGACACAAAAAGCAAGAGATGCCTGAGAAGGTAATCAGGGAAAAGAAATCAAAAGGAACTTATCAAAGTTGAACTATTTACATTCCTATATGGAAAAGCAATAACTGTGACTGATGATATCTTTCTCACTGTGAAAATAATGGAAGAAGGGGGTGTGGTCATATGAATACATATGTGAATGTGTGTGTATATGGTTACAGTTATATGTGGATAGAGGGCATAGGTTGAATTTGTTGGGAAGGGAGAATACTCAAGGGATGAAATTATGAGGTGAGAGAGGAAAGTGGCAAGAGGAGATGGGGAGAGACAGGGTAGGGTAAACTATCTCATGAAGAAGAAGCAAGGGGAAGTGGTTGCAAGGGAGGGGAAGAATAGGAAGGCAAAAAGGCAGAACCACATTCTCATTGAATTTGGTTCAGGGAGAGAATGACATACATACTAAATGGTATATCTCAACCTGCAGCAGAATAGGGGGAAGGGGGATGAGAGGAGGGATGATGGATAGGAGGGCATCCTTGGGGGGAGGGGAGGTTGGAAGTACCCACTATAGAAGAGGGACAGGATCATGTAGGGAATGGACCAGGTGGGGGGTGGGATGAGTGGGAGGGAATTATAAGCAGCCTTGTACAATATATCTACTATGATAATGTTTTGCATAGCCAGACATGTATAACATATACTGAATTACTTATCTCCCCAGAGGGAATGTGTGACAAGGGAGGAAGGAAATGGATCTGAAATTCGAGGTCTTAACATTAAATGTTTCAAATATATATAAATACTATTATTAATACTCTTTTGCTTGTAATTGGGAGATAAGATGTGCAGGCATTGGGACACAAAGATTCACCTTCCTCTAATGGAAAAGTCAAAGGGGGTATGAGAGAAGGTATGGGAGAGAGCAGATTGGAGGAAGCGATATCTTGAGGGACTGCTATTCTGGGAGGTTGGGTAGGGGAATAACGGGGTGGGGGGGGGAATGATTGTAACTCAAAATCTGGCAGAAATGAATGACGTAAAACAGAAGTTAATAAAGCATTTGTTTAAAAAAAAATAAAAAAAGAAGACAAGCAATCCAATATAGTAACCTATATCATGTGTAGTCATGTAAAGCATTTCCATAATAGTCATGTTGTAAAAGAAACATATATTAAAAAAAAACTCAAGAAAAATAACGTAAAAAAAGGATTTTTCAAACTGTATTCAGATACCATCAGTTCTTTGGGAGAGGATAGCATTTTTCATCATAAGTCCTTCAGAGTTGTCTTGGATCATTGTATTGTTTAGAATAACTAAACTGATGCTGTTACTTCATACTTGGTACATTTCACTTTGCATCAGCTCATGTAAGTCTTTCCAGGTTTTTCTGAGGTAATTAAGCTTTATAATGCTTTTTAAACTTTGGAAATTTATGCTGGAAAAAAAATAAAATAAAATCCACTATTCCCATCTTTTGTCATCTTTACCAATTTAGGGAATGTGAGATGAAAAGCTCAGCACTATTTTGACTTGTATTCCTTTTATTATTTGTGATTTGGAGCAATCTTTCCTAATGTTGCTAATAGTTTGCAATTCTGTATGTTCATATTATCCATTGGGGAATGGCTCTTTGTCTTAGATATTTGTGTTAGTTCCCTGTATATCTTGGATATTAGATCTTTATCAGAGATACCTAATGGCAAGTTTTTCTCCCGATCAGCATTTTCCCTTCTTATCCTGATTGCATTTCATTTTTACTACATAAGCTTTTCCATTTTGTGTAACCAAAATTACCAGTTTTATCTTTCGTAACTGTCTCTACCCCTTGTTTGGTTAACAATTCTTTCCCTAGTCATATATACAAAATGTATCTGATCTGGTTCATAAGAGAAGATTTTCAAGAGTCAGAGAGGAAGAAGGAGTGTGTTCCAAGTGTGAATATCACCTATGCAATATGCTAAGGTAAGAAAGTGCAAGATGAAATTGGGGAACAGCTAGTTGTTTAATCTATCTAAAATGTAGCATTTTAAAGGGGAATATGAAATTAAGTGAAAATAATAAAATGGAGAAAAACTGTTTGGGACTTAAATGTCAATCTAAGGAATTCATACATTACCCTGCAAGTAATAGAGAGCCCTTGAAGATTGTGAGCAGAAGAGAGAAATGGTCAGATCTGCTGGATAACAATTTCATTTTAAAGGGAAAGTCCAGTTTGAGCTTGAGAGGATCTTGCTCTGTTATGAACAGAAAGCTGCCAGCTATCTGTTCAATTAAATTGAATAGCCTTACTACTGAATGTTTCCCCTTTACATATAGACTATTCTAGTGCAAGGTGAGGGCAAGGAAGGGGAATGAGTGTCTTGTGACTTATCCTCCATTCCAAACACCTAAAAGGTAAGGAGCCTTCACAAGTCAACAATGGAAGAAGGCACACTCTTAATATTGTGTAACAGGATTGGTGTTCCCTTGCTAAGCCCTCATAATAAAATAAATAGAATAAAAATAGAATTACAAACATCATATCATCAGATCTTCACAACAACACAAAGAGATTGATGCCATTATGATCTCTGTTTTACATTTGAGGAAACTGAGGCTGATTGAGATTACGTGACTAGCCCAGGGTCACACAACTAATAAGGATCTAGGGCCACTTTTGAACTTAGAGCTTCCCAATTCCAGGGCTATCACTGGATTCACTGCACCCTCAGCTGCCTCTAGGGACAAATGGGCAGGCAGAGATGGACAACTTTGACCAACTTCACACCTACAAATAAACTTATTCTCAGTATCCAATATGGCCAAAATTTTCCTAAATAATAGTAGAAGTATTTGTATATATTGCTTTAAGGTTGGCAAATAATTTTGATATATTAAGTCATTTGAAATTCACAACAACCCTGTGAAGTAGGAGCTATTATTAATCCCCTGATATGGATGAGACAATGAGAAGTCAAGTGAATTGTGAGGGTTGCTCAGCTAGCAAGTGTCTGAGGCAGGATCTGAACTCAAATCTTCCTGACTCCAAGTCTAATGATCTATCCCCTATGCCACTTGACTTCCTCACAATAAGAGAAACTATTAATATATGTTACAGGAGCAAGCAAGGAGGGACATTCTAGCATGGGGATCTAAGTACAGAGTGCAAATAACAGAGTAAAGTATAAAGCATGGAGATGCAGAGTTGGTGGCCCCTAGAGACCCAGGGTTCTCAGAAGATAAAAGATAGCAATCTTGATTTTGTAATAATAATCATATTAAATAAGGAGTAGGATGCTAGTTTCTTCATCCCAAAAGATGTTATGAAGTGTAGCTAGTAGGAACAGAAACTGTGCTCTCTCGATTATATACTTAGCTTTCTTTTATTTCAGTTTTGCTGAGACCATCTTGGGAATGAGAATTTAATGTGTGCTCCAGTGAAATGGAGCAAATGTTTTCCCAAAGAAAAAAGTTTCAAGACATCTTTTAGCTCTCATAACCCGGTTCCAACAACCCTGAGAGCTGGCATTCTCTTTGGCCCTAGCCTAAATCATATATGGTATCCCTTTTGGAATCTGGGAATTTACCTAGAAAAAGTATGTCCATCTTCATCATGGTTTTGTTTTTCAGGAAGCTGAAATGAGCAAACTGTGCCTTGATATGCCACATGGAGGACTAATTTCCCAGAGTGCTCAGTCTGCCTTTTAAATGTTTTCGTTGTTTTTTTTTTTTTACTGATAACCTTTTGATAATTCAGATTTACAAGCAGGGAGACCTTAACATTATAATACATTCAGAACAAGCCTTCAGGTAGAGTTGATAAGGCGCCATTAATGGCAAAATGGGCCTTTCTGCTGGCCTGGGAGAATTAATATTACTTAGCACTGTTGTGTCTAGGGCTTTTCATCTTCAAAGTGCTTTTCAATCATCAACTAATTAATACTCACAATGCTATTATTAGATCTTGTTACTGCATCTCCTCTGCCCATGTTGGCACATGACGATTAGAACAGAGTACAAAAGGAACATGGCTCCCTTCATCTGTGCCAATAGCTGGTTTCAAGTCTATCTGAATTCATCATCAATTAATATTTCTTTTCTGTTCCCTCCACTCTCTAACTGCCAGAGGTCAGAAAGTGAACCTTTAAAAACAAGGACATGGACCAGAAAACTGAACAGACTCTTTTCCCCTGTCCAAGTCTCTCCCTCGCCATCCCTCCTCCTACAGTTTTTAAGGACAATAGATTTGACTTCAAAAGAGTTTTAGTAGTAAGGAGGTGGATAGGAGAGAGCAAAGCATGCTAGATAAGCATCAACAATAAAAGAAGAAACATATTTAAGAGCAGAAAAATCATCTGGAAAATGGTTTAGAGGCTAAATTTGCTTTGCTCTTTGGACTGCTCTCAGAAACTTATTCCACCATACTGAACTTGCCTCATTACAAGAATGGATACTTCTTAAAGAAAATTCCATTTTGGCTACAAGAAGGCCTACAATAAAGGATCAGTTTGTGTGCTTTGGTTTAATATAATATAACTTTTATTGTTTAACTCCCTCAGATTATAGTGAAGTCTTCACAGGATCATAGATTTAGAACCGAAAGGAAATTGGAGATCACCTGGTCTAATTTTCTCATGTTACAGATGAGGAAACTGAAGCAGCAGGGGACAATGGCAAGAATGCTGGATTTGGAGGCAGAGGACCTTGTTCGACTGCTCAGAAGCCATCTAGTCTAATGCCCTCATTTTGCAGATGAGGAAACTGAGTCTTAGTGAGATTAGTAACAGCTATGAAGGGGTCAAAGGCAGTCACATAGGAAATGACAGTTTCCTCATCTAGAAATTGAGGGAATGGATTAGATCCCCCTGCTTCCTGACCCAGGATAACTGAGCTCGAGATCGATGATTTCATGACCTCTAAGGTACCTTCTAACCCTAAACTATAAACCTACAAATCTGACAGACTTCCAGAGAAGCCCTCTGTGTGTCCCAGATGCTTCTTATTAGGACACCTTTAGAATATTTGCAAGCTGCCAAGAGGCACTTCAATGGTGAGAAAATACTTTCTTCCTTTAAGTACATGTATCAAAGGCATCAGTTTCCATTCTGAGTCATACAATCAGCCAGGCTACTGATAAACATAAGTAGAAACATATCCTAAACATCATGAAGAAAGGATTTAAGGGGGGAGAGAGTGTGAAGAAATTGGATTCAGACAGCCCCAACAAGACAGCAGCAAACAGCAGTCTGCATTTCCCTGTTCCACATACATCAGGCACATCCTATCTGAAGATTGCCTGCTTCTCTCTTCAAAGGAAAAGAACTAAATGTATCTGGAGACACACAGTTCACCTAAGATGATTCTTTACTGAGCAACAGGGGCTTCTCAGATTTTTTGTCATTTCCAGAGAGACAGAGACAAAGACAGATAAAGAGAGACAGAGAGAGAGAAAGAGAGAGAGGGGTGTGTGTGTGTGTGTGTGTGTGTGTGTGTGTGTGTGTGTGTGTGTGTTCTTTCCCTTTACCTAAGTAGTGGTTTTCATTTGGAAAAGTAGGGAGTGGGCAGAGAGGGTGGGGGGAGATATTGCTTTGTTCTGGGACAAAATCCTGTCATAGAAAATGAAGTAAAATCTCTATCTCTGGGAGCTTGCTCAGACAAACAGTGATTTTAAAAACTCTGCTAGAGTCTTCTGTGTTCCCCCAAGCTGTTTCCCTGAGTGAATGCTAAGGGCCTTGGAAATGTGGTCTGTACTGAGGTTTCATCATGTGTCTTTCATGGGTCCTTACTTTTAAAGGAATTCCAATAAAATTGAAGGCAAAGGATTATTTCCTGTCAGTTCCCCCACCTTATTTTATATTATGTCAGATTCCCCCAGCCCACTCTGAGGCATTTCAGGGGCAAGGGAGGGAAGGGGGCAATAAGTTGTTTTCCAGCTTATTATTTGTATGTATTTAATACAAGTATAGTAATACTAGGAGGGAAAAATTTGTAAGACCTTCACCTAAGTGGTCCTCCCTTCCATGTGAATTTAAGAACCATGTAAATTACACAATTCATGTGGATTACACAGTTCCCAAGCAAAATCCAGCCAGGTAAAGAATGGACATATCTGTACCCAGACCCTGTTCTCTAGCCATGAGCTTCTTCCTTTCTCACCATCACACAATTTCCCCATAAGGGAAACAAGATTGTGCTGTCATTAGACTAGGTAATTATCAGATTTATCTTTCCCATAATTTGTAGTATCCTACAGGATCCCATGTATACTCCTGTAGCCTCATTACTGCCAGGAGCCCTGTTCGACAGAGATGATAAGTAAATAAAGGAGACATTACATACCAACAAGAACCTGGAATATGTTGTTTTACTGTATGTCTGATCGCTCCCTTCAGCAAACCTAATCTGCCCAGCACTTACCATTATTTCTACCTCAATGAGCATCTCCTAATTGCAGTGTTATTGCTTGTGAAGAAAATATATTATTAAAGTCCACAACTCATGACTTGTTGCACATCTACCCATGAAAAAACTTTCATCTCATCAGCCCTTAATCGCTTTTGAATGGGATGATCAGCTGAAGGGGATTTTTTTCCCCTTTCCCTCTTAAAGATCTGTTCATTACCATTTCCTAATGTCAATGTCTCCTTCTACCAGTCAGGATGCATTCATAATTTATTCAGGGACCTGAAGATATTATTAAACCAAATCTATTTAATTCTCTATGAATCAGCTCAAGACTATTTTGGTAGCTTTTTGTAATGAACAACAATTAGAAACTCAAAGGAATTATTCCCCCCCACCCTTTTAGTTGTTAATGTTTTATGCCCTGCTGTTGGTCTGCTGCCAGATAATGATCCATAGAGCATTAAAATTTTGTATTAATATTATCTTTACAAATGCAATAATACTCAGTGGAGGGTGAAGCTTCCATGGGCTCCCTCTCTGCACTTGTTAAGAGGCTGTTAGAAATTTTATATGAAGTCTAGAGCTGAGAACTTACAAGCAGACTCTTGGAGTTTAAGTCTGAGATCCTTCTTAAGACTAACTCACTTTCCAGGTGGGGGCTATCTGATTTTCCTGGTTCGGGGTTGAAGCAACTACTGATGTGGAAATTCATGACACCAATGAGAATCAACAATTCATTGTACTTTAGTCTTAAAGGATTGCCCTAGGGCATTAAGAGATTCAATAGCTTATGTACTGCACAGCTGGTATATATCAGAGACAAGTCTTGAACCCAGGCCCTCCTGGATCCAAGGCTAGCCCTCTATCATATATGCTTTGCTGAACATGAAATCACAGATCCCAACCTAATTAGTCAACTAATTTAGACCATAGGATCAAAGATTTAGAGTTGACAGAGACTTTAAGAACACCCAGTCCAACATGCTTATTTTACACTTGAGGAAACTGAGGTGGAAAGAAGCGATGTGATTTGTCCAAGGTCACATAAATAATAAACTGGGATTCTAATCCAAGTCCTTTAGATACAAATCCACCAGCCTTTGCACAGCACATAGCTACTTAGAAAAAAGAATTGTTTCTAAGCATCCAAATGCATCCTTCTTTAATGTTTGGAAACAATGTAGCTATAAAACGAAAGCCAATGTTAATTAATCCACAATAGGACAGAAGGTAAAATCCCACCTTCTTCAGGTAGCCCTCTCTTTTCTCCCTTCTGAGATTATCTCCAATTTATCTTGAATACGTGTACATAGTTGTCTGAATGTTGTCTTCCCATTAGACTGTGTATTCTTTGAGAGTAGGGAATGTGTTTTTTTTCCTTTCTTTGTATTCCCAGCATTTAGCCTGGCACATAGAAACTGCTTTGAATAAATGCTTGTTGGTTTGAGAGAAGCTTCAATCATATGGGATGAATTAATAAAATTTAAAATCCAGACAATCCTACTTTAAAATAAAACCAAGAGAAACGAAGTCAAGTTCTTACCTCCTCGCACATGGATAAAAGGAGACAATGATTGCCAAGAGCTGTGGCCCCCAGGAGTTAGCTACCTTAGTCTCTCCTCCCAACAAAGCAGGTAGATGGTAATGTCCACAGAACTCAAAGGATTGGCTATTTGCTCCATCGTGCAGTTGACTGTGGCTCCCAAGATGGGATCATAGATTTACGGTTAACAGATATCTTAGAGATAATCTAAGTTTCCTCATTTTACAGATGTAGCATTCAGTCATGCTTTGGCTGGCTTGTGATACTCTTTGTGAAAGTACTTTCTTGGTATTCTTCCAAGAGACATCATTGTTACATTAAAAATATATGATCTGCTCAGGAGCAATTAAAATTTCTGGAATTTTTTTTAAATTAGGAATTCTAGATATTCCAGGATGAATTTCAGATATTTCAGAATTTGCTGTCATTCATTTGACAAGCATTTATTAAGCACTTAGGCTTATTAAGCCAGGCATTGTGCTAAATACGTTCCAAATATCTCATTCACAACAACCTTATGAAGTAGGTGCTATCATTATCCCCATTTTACAGATGAGGAAACAAAGACAGAGGCTGGATGAATTGCCCAAGGTCAGGTAGCAATTTTTTGAGGCTGACATGAACTCAGGTCTTCCTGACTCCAGACCCAGTATTCTATCCATTGGACCACCAAGCTGTCTCTAGATGAGGAAGTGGCTAGAGCTATCTGGAGGCTATAGGAGGATCTTAAGCATTCCATAAAATTATTCTAATAGACCAAGTGAAAAGAAGTTTTGGAGTTTCTGCAACCATTGTAGATACCTTCTGAGGCCAAGTGAGTGGAGCCCAGGGTATTTCCAGTGCTCTGGGGTAAAAATTACCCAAGCCTGGGAAAACCATTGGTCCTAGGGATCATAGGTGAGTGGACCAGTCTTGATTCAACTAGGAATCTCAATTCACTTTGACTTAGGAATCTGAGCCAGAGGTATTGCATGGTTTGGCTATTTAAAGAGGGTTCCCAGGACAGCCATCTCTTCATTTCCAACCCTGGTACAGTCCTTTGGACTGGCCTTCATCATAACCAACGCACCGTTGGTCCATGCTAGTACCTTCTTACCTCTCCCTCTTCAGCTTCTTTGGGGTGTGTTATCTTCTCCATTCAATTATAAGCTCCTTGAAGGCAAGGGCCATCTTTCTTTTTTTGTATATGTGTCCCAGTTCTTATCATAGTGCCTCCTACATATTAGATGCTTAATAAATGTTCATTGACTGACTGTTACTGCTACATTTCTTGCCAGCCTGCATGCTAAAATAGGGAGCTGATAGATGGGGATTTCTATTGCTTTGGAATGAAACCTAGATCTTTAAGGGAAGGCTTTTTTCAAGGTAATTCCATTCACCCCAACTCCCACGTGCACCCTCATCCCCACCACCACCATAGATAAAACTGGGAAATATTAAAGCCTCTAAACAAATGCTTCCTCCCACTGGCCATTCGAATCATGCTGTTGACAGGATTGCAGGAATGTTTCTGCAAAAGAGATCAGAAGAAAGAAATCTCAAAGGTTGAAGCAGTGCCGAAGGGAGTAAAAAAGGGGGGTGGACTACCTGCTGTGAGATCAAGGCAAAGTACACGTGGCAGAAACAACAACAGAGGCCCGAATGACTATAATTGTGGCCAAGGAAAAGTGTAAACCAACATTCTCTTCAAATATGATTCCTCACACCTGGAGGAGGCTCTGTAGCCAAGGTCAAGGAATGTCCCAAAAAGAAAAATGAAAAGGATTGCAAAAATAAAACTCTTAAAACTAAGCAGCAGGAACTCAAAGGGAGCTCAGAGACTTCCAGACATTCATTTGTGCTTTGGGAAGCAATGAGGTACTGAGAAAAGACCATCAGAAGACATGGGTTCAAGTCTTTTAACTGCTGCATATAAACCTCTGTGACCTTGGGTAAGTCACCTTCTCTGTGCCTTAGTGACATCATCCATAAAATCAGGAGGTTGTGCTAGATGAATTCTAAGGTACCTTCCAGGACTAATTTCTAATCCAAGAATGCCTAGTTCTAACCCAGTTTGACACATCACTATCTACCCTAATAAGGATATTTACCCTACTTTAGGGAACAGATTTATCCCCTCAACAAACATTTATTACTTGCCTCTACTGTGTTCTAGCACTGAGTCTCCAGCCTTGCTAAATCATTTATTTCATTCCCAAATTTAAGAAACCCCAATCCCCAGTCCAGGATAGACAGATAAAGGCATCTGTTAAATGCAAACCATTTGCCAAGAGGAAGTCTTTCCTCTTACCATCTGCACCCACTGCCTCTTAAGAGATATAAAATCAGTCAATCAATCAATGGGTATTTATTAAGCACTATAATAGCTTTCTAGATTCTTAAGCTAGGTTCCTGACCTAGAATCTATGAACTTTTTTGTATTTCAATAACTAGATTTCAACATAATTGATTTCCTTTGTAAAAATGTATTTTATTGTGCATGTTTAAAAATGTCATTCCGAGAAGGGGTCCATTCACGGGCTTTACCAGACTGTCACAAAAGGAGCTTAGGACATAAGAAAACATTAAGAGCCTCTTCTCTAGGGAAAGGAGTCCTTGAGTTGAAGCCAGATGACCTGAATTCAAATCTTTCCTATGACGCTTCCGAGCTTTGTGACCTTCCGAGATTCCTCATGAGGACAGCGACCTAGTCGGACCAGATAAACCTGTAAGACACCTTTCAGCTTTGCAAGTATTCCTGTGTGTTCAGTACTGTGCTTAATACTTGGAGGGGTCTAGGGGATAAGAAACATAAGCAATGACCCATGCCCTCAAGCATTTACATTTTTTTCAGTTCAACTAGATTTAGCAGATACTTATTTTCTGAGACAACATTAACACATCCTACTTATATAGGGGCAGAAGAAGATCAATGTGGGCTGAAGCAATTGTACTCTGCTCAAGGTGTAGCTTGAGCAACTGTTGAAGGATGCATTGGACTAAGGGAGGGAGAAGGAAGGAAAAGGGATGGGAGAGGGGGAGGAAATAGGATTAGCAAAAGAATTAAGGAAGAAACAAGCATGTGTTAGGGACAGAGAGGAGAGTGGCCTACTGGAAACAGGAAATACTCCTCTGGGGAGCAGTGGGAAAGTTTAGGTAAGTAGTCAGGGAGAGTCAGCCAGACCCCTTCTCAAAATAATGCTTTTAATTGCATTAAAATAAAATACATAACATTGCAAAAGAAACCAATTATATTGAAATGCAAATATAATTTTCTTTCCCCATCTAGATTCATGGACCACAGTTTAAGAACCTCTGATATAAGCATAAGGCAGACATGAAGTATGCTAGTAAATGTTTAACAAGAGGCTCTTCAGAGGGGAGAAGAGGGACACAAAGCACACTTTGAAGAGTAGATTGCATTATTGACATTTTCTCTATCACTTTCTTCAGTCTAGACCTTCAGCAAAACAATAAGTCAAGCCTTGATTTGAAGCATTTGTCAATTGACAAAGTATAAATGCTCACACTAAAAATTTAACAATCAGCTTTTGAAAGCCAATATAAGATGGTCTAAGCATGTGCCTGCAACAGACAACTAGAATGCATTGTGTTATATAGCAATCACATTAGAGGGGTTTTTGTTGTTAATTTTATGGTTTACCTGAGGGGAAAGTTAGTTGTTGTCCTAAAGGAGACCAGCATGCATGGAAGAAAGTTTCATGAATAAAGTGTTCTTTGAATTGACCTTTAACAAATAGGTAGGGAGACTAGCCACAGAGTCACCCAATTTCAGGGGGTTAGAAGCTCAGCATCTATTGGGTTTAGTCCAGTCCTGAAAAAGAGGCTTACTACCACACATCATTGACATCCAGTTGTCATTCAGTGTTTTCTGAGTGACATCCTATCACACTCCCCACAAAATCTGGTCTAAACCAACTCATTTTCACCCTCATATCACTCAGAAGAGGACTTTGCTTTCTACTTTATGAAGAAAACTGAGGCCAGCTATGATGGGTTCCCTTATCCCTCTTCCTCCACATTTGGAGATTTGTTCACTTTTTCTCTCTAGTCTCAGAGGATGAGATGGTCCTTGTGTATACCAAAGTTAATTCTTTTAATTCTTCCACTTATTCCTTCCCTTCCTGTGTACTTTGGAGCCTTGTTCCATCAGTCATTCTGCTAATACATAAACTTTATTTTTTCTTTCTTTTATTCTTTCTTTCAACAAAGCTCTGTTTCCAGCAAGTGACCCCTATAACAAATATTTTGTTAGAAGTTTTTCTTTATAACAAGCCTAAATTTGTCTCTCTGCACCCTCCAATCATTATACTTTATCCTAGCTGCTGAGGTTAAACATAAGAAGCATAATTTTTCTTCCATGTAGTAGACAATGAAATGTATTTCCTAAAGGGTTACAACTTGCAGGAAGGGAAGAGAGCAGGATTGGGAAAGGGCTAGGTCAGAGTTGGTTGGGGGAGTTTTGGCGGGGTATAATCTCAGTGTTTTTATTTAAGAATGTAGGGTCTTAGTAATTGCCCCATGAATTTTATCTCAAGGAATCCAGAGGAAGACAGAAAAGAAGGGAACAAAGCAACAGGTATATTAACAGAAGGCCTCAAAAGATAACAGTCATGTCAGACTCTCAGGCCCCAGGCTAGTTTGTACCATGGTAAAAATACAAAGGCTGTTGACACAGTGAGGTGTGTAAAGTAAGAATATATTCAGTAAAGAAAGCACTGGGTCTGGAGTCAGGAAGATCTGAGTTCAAATTTGACCTCAGACACTTAGTGGCTCGGTGACTCTGGGCAAGTCACATAACTTCTATTTGCCTTAATCCACTAGAGAATGGCAAACTATTCCAGTATCTTTATACAAAAAACCTCATGGATGGCATTGGAGTGCTAAGGTCCACAAGTCATGAAATATATGACATAACTCAACAACAACAACAACAACAACAACACAACATAGGCAAGTATGATTATATGGCAGTCTATGTGACTGCCAAGGCCACAGAGGCTGATCTCCAAAGTCTGGTAATGGGCATGTACAAGAAGCCAATGAAGGTATAATGAAGGCAAACAAGCCAGAGGGGACCCATCTGAGATCCTAGTTAGATGGTCTCTATGGTCCATTCAGCCCTGAAACTATGTGAGATTATCTCTCCTATTTGTTATCAAATTGTTCCTCACTACTCTTCAGTTCTAGTTATTCAACCAGTTCCAGATTCATTCCTTGTACTATCATTTATTATACTATCATTTAAGCCACATGTCTTTAGTTTGGCCACAAAGATAGAACTGGAGAATTTGTCAAATGTCTTGCTAAAACCTAGGTAAATGATCAAACTAAGCAATCAAACGAGTGTTTAACTGTCTACTGTACTACATGTCCAAAGCATCCCTCTGATCTTAATTACCTTGCTAAAGAAAAGGAGACATCTGGCATGAATTGTTTCTGGAGAAACAATGCTTGACTTTTGTGATCGCTGCCACCTTTTCAAAATGAGGACAAACTATCCTTTTAATAATGTTTCCTAGAATTTTGCTGGGAATAGGAACCAAATTTCCTGACCTTTAATCAGCAGATTCCACACTCTTCCCACAGTCTTTTTTTCCAGTTGGTCTATGGGCTTATCCTGCATTCTCCTACCTCCTCACATTCACGTAAATCACATGTACCTCAGCCCTTGAATTTATTCCCACCTCATTATCTCCTGTTAAAATCTTTCTCTTCATTCAATGCCTAGTCCAGGTGCCATCTCCTTCATGGAGTTTTTCTTGGTCCCTGAACTTAAAGGTGTTCTCTTTCTCCTCAAAATTTTTTTCAGCACTTTTGAAACTCTCTTTTGTCCCTATCTAGTTTTATCTTGTCTTGTAGTCTTGGACCTACCATGTGTGTGCAGACACATGCAATATTGGACTTCAAGTTCCTTGCAAACAAGGAAAAGGTTCCCTTTTTTCCATCATTTTGTTCCAACACCTTGCATTGAAGGCATTTAGTATGTACTTGTTGAATTGAGCTGAATATATTTGCATGAGATTCCAGCCTTATAAGATATAATAACTTCTTTCCAAAGTAAGTTAGTTCTTTGCTAATCTCATAATAGCTTGTCCCAGCAGGGATCACTGGCAGCTCCATTTTTGCAGTTAAAAGAAAACTGCAGCCAGTCAAAGCTTCAGACGCTAATGAAATAAACAAAAACTTTCCGTACCTGAAGCAGGTGCCAATGCTACTTTAAAAGTGCCCCCACTGGACACAATCAAGACTTGCTTTTCAAAAGCTAAAAACAAATAGGTTCTCTCACGTGCAATTAGAATCATGCCACATGCTGAAACTATTGATATTGATGGCACCATTTTGATTCCGAGGCTTTTAAGACACATTCCCAAGAACATTATTGGCAATTATTGTTATATGGTAATGTATGATAGGCAATAGCAGTATTCACTAACTTTGTGATCTGTTTGGGGAGGGGGTTGCTTTAAAAAAAAAGAATCTCGAACAGAGACTAAGTTTCTCTGCCAAGGACAATATAGCTACCACACCATTAAGGCCCAATAAAATTTAATGGAAATTATCAAGTCGCTATTTCTTCAAGCTGAGTTTTCCTTTTAATATTAAAGTTTGAATCACAGAATCTTGAAGCTGGAAGGGACCTCAGTGGTCATCTAGTTCATCCTGTGCCTAAATAAGAATGCTTTCATAGTAAAGGTTTTTAATACAGGGCCCAGGAACTATTTTTCTTTTGATAATTGTATTTCAATATAATTTATATCCTTTGTTATCCTATATATTTTATTCTATGGACTTAAAAAACATTCTGAGAAGAGGTCTATATGATTTACCAGATTGTCAAAGGGGTCCATGACACATACAAAAAAGGAAAAAGTCCTGCCTCAGAGAATAATAGATTTTGAGTGGGAAGGGTCTTTAGAAGCCATCTAGTCTACACCAGCTAAATGACTGAGTGGATAGAGACTCTGAACCTGGAGTCAGGAAGAAGTGA
Organism: Gymnobelideus leadbeateri; assembly: GCA_011680675.1. Classification (NCBI taxonomy): domain Eukaryota; kingdom Metazoa; phylum Chordata; class Mammalia; order Diprotodontia; family Petauridae; genus Gymnobelideus; species Gymnobelideus leadbeateri. The sequence goes on along the minus strand of WOXC01005854.1, from coordinate 1,002,228 downwards.
GTTCAAATCCAACCTCAGAAATGTATTAGCTGAGTGACCCTGGGCAAGTCACTTAACCCTGTTTGCTTCAGTTTTCCAGTCTGTAACATGAACTGGAGAAGGAAATGGCAAACCACTTTAGCATATCTGCCAAGAAAACTCCAAATGGGGTTGCAAAGACTTGAACACAACTGAAGCAAATGAACAATAATAGTCTAAGCTCCTTATTTTACAAATGATGAACTGGAGCTCAGAGAGGTTACTAAGGACTTGCTCAAAGCTACACAACTAGTGAGTGTCTGAGGTCAGAGTTGAACCTGGCCCTTTCCAACCCTAAGTACAATGTCCTATCTATTACACCAAGCTGAAGCTAGAGGATTGGAAAATATACCACATAGAGATGGACTAAGGAATGTGTGATGGTTAGCCTGGAGAAAAGATTTGGAAGGGATATGCTAAGTTGCCTTCAGGAAGATGGTCTGTTACTCTCCAATCCTTCTCTTGTGAATAAGGTTGGAAATAATATAGAACATATTTGTTTTTAGGTCAAATACTCAACCACTGTACCAGGTGGCCTCTCTCAACATACCTGACAAATGAACACCTAGTCCTTGCTTGATGATCTCCAATTAGGGACAACCTGAATGCCTGAGAACTATCTATGTCAGTTATTAGAGAATTATCCTTCCCTATCAGTCAAAATCTGCCTCCCTGTATCTTTCCCCTATGGGTCCTAATTCATTCCTCCCCCTGGACAAAAAAATAGAAGACTAAGCCCTCTTCCTGTTGAAAGATATTCAAATGCCTGAAGACTCTCAAATCTATGTAACTTAAACTCAAAGCCTTAGTTTTCTAATCCATAAAATGAACAGATGAGTCCATATGATTCTTGAGGTATATTCTAGTTCGAGATTGATTTGGTCACCCATATCATTTTTTCTCCATGCCAAACATTCCCACTTCTTTAACATAGTACGATAGAGTAGGATGAGTACTAGATTTGGAATAGAGGACCCGTATTTGTGTCTAGGCTCTGCCACTAGCAACTTGTATAACCTTGGGTGACACTTAGCATGATTATTGTTATTAATCTTTCCCCTATGGGAAATATTATCGCCACTATTTATAGCTTGCATTTGTATAGTGCTTTAAGGTTTGCAGAGTATTGCTATCATCTCTATTGCCAATCTCTTCACTTCCTGAAACCTGTTTCCTTGTCAATAAAATGAGAGCTCGGCTGTTTTTCAGACCCCCACCCCATCCTACTAACATGTTAACTCATGTGCTTTAAAGCTTTCTGATGAAAAATAATTCACAAGTTCCTCTAATAGTTTTTGATTAATTACCACTATTATTACTATTAATAAAATCAAATGTCATTATAAATATCAATTATAATCACAATTGCCTTCATATAGCGCTCTACCTATATAATCTCATTTAACTGTCAGCCCAGAGCCCTATTAGTTAGGTAGTGCAAATATTATTGATGGCACCAGATCGATTATGAGGAAACTGAGCTTCTTAGAGAAGCCATGACTTGTTCTTACAATGATCAGTGCTCGCACTTAAACCTGTACCATCCCAAATCCAGGTCCAGTGCTCTCTCCTCTACTGGAGATTAACCCAAGGGCTCAAGTAAAGCCCAGAGTGTGAAGAACTATCCATTGAATGACACTTTGATTTAAGGATGATACCTGCTCCTTCAATGTGCCAGAATCACAATGTTGTCCTCTAACATAGACAGAATTCAGGGAGACATGAAAACAAATTTTCAAAAGCTCCCTTCTTATGGGCACTTTTCTTCTTGGTTACTAGGAAAGACGCCCCTTATCCTCACTGTTCAACAAGCCATAGAGGTAAGTGGCTTTTATGGCAGTGGAGAGAGCAGTGTGTCAATCCAGGGCTGGTCCAACTTTAGGTAGCAATAGCAGCCTGCAACTTACCAAAATATGGAGGGTGTTGGAAAGTGTTCTAGTCTCTAAGCAAAAAAAAAAGACATATAACAATTCAGGATCTTGACCTGGGAGAGAAAATACAGTAGTAGAGTGTCCTGCCATTAAGCAAAGTCTCAGAGGATGGAACACAAGACTGGTAAGCTTTGAAGGGACAAGATGGTCCCTTGAAAATGGAGAAGGAAAAATGGGAAAGATGAGTCCTGGAATGGTACCACAGCTGAGACTTCTCGGCATGCAGGTAGCTGTTTAAGGTCACTAGGTACCTGGGGGAGGGCAAAACAGAGGAGTATATATGAAGGCAATGGCTGGGGTACAGGAAACAAACATTGTCACTTTCACAATTCTACCTAAATTCATTCCATTTGTTCAACATCCAACATCTATTCATTCAATTCCACCATGTGCAAGACATTACATTGGGCACTGAAGATGCAAAGACAAAATGAAAACTAGACCTGCCCTCAAGGAGCTTACATTTTACTTTCAGGAGCCTTGTAGATAATTCAGGTCCTTGGATCTTGAATTCCTCCTCTATCACAAGCCCTGCTCTAGTCTATGTTCCCTTCCTTATCTCTCTTACAGCTCTATCAGATTCACATATTCCTTTTCTCAGTACTACCTACACACACACACGCCCTTTTGTTTTTCAGTAGCTGTCATTGTCTCTGCCCTCCAGTGGCTAGGACTAAAACCTTCAGTATGGCGTGGAAGAAGAGGGGGGAGAAGGGAGATAGTTAGCTCATCAATATCTTTGGGCAGCCTCATGGTGATCCTTACACTGGCTAAAAACATTTAAGGTCAATTTACTTAATTGCCCTGAAATACTTGAACAGTAGTGCAAGGAACTTGGCAAGGCAATGAGAATACATGTGAAGAATAATGCTGATGCCCATGGTATTTTAAGTACATCTGACACATGGTAAAGCTCATGAATGGAATGGGAGACTAGAAGACGACAAGTCATTTTAAAGATCCAGGAAGGAAATAGAAAGGCCATCCAAGAAATGACGTAACCAAGATGAGAAGCCAAGAGAGGAAAGGACAGGGATGGGCTAGGGACTTTCTATCGGGGCAGCAGAAGCAGAGATTTGCAATTGTATCCTATAGAAAGTCAGAGAATGAGGAGCTCACATAGAAAAGGTTGTTAAATTCATTTGTTCTGGAACAATTTAGAGTTACCCCCCTCTCTAGCCCCAACTCCCTTACCAAGGAAGAAGTAAACTAGGGCCATAAACTCAGTGTCTGAAACACAGTGAGTACCTAAAAAATGTGTGTTGACTGAAGAAAAAAATCCCTCAATGCATAGTGGTTTTTGTAAACCATGTGAACCAAAGGAGGAACTAAAAAATTATTCTTTATGTCCAGGGATTTTTTTAAATCCTGAAAACCACATCTTAATTGACTAAGAGGGATATATGGTCAGCTTCCCATTACCTATATTGAGGTCAGCAGCAATGTGGTTTGGAGGTGTGAATAGTATTTTTCAAAACGCAGATAAAAGATAAGTGACCTAAAAATCACTTGCCACTTTTAAAATTCTATAATATTTTACTCACAGGAAATTCACATTTATGTTTGGTTAGGATAAAACTAAATACTAAGTGCTAGGATAATACTAAATAATAATAACAATAATAGGATAATACTGAAATTACTTTGCCTTCCTTTAGTGTGCTCTAAGCAAGGGGATGCTAGAGGGTAGAGGAGCTATGGAATGTGTCATCTGGATGGGAGGATTTGTCTGTTCCTAGATTCTAGAAGGAGACTGGCATCGAGCCCAAGGAAAGAGAACCAAAGCTACTCTCTTACTAATTGCCCCATTTAGGGACAGCTAGGTGGACCTGAGTTCAAATCTGGCCTCAGACACTTAACACAAAAACTAGCCATATAACTTTGGGCAAGTCATTTAACCCCAATCGCACTACCCTCCCCCCTTCCAAAAAAAAAAAAAAAGACAAAAAATCCTGCCCCCTTTTGAGAACATTAAGGGAATGTTCAGAACATTCTTTCGACAATGGTAAACAGTGAAATAGGGCTGGATTGGAACACCCTGGATGTTTTCGGCAAAGGATGCTGAAATGTGTGTGTATGCGTGTGTGGAGAAAAAAGCATATAATACTAGTGCAAAGAACAGATTGTAACATGAGTCTGGCCTAAGCAAGAAAAGATGATTGGAGTGGTAGGACTATAGAGTATGTTGGTGCCTGTGCTGAACCTCAGCTCTCCAGCAATTTGTGGGGATGTTTGAATGAACTGGGATTTAGGTGTGGGAAGTGGGAATATTAGGGCTTGATACAAAAATGGGCAATGTCCCTTGCCCCTTGCTTGTGCAGCTAGACAGTGACAGTGAGTGAATAAGATATCCTATTACCCTCCCTATTCTCTGCAGTAGAGTTTGAATGCTTGGCAGTTTAGTTCAAGAAAGGCCCTCAGTGTCTGGTATCTTATGCTGCCAGGTGATCTTCAGAATCTTCCTAAAACAACTCAAATGGAAGCGATTCAGTTTCCCAGCATGGCACTGGTAGACAATCCAGGTTTCAAAGGCAAACAACAATGAGGTCAACACAATGGCTCTGCAGACCTTCAGTTTGGTAGTCAGTCTAATACCTCTTCTCTCCCATACTTTCCTTTGGAGCCTCCCAAACACTGAGCTAGTTCTGGCAATGAATACGTCAACCTCATTATCAATGTGTACATCCCTGGAGAGTATACTGCCAAGATAAGTGAACTTATCCACAGCATTCAAAGTTCCTCCATTTGCTGTAACCGATGGTTCCACACATGGATGGTGTGGTGGGGGCTGATGGAGCACCTGGGTTTTCTTGGTGTTAATTGTTAGGCTAAAATTAGTACAATCCGAGGAGAATCATCCATACTTTGTTTCATCTCAGCTTCAGAGGCTGCATGGAGTGCACAATCATCAGTGAACAACAAATCATGCACCAACACTCCCTTCAACACTCCTTTTAATTCAGATCTTCCTGACTTTAAGCCCAGTGTTCTAGCCACTGTACCTCCGTGTTTCTAGTACTTTAAGAATTACAGTGTATTACGTACAGCCTATCAGATTGCTTACCATCTCAAGGAGAAGGAAAGGGAGAGATGTAGGAATAGAATTTGGAACTTAAAACTTAAAAAAATAAAGGTTAATTGTTTTTACATGTAATCAGAGAGAAATAAAATATTATTAAAAAAGAATTACAAAGTGTTATATGTATACTCTCTTATTTAGTCTTCATGGTGCCATTAGTTACCTTATTTTATAGATGAGAAAACTGAAACTGGAAAATGTTAGGGGACTTGCCAAAGTCACATGAGTAGGAGGTACCTGAGGCAGGATTTAAACCCAAGGTTTCCTGATTTCAGGCCCCGTGTTCCAGTGTACATCACACAGTGCCTGATATCTGTCTTAAAACCAACTGGCCCCAGCATCAGATAAAGACATGGAAATTCTACAGTAATTTCCAATCTGACACAGCTTAAGAGAAACACTTGAATCCAGGGGGACTTTAAAAAAATAGAAGCTTCCAATGTTACCATTTTGTTGGTTCTGTCTGTCCTATCACTCACTCACTGCCAAGGACCTCCACCCCCTTCCTGCCACAGCTAACTCAACAATTGAATATGGACCCAATGATCAACCCCAGCCAGTAGAAGGCTGCCACTGCCAGGTTATCTTAAGATCCCTCTGACCCTGAGTACTAAGGTGCCCCTCCTTCCCTTGTTACTCCCCTTCCTCTGGTCATCTCCTTTCTCTCTTCACCAGGCCAAAGCCCAGTTAGTCCTCGAAGTAGGGAGGAACAGAATAAGAGGCATCCTATTCAGATCTCCAGGTCCTATAAAAGTACCCTACACATAACACAAGTTTGTTTCATCGATTGGATTGGATTAAAGTGGATTGAATCAAGCTCTGCTTTCTTCTTTAAACCAGAAAGAGCAGATCAACTCTGTGAAAGTTAGGACAGCTTGGACCAAATGCTGGCAAAGAACAGTAGAGGAGAGGGGTCACCCCCGGGACAGGGCTCCAGCCCTGTGCATCTACCCAGATAGAAACCATTTGGAAGATTAGTTCAAAGGGAATGCAATCTGTAGGAGAGGACCCAGCTCATCCCACCATAAACATCTCCCCTTTCCAGTGAAGCATGAAGGGACTTAAGCACACGCAAAAACATGAGTGGCCGAGGCAGACGACTCATTATTAAGCAGCTGTATGGATTGTGTTATTGTGGACGACCCTGAGTTCTGCATGGCCACCCGCCTCTGGGTTGAGCACCTAGAGGATGATTCATCATAAATGAAAATGTTCTCAGTGGTGGTGGGGGAGGACTCTGTGGTCATTTCTAGTGCTGGGATTTATGATACTACAATAAGTTAATTAAGTTCTGTAATCTCTGCTTAAAAAAAAAAAAGTTCAACAGTATGAAGATATGCCTAAATACAAACACTTGATACTGAAGACTCATTGCAGCTGGGCTCAAGATGGACCAAATTAAAAGACAGAGCTTTATGAGACCTGCCGGGCTTTAATAAGAGCAGGAGCCCACAGGCTAATGGCACCATAAAGGCTTTCCAGGGTTGTGTTGGCAGACACGTTCCCATGTTGCCAGCTCAGCAATATCGAGGTAGCAGGAGGAAACACTCTAATTCACTTGCGTCTGTTCAGAAGTCAGAGCTTAAAGTGCTGGGTTTCATTTCAGGAAGGCCAAGGCTTCCATTTTCTAAACCATCAAATAAATGAAAGGTGTAGACTAGATCAAGGGTTCTTAACCTGGGGTAGATGAACTTTTTTGTGACTATTTTGATAACCGTACTCCCATATCATTGCTTAATGTATTTTATCTTATGCATTTAAAAACATTCTGAGGAGTCCAAACCCTACCCTGACTCACAAAAGGGTCTCTAATGCCCCTTACATTGCTAAATCCCCTGATCTTGTGTTTTGAGGTTGCCTTTGGGAAACTCTCAATAACGATAATATTTACAATATATAATCTCCTTTGGTCTCTCAAGTCACCCCACATAAATGGCAGAGGATTGATGGTCTCCTGGACATCTCCACAGTAATGGCTTCCTTCAATTCCTATCTAACATCCCACCTTCTACAGAAAACCTTTCCCAGTCTCTTTTATTTCTAGTGCCTTCCCCCTGTTTGTTGTTTCCTATTTATTTTGCATATAACTTGTTTGTTCATAGTTACTTGCATGTTGTCTCCTCCATTAGATTGTGAGTTCCATGAGGGCAGGGTCTGTCTTTTGCCTTTCTTTGCATCCCCAGTGTGGAGCACAGTGTCTGACTCATAGCAGAAGTAATAAATGTTTATTGATTGGCCAACTAGGAGGGCTACAGAATTCAGTATACAAACCATCAATCCCCATAAAGTTTCTGCTAATTCAGTGATGTATAGTTATGAAGTGCTCCACTCAATTCAGCAACCATTAACTAAGGGTCTACTATGTACACATGACACAATGAGGCACTCTGGAAAATAGAAAAACAAGGAACATACAATATCTACCCTTATGGCATTTATAGTCTAGTAAAGGAATATGACACAGAATTACAGAACTTGAGAGTCTGGAGGCACATCAGTAGCCATTTAATCCAACCTGAACAGAGACAGAACCCTTGTTATTACATAGTTAACAAGTAGTCATCCAAATCACTATGATTCATTACTACTTTAACACTGGCGGGGGGGGGGGGTTGGCGGTATGCTAAGTGATGCAGTGAATAGGGCACCAGCCCTAGAAAAAGGAGGACTTGAGTTCAAATCCGGTCTCAGACACTTAACACTTACTAGCTGTATGACCTTGGGCAAGTCACTTAACCCAAATTGCCCTGCCTTCCCCCCTCCAAAAAGAAAAAATAAAAAAAGGGGGGAGGGATTTGGAAGTTCTTAAGTATGGGAATCCCTTCAGCAATTTAGAATGTCCAGTCAATCCTCAATTTTCAGAAGGGTAACGTTACTAGAGAACCACGCAAAAGTCAAAACCACAAATGTTGATACATTGAACATATGGAAAATAGGGAGTTAGATTCCCATCACCACCAAAAATTGTAACCATTTGTTAGAGATTGCTAAAAATATATACTTTTCTAAATATAATTCTTTATAACAAAACATTAATTCTGATAACATGCACTTTTCCTAACACAATAACCATGAAATAACCCATAAAATGCAATACACAAATTTGGTAGCATGCAAAACATTTTTTCTCGCAAGTAATTCCCTAGAATTCTGTGACCTTTTCTGCGAACATCTCCATAAAAAAACATACATTGATTTCAGACAATATTCACTTTTTATAACACATGAAATCTATAGTACCATAAATACTATATAGCAAATAAAATTCTTTAAAACTATAACATTTTTTAACTTGAATCTTACCTTCCACTATGTATGATGGTTGTGTGCGGGCATTGTACTTTATGCTATATTGCTATAAACCTCTCTATCTTGGCTGCCCCTGAAAACTGAAGGAGAGGTTGCTGGGACTTTAGTCACTGATGCCAAGTAGAGTAAATAAGACCAGTGAAACACCTAGTAGAATACCAGTGGCTCCACAAACTTGCACACATAGCGCCTTTCATTATTTTCTACTGTACTTGCATAGCTGTAAATGTGCACAGTTGCCAAGGCAAAAGCGAAAATGAGGTTACTAATAAAATCGTGCGAATGCTTAAAGTCTCCAAAATTAAACCTGTGAATGTTGAGGACTGACTGTAACTCCTTTATGAGTTTGTGGATAGAGAGCCTACCATTGACAAAAAACAAAACAGCCAAACCAAATTGGCACCCTGGGACCCAGCTGACACAATAGTCAATGACTACCCTTCCCCAAAAAGGATGCCACTAAAAATAAAGAAACCTACACACAGAGATTCAATGCAGAGATGGGCTGGCAAATATGTAACAACTCACTCTCAAAAAGGGTATACAGGGCACACGTTTTAGCATAATATGCATTGTTGACATTTTTTTCATCATTTTTTTACTTCAAGATTATCAGCAAAACAATAAACAAAGACCTGATTTGTAGCATCTGAGGACTTCTGAAGTATAAATATTTACACTGAAGTTTGATAATTGACTTTCCAGTGGTTCTAATACACCCTTAGTTCATGGCACATTTTAGTCAGCATCTACTCAAAAACCACAACTCACAAACTCTCACTGATATATCTCTTGCCAGATGAAATTGGAAGACACATTAAATCAAAGCAAAAAAGTATTTAATTAAGAAAGAATAACAGGTAAGTAATGGGAAATCTCATTATACACCATGTTCCAAAAGTCTTTAAGCTTGAATGGCTTAGCCTACCCTAAGACATTTGGGACACCCTGTACAAACAGATGGACACTTTTCTTCAGATTCCATTGCTACCAAAAAACACTTGGAAGGATCATGCTTAACCAAGGTAATATGTTCCTAGGGCTGTGCCCCATCTGGAGTACTTCTCTGCTTCTGAAGATCGTGTTCACTGATTCCTTATACCACTACTAATATCATTCTGATATCATCTACTGGGCAGCTTCATACACAGAACTGGGAGGGAGCTGTTTTCTCCACTGAGCTGCAAGACACTTATGTTACCTGCAGGGCTATCTTTTCTGCTGCACTGCCACCTACTAGTTCTCTGTCAAACTGCAGCTCCTGATGTCAACTGCTCTCTGGTGGTATGATCTGCTAGACTGCCTCATCCACAAATCTACAAGCTTTCTCCACTCAGCCAGAATCCAATGGTGATATCTATGATCCTGTCTTCACTAATCTGCTGGTTCTCTGTTGAGTTTTATATGCCATTTTTCCTTCAGGAAAGTAACCCAATTTTTTTTTCCTGAGATCACTCATTGCTTAGGGGTAATTTGGGTTCTTTTGTAGTTCAGACCCACAGCTGCGCACAGGGCCAGCTATAAAAGGTTAAATCTTTTTTGTTTCTGCCTCAGTGATCACTTCCCAAAGTTTATTTGCTACTTAGGATGGGATGAGAAAAGTCATTTCAACATCTCTAATATCCCTTTTCATTATTGTTCTATTGTTTGATTCCTGAATGATTCTTTGTGACCACATTTGGGATTTTCTTGGCAAAGACACTGGAATGATTTGCCATTTTCCTCTCCAGCTTATTTTACAGATGAGGAAATTATAGCAAATAGGATTGAGTAACTTTCCCAGAGTCCCACAGCTAGTAAGTGTCTAAGGCCAGATTTGAACTCAGGTCTTTCTGACTCCAGGGCCAATGCACTATCCACTATGCCACCTATAATGTCCCTGGCAGAAAGCATTAGAACAGAACAATAATACTGGAGTTTCACTTTAGGAAGATAGGAGAGAATAGGGAGAGTTGGTAACCTTTTTCTTACATCCCTGTAGATGCATCTAATTTTCTGTTTTTCCTATGTACTAATAATGCAAAATAACACATAAGGCACATATCAGGGAGATACAGAGAAAATTGCTATATTAAGATGGAATCATTATTCCTTGGTGGAAATCAGGAGGCAGTGACACTGGATTTGTAAAGGATGGGAAACAGTTGAATAAGTAAGAATTATCTATGTTCTGAAGTTCAACTACTTAATCAATTATTTATGTGGTTTGGTAACCTTAGGGGATGTGCAAAAAGACAAAAGGATGAGAACCTGGGTGATGACACTTGAATCAGAGTCCCTCAGTGTGGGCTAAATTATTTACTCTCCCAAACACCCTCTCCTTTTTAAGAAGAAAGAAATGGAGGAAAGGGGGAAGAAGAGGAACCACTAGCCATTGGAGAGTCCCATTCTCTATAAACAGAAATGGCTAGGTAGCCATTGGAGTGTTCACTGAAGATTTCCATTCTGGACTTTGGCCAGTGTTTCCAGATACAAGTCAGTTATGCTTAACAATGATGAGATTGAACAATGCATAAAAGGGAAAGAGAAACATTAAGGAACAGACCCTGGACAGCATGAATGAGTGAAATGAGGCCAGCATGCCCAGAAAAGGGACCACAGAGACAAAGAATCAAAGCCAGTTAAGATCAGCAAATGTTTATTTGAGAGGCATGCATTGATATCAGGTAGGATTGGCATCAGGATTCATTGAGAAAGAGGAAAAAATATATTGTATCATTTTAATGAATCAATTTGTTTAGAAATCTTACTGACTGTTAAATCCTAAAGTTTCTGTGACTGTTTATAAGTTTGGAAAAGTAATTTAGAAGTCAAAACGACTCATCACAATTTCCCTCTGCTTGGTGCCACATTCTGCTTTCTGAAAAAAAAAAAGTGACAGAAACACTGAAACATTAATCAATCCAGATATCTGCTAATCACCGTTACAGTTAATTTGAGCAACTGAAACAGGAGTCAGTATTCTTAAATTAGCCTGCAAAGAAGGCTTTGCAGAGAAATGTAACCTGAAACACTTTTGACATCTGCAGTTTTATTTTTTAACTAACTCTGAAAGATGAGTCTAGGTGGGCACATCCTTTCAATTCAACCCAAGTGGGAAGAGGCCTGGACAGTGAGTCACAACCAGGGTCCTAACCTTGTCTTTGTCTCATATTAATTTGCACAACTTTGAGCGAGTAACTTCTCCCTTCTTGGTCTCAGCTTCCTTATATGTAACATGAGGAGGGAGAGATACGTGAAGGGTTCAAAGATGATTTCTGCTGCATAACATCCATGTCACTTTGGACAAGTCACTTAACCAGTCTAGCCCAGCTAGGTGACTCAGTGGATCGAGTGCTGAATCTGGAGTCAGGAAGACCAGAGTTCAAATCTGGCCTCAGACAGTTACTAGCTATGTGATCCTAGGTAAGGCACTTAGCTATTTGCCTCATTTTCTTCAATTATAAAGTAGGAATAATAGCATTACCTGTCTCCTAGGGCTGTTGTGAGAATCAAATGAGATATTTGAACACTGTTTAGTGCAGTGCATGGCCCGAAGTGGACCCTTAATAAATGCTTCTTCTGTTCCCTCTCTGAGCCCTCAGTTGGCTTGTCTACAAAATGAGAGAATTGGACTAGATAATGCCCCAGGTTCCTCCCAGCTCTAAATCTAAAATCCTGTGGTCATAGTATCTCATTCTGCTCTAACATTCTGATAAAGCACCAAGCTGTGAAAATTTCTCTCCCAAATTTAGTCTAAAAATATAACACAACATCCAGCATCTCTTACAATGAGTAGAATTTTCAAAGAATGCCCAATATCTACATTGAACATATATTTATTTCCATCATTAGTCTGGAACAGGGCTTCTTAAAATTTTTCCACACAACCCACATTTTAGGAAGTACTGGTATAGAACAGAAAAGGAACAGAGGAGGGATGAGACTTGACCATGCTTATCATTCAATGACCTAAAGAGTTAAAGCATGTGTTCCCTGGCTTCTAAGAGGGACTCAATTTGTTCCATATGCCCCCAGAAGGCAGCCATGAGAAGTAGGTGGAAGTTGCAAAGATATAAACATAGGCTCAATATCAGGAAATTTTTTTCCAACAATTATTGCTATCCAAAAGTGGAATGGACCAACTTAGGAAGATGGTGATTTCACCCTCATTGGAGGTCTTCAAGCAGAGAATGGATGACCATTTATATGAAGAATCCTTTCATGAATGGATTAGACTTGGTAGCCATTTTATCCTTCTAATGTATTATAACTTATTCTAGAATTTTTGTGAACCAGTTCACTCAAAAGTTTCAGGAAGAGGCAATAGGAGTGAGGAGTTTTTTGGATCTCCACCACTGTTACCTGCAAGTCAGGGGTCTGAGTGAAAATGTAATCAGTTATCAGGGGAGACAGCATTTAAATTCTGTTTGGCTCCTAAGTCATCAGTCCTCCCAACTCTAAAGCCAATTCAAATGTTTTTAATATATTATTATTTAGTATATTTAAGTACCATTATTAGTATGATTGGCATTAGTATCATTATTTAGTTTATTATCATTATAACATAATATAATTTTATCATCATGATTTCAGAGTGAGAATTGCCATCCTATCTCCCACCTGGTCAGCATTTAATGGCCTCATCCTCCTTGACAATCCCTGCAGCATTAGCCACTGTTGACTACCTTCTTCTCTAGTATACTTTCTCCTCTCTGACTTTTTATAATTCTATTCTCACTTGTTTTTCTCCTACCAGTCCCTTTGCTGTATCTTTGTCCATTACATACCCAATGACTGTAGGTATGGAATGTAAGGATCTGTCCTTGGTCCTCTGCTCATTTCTTTTCTATGCTGTCATTTGGTTATCTCATCATTCAGATATCCATCATCTTTATAAGTCTCAAATCTTTATAGAAAACTCTAGTTTCTCTCCTAAGCTACAATTCTGCACCACTGTTGTCCATTGGACATTTCAAAATTGATGTATAAAAGACACATTAAATTTATCATGTCCAAAATCACACTCATCATATTTCTCCCCAAACCTACTCCTCTTTCTCATTTCTCTATTATTATCAAGGACATCATCACCCTTCCATTCCCCCAGACAGTATGATCTCCAACTTTCTACTCTCACTTACCCATCATATACAATCTCTTGCTAAATCTCTAAATTCTTTCTCAATATCATCTCTTGCATGAATCTTCTTTTTAATCACACATCTAGAATCCTAATTCAGGCCCTTGTCCTCTCGCTTCTGGACCCCTGTAATGGCCTTTTTATTAAACTTCCTGCCCAAAGTCCCTTCCCACCTCGACTCATTCTGCATACTGTGGCTAGAGTGATCCAACATGGTGTCACATACACACGTAATAAATGCAGTGGCTCCCATCACTTCCAAAATTAAATATATAATCTTCTATTTGGGGAGGGGGTGTGCCAAGCATTTATTAAGCACCTACTATGTACCAGGCACCATATTAAATGCTTGACAAATATATCACACTTGATCCTTCTAAGAGCCTTAGGAAGTTAAGAGCTATTATCATTCCCCTTTGACCATCGAAGAAACTAAGGCCAACAGAGGTTAAGTAATTTGACCAGGTTCCCACTAGTAAGTGTCTGAGTCTGGATTTCAATTCAGGTCTTCCTGAATCCTGATCCAGTACTCTATAACTATACCACCTTTCATACATAGCATGTAAAACCCTTCACAACCCGGCTCCTTATTACCATTCCAAATTTTTTGTATACTTTACTCCCTTCCACATATGCCACTTTGCAGCTATATTGGCTTTCTTTCTGTTGCTCTCACACAACCTTACATTTCCTCTCTCTTCACCTTTCTACTCATTGTCCCTCATGCTTGGAATGCTCTCTCTCCTCAGCTCCACCTTGTACCAGTCTGGAAATCTTAAAGACTCAGCTTAATCATCACCTTCTGTAGGAGGCATTTCCTGTTCCCACATCCACTTGAGCCTTCTCCTCTAAGGCTATCTTCCATCTATTCTTTATGTAGAATTTTCATACCAATTTAAATACAAGTAGTCTCCCACATTAGAATATAAGTTTCCTGAGGGCAAGGATTATTTTTTGCATTTCCTTTGCATCAACAGTATTTAGCACAATACTAAAACATAGTAAAAGCTTATTAAATATTTGATGAATGACTGATTAATGAACCATTCTTTTAAAAAAAATTAGGAATCAAAATTAAGTTCACTGGTTTATAATTGGCAGACTGTTCTCTTCCCCTCTTTAAAAAATGAGAACAATATTTATCCCTCTCCATTTTCCACATTCTTTCCAATATAACTAACAATGGCTCAGCAATTTCATTTGCCAGATCTTTCAGTACCTGAGGATATAGCTCATTTGATCCAGCTGACTTGAATTCATTAAGAGCAACTAGATGGTCTCTTATTATCACCTTACTTAGCTTAGTTATTAACCCTCTGTTAAACATCTTTCTTTTCTCATTTCAGTGTAGAGTCAGCTAACATTGGCATCCAGCTGTCATAGTAGATAGAGCACTGGAATCAGGAAGAGCTAGACTTTGGACACCTACTAATTGTGTGACAAATCACTTAGCCATCCTTAGCCTCAATTTCCCCATCTATAAACTAGAGATAATAGTACCTACTCCCTTGGGTCATTGTGAGCTTCAAATGAGATCATATTTGTGCAAATGCTGTCTATTATTGATATCGACTGAGAAAGAAAAGCAAAAAAAAAAATTAAGTAGTTCTGCCCCCACCAGTCTTTTAGTTATTGTCTTCCCACCATCCCAAGTGAAGGTCCTATCCCTTCTCTGATACTCCATTTTCTTCAAATATAGCTTCAAAAGATCCACCCTTTTTGTTGTCCTTAGCTTCCCTCACCAACTTCAGCTCTGTCTGAGCTTTAAAACTTCAGACATCACTTTCACAAGAACATGTGATATGTTTCTATTCATCTTCTGTTACTTGACATTGCCATCATCTTCCACACATGACTTTGGAAAGTATTAGTCAGTTTGTGAGTTCCCTATGCATCCACACCAGTCTCTTCAGACTAATCTCATGTTTCCTTCTCATTGGAATTGTTTCCATTTGTGTCTTCAGAATTTTACTAATGAATATCTCTCATCCTCCTGGGCTGAATTTTCCTGAAGAATTTTACTCCATGGGATCCTATGTATCTTTCCTATGAAATCTACTTTCCCCAAATCTAGAGTACATATAGGCTATGATCAGATTTCTTCTACTTATCTAGCATAAATTCTAGGAGGGACTGATTTCCTCAGAGTTCCCATTATTTCCCATCTGACAATTAGTTCTTCCTTATTTGTAAGAATAAGATATAGAAAAGAACTTCCCCTTGTTGATTCTTCTGCCTTTTGAAGAATTAAATTATAATTAACCCTACTCACTGAATCCCAAAACCAAAGAGAGGAAGTATGATGGAGAACATTAGAGTGAAGATCAATGAAGCAGAAAAAGAAAAGACGTTATATTAAAATACCTATTCAGAGAAAGAAATAGTCGGCTATGTAATATAACTGCAAAACACTGCATACTGGGGAAAATTTTAATGCATTCCTAATTTTTTATAGTTTTATTGATATCTCTTCTTTTTATATCAAGTCACTTACAAATATGTCCCTTGCTCCTTGTCTTTGAAACATAGAAAAAGTAGTTCATCACAACCAAATAGTTCAATGATCCTGTCTACCAGTGTATGACATCCCTCATCCATGATCCCCCACTTCTCTGCCAAGATTAAACATATATATATGTGTGTGTGTGTGTGTGTGTGTGTGTGTGTGTGTGTGTGTGTGTGTGTGTGTGTGATTAACATCTGTTCTCTGGAGGCAACATTGGTCAATGCAATTAATTCAACAAATCTGACTTCCAGTTATTCTTCCTTACATTATTGTAGCTGTATATATACTTCTGTTTTTTACCTTCTTTACTGAATCATCATATTACAGGTCTTTTCATGTGTCTCAAAATTTCAGGAGGTAATGGTATAATATTGAGTGCTGAATTTAGGGCCAAAGGACCTTGGTTCAAATACCCACTCTACTATGATTACTACTTGAGTTACCTTGGGTAAGGGGCTTGGACTAGATGACCTTTGAGGTTTATTCCTAGTTGTAAACCTTTGATTTCCTATGAATGATTCATATTCATTATCATTTTGCTTGTTTTATTTTATCTGGGCCTGTGATTTCACTGGTGTAATGAAGAAATTTCTTCCACCAATACTTCCAAGAAATCTAAAATACATGACCTAAGAGAAAACTAGGAAGGTAAGTGACTCATTCAAGGTCACATACCACCATGTATTATATGATTACATTCACATGGTAGAATTTCTTTAGCTGCCACCCATTCTGGTTCCAATTTCTTGCTATAACACCTAACCCCAAGAAAATTCTGTCATAAACATTTTGGTATAGATGTGCCCTGACCTTCTGTCTTTGACTCCATTGGCTCACAGTTGTATTACTGGGTAAAAGGATAGTAATAGTTTACTACCTTTTCTCTCCATGCCTAATTTCTTTATCTTTGTTTTGTTTTATTTTGTTTTTACTCAAGAATAGGAAATCCTAGATGTAGAGTTGTAAGATATTTCTGAGGTGATCCAATCTACCTTTATCCTTGTGTAGATGACAGGATGGAGGCCAGGGATGTTAAGTAATTTGGCCAACGTCTTACAAGTAACAGTGGTAGAAGCAAGATTTAAACCTAGGCCTCAGGCTCCTTCCTATTCCATCCTACCTCGAACCTGGGGCAAACCACCTAAACTCCCTGGACCTCAGTTTCTTCATCTATAAAATGAGGGGGGAAGTATACTAGATGACTTCCAAGGCCCTTTCAGCTCTGAATCTATGATTCTGTGACAAAAAGAAATGGCTAGGAAAAGAAAGAAAGACAGAATTAGAGAGACAGAGAGAGAAGGAGGCTAGAAGGAAGAGGAAAAAAGGGGAATGAGTTGTGGGGGTGGGGGATACTTATAGACCAAAAGACAGGCAGAATATGGTGGACCAACCTTGAAGACAACAACACTTACTTCTTATACATCCTAGCTGGGTAATCATCGGCAAGCCACTTAACCTCCCCAGTGCCCCAGACAACTCTAAGATTGAAAGTTGGAAGGCAGAAGGTGGCATAAGGGATAGAGCACTGCTCCTGAAGTAAGGAATACCTGACTTCAAATCCTGCTTCAGGCTATACTATCCATGTGACCCTGGGCTAACTTAACCCAGATTCACTTAACTTTCTTCAGACTCAGTTTCCCTATCTGTAAAATGAGGTTAATAATAGCACCAACCTCACAGGGTTATTGTAAGAACTAAAAGAAGACAAATATATAAAGTCTATATATACAGATATTCATATGTGTATATACACATACACACAGGCATATATAGGTATGAGTACACTTACACATACACATACACATACACATACACTTACTCATACCTACATGTGTCTGTATGTTGTGTGCACAGCTAGGTGTCACAGTGGATAGAGCATGAGGCTTGGAATCAAGAAGACTTATCTTCATGAGTTCAAATCTGTCCGTAGTATCTATGTGATCTTGGACAAGTCACTTAACCTTAGTCATGGTTCCTCATCCGTAAAAATGAGCTAGAGAAGGAAATGGAAAACCACTCTAGTACCTTCACCAAGAAAACACCAAACGGGATCATGGAGAGACAGACATAACTGAAACAGCTGAACAACAACAAATGAATGCATGTACATATGTGCTTATATGTTAATGTGTGCATATGCACACACGTGATATATACCTATATAATTGTGTTGTGTATTCTGTGCACATGTATGTTTATGTGTGTAAACTTGCATATAATGAAATAGAACTTTTATATATGTAGACAGATAGATAGACAGACAGACAGACAGACAGACAGATAGATAGATAGATAGATAGATGTTCTTCCCCCTCCCTCTTACCCCAAGGGACCCTGATTTTAGTCAATGGCAACTGAAAGCATCATTGTCCTTGGACCTGCTTAGTAAAAAAAGAGAGAGAGAGAAAGATTCGGGTCTGGAAGCACATAAAAAACATGTCAATCAGATGTAATTGCTCTCCAAGAGAAACATTTTCAGGCAAGAGAAAAAGAACTCACCCTCAACACCTAGATTTGCAGCCACACCTAATCGACTAATGACAAGCTGGTCTTGTTATTTTCAAACTCATTGTTCAAGAATTCCACATAAGAAACATGACAGCAAAGGACAGCCTGATCAAGGCCTCCCTCTTAAACAAATATGAAGCAGCCATCTCTCTGGGCTCTCTATTGAGATTGAGCTGTAACATCCTTCATGGTTGCTCTGAATCAAAGTTTACTTTTAGTATTTCATCTGGATTCCTTCTGTAGCTGGCAACAGACTCTGGTCTGTTAAAATAAATAAATTAAAATAAAAGTTTAAAATCACAATTTTTATGTATTCTGCAGGGGAATTCCTGAGGGCCTTCGATAGGCCAAAATCTACCTGAAGATGGTCAGGCCAGCATCAAAGGGGTAGGATGGGGAAGCTATGTTGGGCCAGATGCATAGAAACCTGGCTTTAGAATTCTTTCAGTATCCTTTTCTGTTACAACATTGTCTACATAAATGGAAACTTAATAATCCCTGCAACAAAGTGAAACTGGAAATGCATAGAAGAAGGTCTTGGCCTCTATTTTCATTGTTTACATTCATTACTAAAAAGATGAGGTGTCACATTTTTGATAGCAGTGCAGTTTATAGTATTCACAGGCTGGAATGCAGAGAAGCCTCAGAACTGGCCTGAAGTCAGGATCCATTAGGAAGGACCAGGGATCAGTCACCTTCCTTCCCCCAAGCATAGGAGCCTCTGGTGGGGAAGGGGGGAAGGGACAGGGGCAAAAATCCACTAAACAGCCTGGTTCACCTTTCAGTTCAAGATTAAAATCCACTAGTTTTTAATATCCATGAAAAGATGAGGGGCCCCAAAGAGTCAAGAGACTAAAACAGATTAGGGAAAACATGAGAAATCATGTAGCAGGAAGAGCTCTTAATGGAATATAAAATGTGGCCCACATCCTACCTCCAACTTTAGCTATATGAAGGCATTCCTCAAATATCCATGATACTGGTAAGGGGTTAGAGTTATTAAACATTTCTCAGGATAATGTGGAAAATTTTTTAAAGACTTAAGGGTTAATGATTTGAGGAATTTAATTATACCATATTAGTATACTGAGATAAGGAGTACGAATTGGGTTTGGAGGTAGGAGACAATGCAAGGGAATCATGTGTATAGTACAAGATACATTTGAGCCAAGTTCAAGACATATTTTAGATAAGCAGCTAGTTAAAATTGCTTACAAGCCCCCACTGATGTTTCTTTTGCCTGCCCGACCAGAGTGCGTGTAATTTAGACAATTAAGTAGAGTAAGGGATCAAGTGATGGATTTCAAGTCAGGAATATATTCATTTGAATCCTGCCACAGACTTACATTTAGCTTTGTGGCTTTGCTAAGGTAAATCACATAACCTCTCTCAGCCTCACTTTCACATCTTCAAAATGGGGATAATAATAGCACCTATCTCACAGGGTTATCATAAAGACCAAACAAGACAATGCATGTACAGAATTTTGCAAACTTTAACATGTGTGTGAAGTATACATATATATGTAGCATACAGATACATATGTACATATATTCACAGTGCATGAAGCACTATACATGCATATGTTAGTTATTAGTATTAACAAAAAAAAATAAACAGTGGCAAAGTAAATGTCAAGGAAAACATTTCCCCTAACCCACATGGATATAGGCTTTCCTCCAGCTCTCAATACTGATATTGACCATGCATGAGGAATATGTGTGGCCAGGAAACTTATATGGGATGGGGCATGCAAATATTGAATATACATGATCAGGGAATATAGGCTCATGTATAGTAAAAAAACATAGCCCCAACTATGTACTACTACTCTTGTGTACACAGATTGAACCTCCCTCCATCTCCAGTGCTTCTCTTTGTTGCTCCAGTGCAGAGCTTCTGATGTCAAATGCTCATCAACATTATCAAGTTGTGGGTTAATTACTATGCTGGATTTCTGTAACATACAGTTGGGTTACTCTTTGATCTCTGCCGCCATCTGCTTGTGGGTCGAGTTTAGGCTGCTCCCTATAGGTCCTCTACTCTGCTGCTATATGCTGATTTTCAGCTACTATGGATTCTTTGGTGGGGAAAGGGTCAACCAGCTCATGGTCCCATAGCTATCTCACATCTCTGTGACTCTGATATTCCCGTCTAAAGAAGCCCTTAAGCACTATCTGCCTTTTGAATTCCATTTGTTCCCATTCAGCTGTGTTCCCTCACCCCAGACTATTATCTAACTTAGGGTTAGAAAATCCTTTTCAACTCTTTTCCATTAATAAAACGCCAATCACTGCAGATTTCACTTAGGAGGAAGACTCAAAGAAGTTGGAAACAACTAGAGATATACCCTCCATACATTTCTGATTATAATAAATGTACAAAAGTAGAAAAGGTAATAAGAGATGCCTCTAAAATATTCACCTGGCTGGGTCTAAAGGGAATTATCTGAAAGGAATTATGGGAGCTAGTTTTATTGGCACCTCCTCCTGAAGTATAATTAGAATTTTAGGAAAACTAGTAGAGGGAAAGTTGGAGGTACAGTCTTGTTCAAACCAGCCTGTATGTGATAGCAAGCAAAGTACAGGGGGAGTATAACAGTAGAGACCAAGTTTAACTCCTGGGAACAATAAAATACCATGTCCTTGGCCTACCTCCTTTTTGGTCCTCTTTGTGCTGTAGAAGAAGTATTCTCAGGTGTCTGTAGGAGCCCAGGGTCATATGTTTATACTCTTCCAGAGTCCAGACATGATGTATACAAGGAAAGAAGTAACTAAATGATGATACAATTCATTTCAAGATTCATCTTAGAGCAGATGATGTGTTTTATCACCCGAGTTCACCTCTCTGTTCCCTTAATCCAAGGGAAAAGGGACCAGAGGCAGGCACCAGGCCATGAAACAAAACAGCCTTAGAAAACTATCCATTATCCTCCTATAAGTTGAACTTTAATTAATATCATCTGGCATCTTTCCACACATATGAGGTAGGAAATATTTCCCAACCCTACCTCTCTTCTTGTCTCCTCCAAAATGTATTGGATAATAGAATACCAACCTTTAACAAGATAAGTCCTTCAGTGAAATACCCATTTAAAATCATCTCTCTGCAGAGCACATATTACAAGAGAGTTCACATTCCAATGCACACTACATGGTACAATGTTTGTAGGCAGGCGAATGACACAAAGTAAATGTATTATCTAAGCAAGGTGGTGCCACCATTTGATTTTTATTCAAGTAGGCTCATTGCACTTTCTGCCATGGCAAGTTTAGCTTTTGGGTTGGTGAGTTCCAGCTACATGAAAATATAAAGCTTAACGGTTTTGATCATTTGTTTCTAATGGTCCTGTGTTATTGTTATAATCTAAATTGTACAATGCACAAAAACCAAGGGGAAAAAGTCCTGTAAACACATGAAAGAACATAATTAATTACTCTCCGACTGACAGCTATGAATCCAAGAATCACCTTTTCACTTTGCCCCATCACACTATCAAAATATTGGTAACCACATTCCTCTTCCATTTAAAAGAAGAGGAAAAATAACATAGAGATGAAAAACACATTCCCAAGGCCATAGAGCACTGCCTCAGGAAAAGCAGGAGTGGCATGTAGAAAAGCAAACTCTCAGGGCTTTGACTGACTCCACTGGATTGCCCTGCATTTCCCACTTTTTAGGAAACTGACTCTTTTAATAATTAAGAGTAAGGTTGGTGTAAAACTTAATGAACCTCCCTTATATACAGTATGCATCAAGTCAATAAGCATTTGTTAAGCCAAGAACTGTTCTAAGCACTAGGGATGCAAACACAAGCAGAAAGGAAGACAGTCCCCACCTTCAAGATGTTTTCCTTCTAAGGGAGAAAGGCAAAAAATAAAAGGGAGCAGAAAATTGGAATAAGTGGCACTTGAAAAGTACTTGGAACTGTAGAAAAAGTCCTGTAAGATGAACCAACAGCATAACCTGGAAGAAGAATGGAGACGGGTGGGCCTGGCCTCCTCCTTAATATGGAGGGTCTGGGGGGTGGAGCCAAGATGGCGGAGTAGAAACAGCTCATCCAAGCCACTCTGCCCCCAGATTCCCCCCAAACTATGTAAAAGGGGACTCTGAACAACCTCTGGAGCCCCAGCACCCACAGAACAACACAGAGAAGCTAACCTCCTGCTGAGGACAGCCCAGCAGCCCTGCAGGAAGGACCAGCGCAGCGGTCTGGGAGCCAGCAGCGCGCAACGCGCAGAGCGCAGGAAGCGGAGCCGAGCAGAGCCCAGGTCCTCCTGAGCCGAGGTTTTAGCCCCAGGGCGGCAGGGCCAGCAATCGGCTGGAGGAACCCCAGAACACCAGCAGCTATGGCGACTCCAGAATTAGCAACATAGACATGCCTAGGACAAAGTAAGAGGTTAGTGTCCTATGGACTTTGGGACCTGTATTTGGGGGAATGCGTCAGCTCCCTCCCCTGGGGGATAGAAGCCGCTGAGGAGACACTCCATTTTGTAGTTTTCAGAGGCAGCTCCAGCTCCTGGCCTGCAATTAATTGTAGGGAGATCCAGCGATCAGTCTTGGGGGGTAATCGCTCTTGCTTTAACCTCCCTGGATCTGGATTGTGATCTAGGGTGGAAGTCGTGGGTGGGTTTACAGCTTGCCAGAAACGGAAGTTGCCCCCCACACGTTCAGGACGAAAATTCCTCTATCTGGCCTTAAAGCCATAGTGTGGCAACAAGCCCAAAAGTCAAGCAATTAAGTGGCAACATGCCAAGGCAAAGGAAACAGAAAAATGCAACCCTAGACTCCTATTTTGGGGGCATAGAGCGGGAAAAGGACTGTGAGGTCAGAAGTCCTGCTCCAAAAGCCCCAGGGGAAAACATGAGCGGGTTGCAGGCCATAGAGGACCTTAAGAAGGACTTTAAAAATCAAATAAGAGAAGTGGAGGAAAAATTGGAAAGAGAAATGAGAAGGATGCAGGAAAAGTATGAAATGAGGGTCAACAGCCTGACTGAGGAAAACAACACCTTAAAAAATAGACTAACTCAAATGGCAAAGGAGGCCCAAAAGGGCAATGAGGAGAAGAATGCCTTAAAAAGTCGAATTTGCCAGATGGAAAAAGAATCTCAAAAGTTCACTGAGGAGATTCATTCCTTCAGAGTTAGACTGCAGCAAATGGAAGCTAATGACTTTATGAGAAATCAAGATGCTGTTAAGCAGATCCAAACAAATGAAAGATTAGAAGGCAATGTGAAATATCTCATGGGAAAAACCACTGACCTGGAAAATAGATCCAGGAGAGACAATTTAAAAATTATTGGACTGCCTGAAAGCCATGATCAAAGAAAGAACCTAGAAATCACCCTTCAAGAAATTCTCAAGGAAAATTGCCCTGATGTTTTAGACCCAGAGGGCAAAATAGAGGTTGAAAGAATCCACAGATCACCTCCTGAAAAAGATCCCCAAAAGAAAACTCCCAGGAATATTATAGCCAGGTTCCAGAATCCCCAGATCAAGGAGAAAACACTACAAGCAGCCAGGAAGAAACAATTTCAATATTGTGGAAACACAATCAGAATAGCTCAGGTCCTGGCAGCTTCTACACTGAGGGATTGAAGGGCATGGAACATGATATTCCAGAGGGCAAAAGAACTAAGAATGAACCCAAGGGTCACCTACCCAGCAAAACTGAGTATTTTGTTTCAGGGGAAAATATGGTCATTCAGTGGAATAGAGGACTTTCAAGCATTATTGAGGAAAAAACCAGAATTGAATAGAAAATTTGACATCCAGACACAAGAAGCAAGAGATGCCTGAGAAGGTAATCAGGGAAAAGAAATCAAAAGGAACTTATCAAAGTTGAACTATTTACATTCCTATATGGAAAAACAATAACTGTGAGTGAAGATATCTCTCTCACTATGAAAATAATGGAAGAAGGGTGTGTGGTCATATGAATACATATGTGAATGTGTGTGTATATGGATAGAGGGCATAGGTTGAATTTGTTGGGAAGGGAGAATACTCAAGGGATGAAATTATGAGGTGAGAGAGGAAAGTGGCAAGAGGAGATGGGGAGAGACAGGGTAGGGTAAACTATCTCATGTAGAAGAAGCAAGGGGAAGTGGTTGCAAGGGAGGGGGAGAATAGGAAGGGAAAAAGGCAAATCCACATTCTCATTGAATTTGGTTCAGGGAGAGAATGACATACATACTAAATGGGATATCTCAACCTGCAGCAGAATAGGGGGAAGGGGGATGAGAGGAGGGATGATGGATGGGAGGGCATCCTTGGGGGGAGGGGAGGTTGGAAGTACCCACTATAGAAGAGGGACAGGATCATGTAGGGAATGGACCAGGTGGGGGGTGGGATGAGTGGGAGGGAATTATAAGCAGCCTTGTACAATATATCTACTATGATAATGTTTTGCATAGCTAGACATGTACAACATATACTGAATTACTTATCTCCCCAGAGGGAATGGGTGACAAGGGAGGAAGGAAATGGATCTGAAATTCGAGGTCTTAAGATTAAATGGTTCAAATATATATAAATACTATTATTAATACTCTTTTGCTTGTAATTGGGAGATAAGATGTGCAGGCATTGGGACACAAAGATTCACCTTCCTCTAATGGAAAAGTCGAAGGGGGTAAGGGAGAAGGTATGGGAGAGAGCAGATTGGAGGAAGCGATATCTTGTGGGACTACTATTTTTCTGGGAGGTTGGGTAGGGGAATAACGGGGGGGAAATGATTGTAACTCAAAATCTGGCGGAAATGAATGATGTAAAACAGAAGTTAATAAAGCATTTGTTTAAAAAAAAATATGGAGGGTCTGAGAGGAAATAGCCAATCAGAGAGAGAGAACCCAAAGGGGGTGAGTGCTTTCAACAGGAGAACTGGGGCCAGGGGAAGGAGGGGTTGAGTGAGCTTTCAGGACAAAGAGGTTTCTGTGGCACTTGACAGACAAAGTTCCCATGGACATGGCTTAGCCTGGAAAGACCTAGGATGTTTCTGTCAATTAACTGATCAGGGTGATTGATTGAACAAGCATTTATTAAGAGCCCAATCCATGCTAGATACTGAGGATGCAAGGACTAAAAGGAAATAATCCCTGCCCTTAGGAAGCTTACATTCCATCAAGTGAGCCAATGTGTGTATGTACACACATACACACACACACACACACACACACACACACACACACACACATACACACACATAATTTATACATACATATGTCTGTAATTTATATGTTATATAATTTATAAATGCATGTGTAATATAACATATTATACAAATTATACATACAGGTATGGATGTGATTAATACATACATGTATTTTGTAACTTACCTATTATATAATGTATATCTATATACATATATGGATGTAATTGAAATACTGTCATTTATGCATACATAAATGCATGAAATTTACATATTATATAATGTATACAGACATGTATTATGCAAATCTATTGTATAATTTATACATATGGGTATAATTGATATATTACGTAATTTATATACAGTTATGATTATAATTGATATACTGTCTAATTGATGCATGCATATATGGATATAATTTTTATCTTGTGTAATTTATACATGCATATAGGTTTAATTTATATGTTTTTAATTTTGCTTCATGTATGTAATTTATACATGTGTGTAATTTATACACACATTTGTGTATATACTTCATAGTCTTAGGGAACTTCTTTTTTTTCTTTTTTTTTTTTTTTTTGAGGGCAATTGGGATTAAGTAACTTGCCCAAGGTCACACAGCTAGGTTTTTGTTTGTGTGTGCATTAAGTGTCTGAGGTTGGATCCGAACTCAGGTCCTTCTGACTCCAGGGCCAACGCTCTACTCACTGCGCCACCTAGCCGCCCCCTTAGGGAACTTCTTGCAGCAAAATTCAATGACTATCCCTGAGACATATCCCTTGCATACAACAAAGACAGGGCTTGAACCCAGGTATTAGTGACTCAGAAGCCAGACCTGTATTTTCTATGCTACACTACCAATGCATACAAAATAGACATAAATATATGCAAATAAAATTTGGAGATACCTTTTTAAATTCTGCCCAGATGCTTGGCCTGCATGACTACCACCTACTGTCAATGGTCATCAGTAGTATTTCATTTAGAGAGCACACATCAACAGTGATGCTCTTCAGGTATGGATAACTTTCTGTCCTGATCTCTTGCTACTACTGCTGCTACTAATATCCTCAGCTTCAAGCTGACTTGTTGTCCCCACAAGTATTTGTTAATTTTCTCTGACTCTGCTCTTTTGTTCATGACGTTACTCAACCCTCCCCTGAATGGGGAGAAGTGCAACTTAATTCAATCCATCAAATATTCATCAAGTACCTTCTGTATAGAGATGACTGTCTTCTGGGGAGAACATCAAGTTGAGATCAGATATAGTCACTGCTTTCATAAAGCTTGCAATTAAATAGCAGGGTAAAATACAAACACAGATAAATGTGATGCCCTCTCCTCCCCCCAACAATTTTTGACCAATTGAAATTCTTGCTACCCAATCACCTGGAACCAAACATGGTACTCTAAATGTGCTCTAACCAGGGATTATCACATCTCATACACTCTATATTTTGTCTCCTAATAGAGTACAGAGAAAGAATTCTTGTTTTAATTGTTGGCTTCCATGTCATACTACTGACTCATATCAAGATTGCAGCCCACTAAAACTCCCAGATCTTTTTCCAGTGAATTATTGTCTACCCACATTTCCCTAGTCACACACATCTAAAATGATCTTTTTTTGTCCTATGTCATTATGACCCATTCACTTGGAAATTAATTATCTATTTCCTTTTGATGTACTGAATTGCTAATGAAATTTTGAATTATTGTTTAATTTGTAACTCATGTTTTTCTGCATAGCAAGAGCATGAGCCCACTGATGGCAAGGACTGTCTTATATTTTATGTACTTTATACTTTCTAGCCAGCCATGCCTAGTGACATGTCTTTCAGAGAGTAGTAGCTGAAAAATATACAGTTGTAGATTGTTTTTGGCAGATGTGATTTGCTGATAAGTGAGAAAAACAGAGGGATCCTACTGAATAAACTCACTCATGCTTTTTTACAAAATAAAAAATATAATTGCTTTTTCAGGAGATATTACATTAATTAACCAACTTTGCTGTCTACTTAAAAAACTGTGAAATATAAGTTGTAGATGATATCAAGTAAAATTCAATTTGATAAGTATTCGTTAAGTACCTTCCATGTTTAGGCACTATGTTAGACATTGGGGTTACAAAGACAAATATGAAATAATGCCTACCCTCAAGAAGCTTATGTTCTCCTGGAACAAAAAAACAGCCTTAATTCCAAATTCTTCTCCTCGTTACTGATGCTAGCCATTGTTAATACCTCCTCTATATACTAGCTAATCTTTTTTCCCCATTTCTGATGAATCTTTAGTCATTTTCGACTTCTTCTACCTGCCCCATTTATTTCAACTTAACCTTTGTTGCTAAAGTACAGGTGTTAAATATTTCATTAGCACATTTTTTGCTTTCCATAATGAGTATTAAATGGTTTTTGAAAGCTCTTATGTTGTCACAGAATTAAAAAAAATACTTGCTCAGCTACTATGATGCACTAGTCACTGATGACAGGAACATGGAAAATGAGTCAGACCCTGCCCTCAAAGAGCTTACAATTTAATAAAGCCTCAGCTTCCTCATCTGTAAAATAGAAGTGAAAGATAATAGCATCTACCCTCCCAGGGAAGTTGTGAGATAATATTTGTAAAGTGTTTTGCAAACCTTAAAATACCCCATCAATGATAACCATTATTACTAGTATTCCCCATTCAGTGCCCTCCTCGCTCTTTCCAGAACCAACAGATATCAAATATCCTCATGCTTTCTCACCCTTCCTTACTATCAAAATCTACTCATGAAAATTTCACAGAATCATACTAGAAAGGGTTGGAAGGTACCTTGGGGGTTACTTTATCAAGCTCATCCCCATACATCTTTAAATAAAGCCCCTCAATAATGTCCCCTACAGTCATCTGGCTTTTGCTTGAATCTACTAAGCCCATTTATGCTATGGTGCAAATAACTGCCAAGGTCAAACTGTTATTTCTCCCAGAATATATTAGTCTGATCAATATACCTCTGATGTCAGAGGTGAAGGATGCAGGGTCAGGCTATATGCAACATGCGTCAGTCACAGGGCCCAGGATTCTTGAGCTCTGTGATATGGAGCAGTACAGATGTTAATGTGGCATTCTCCTACCACACAATGTTCACATCCAACTACCCTAGCTGGGGCCAAACAAGAAGAAATGATAGCATGATTTTTCATTCAGTTTCAAGTGATGTGAGTAGAATAAGTCCTATAGAAATAATTATTTCATAGAACCAGAAGAGTAACCCAATGGAGATCAAGTAAATCTATAACTCTATGATCTAAAGCAATTCCCAGCCTCAAATCACAGACAGTCTACAGAGAGTAAGTACTATTGACTTCCACAATCAACACTATGATCTTTGAATCACTTCATTCTAACATTAATATCTTATTGAGGAACAAAGCCTCCATTTGGCAGCTAAGAGCAAACTCCAGTGTTTGGGATGAAGTTCCCCTGTCTGGTGGCAAAGTTCTACTTTGGCAAAAAGACCAAAAGTCAAGTAATTGAGTGGTGACATGAGCAGGCAAAGGAAGCAAACCAAGCAGAGAAATCCAACTTTAAACTCGTATTTTGGGGACAAAAAGGATCAAAGCATGGAACAGGAGGAAGACAGTGAAGTCAGAACTCTTGCACCAAAAACTTCCAAGGAAAATATGAGCTGGTTACAGAACATAGAGGAGCTTAAGAGGAGTGGAGGAAAAAATGGGGAGAGAAATGAGAACAATGCAAGAAAATTATGAAATGAGAGTCAACAATGTGACTGAAGAAAACAACACCTTAAAAATAGACTAACTCAAATGGCAAAAGAGGCTCAAAAAGGCAATGAGGAGAAGAATGCTTTAAAAAGCTGAATTTTCCAGATGGAAAAAGAATCACAAAAGCTCACTGAAGAGAATCATTCCTCCAGAATCAGATTGAAGCAAATGGAAGCTAGTGACTTCATGAGAAATCAAGATACTATTAAACAGATTCAAACAAATGAAAAAATAGAAGGCAATATGAAATCTCTCATTGGAAAAACCACTGACCTGGAAAATAGATCCAGGAGAGATAATTTAAAAATTATTAGACTATCTGAAAGCCTTGATCAAAAAGAAGCTAGAAATCATAGTTCAAGAAATTCTCAAGGAAAATTGCCCTGATGTTTTAGAACCAGAAGGCAAAATAGAGGTTGAAAGAATCCACCAATTACCTCCTGAAAAAGATCCCAAAAAGAAAAATCCTAGGAAAATTATAGCCAAGTTATGGAGTTCCCAGATCAAGGAGAAAATATTACAAGCAGCCAGGAAGAAACAATTTGAATATTGTGGAAACACAATTAGGATAACACAGGATCTGGCAACTTCTATACTGAGAGATCAAAGGGCATGGAATATGATATTCTGGAGGGCAAAGGAGCTGGGATTAAAACCAAGAATCACCTACCCAGCAAAACTGAGTACCATGTTTCAGGGGAAAATATGGTTATTCAGTGTAATAGAGGACTTTCAATCATTCTTGATGAAAAAAAAAAAAAACCAGAGTCGAATAGAAAATTTGACATTCAGATACAAGAAGCAAGAGAAGCATGAGAAGGTAAACAGGGAAAAGAAATCCTAAGGAATCTATCAAAGTTGAACTATTTATATCCTTACATGGAAAAATGATAATTGTAACTCATGAAGTTTTTCTCATTATGAGAACAGTTGAAGGGAATAAAAATGTGTGTATGTGTGTGTGTATACACATACATATATATATATATATATATGTGTGTGTGTGTGTGTGTGTGTGTGTGTGTGTGTATATGTATATATATATATGTCTATATAGGAGGGTATATAGGCATATGAATACATATGTGAATGTGTGTATATATGTGTACAGGTAAACATAGATAGAGGGCACAGGACCGATTTAATAGGAAGGGATGATACTTAAAAGGTGAAATTAAAAGGTGAGAGAGGAATATAATGAGAGGAGACAGGGAGAGACAGAATGGGGTAAACTATCTCATATAGAAGAGATAAGGGAAAATGATTACAATGGAGGAGAAGAACAGAAGGCAAAAGGGAATGGATCAACCTTATTCTCACTGAATTTGGCTTAGGGAAGGAATGACATACACACTAAATAGGGCATCTCACCATACAGGAGAGTAGGGGGGAAGGGGATGAGAGGGGGGGATGATGGAAGGGAGGGCAGGCTGGGGGGGGGAGGGAATTTGGAAGCACACATTTTTTAAAAGGGGCTGGATCAAAGTAGAGAACAGAAAAAGTGGGAGGTGGGATAGAAGGGAAGGAAATATAGTCAGTCTTTTACAATATATCCACTATGGAAATGTTTTGCACAGCTATGCATGTATAACCTATATTGAATTGCTTATCTTCCCAGTAAGGGTGGGTGACAGGGGAGGAAAGGAATGAATCTGGAATTCAAAGTTCTAAAACCAAATGTTTAAAAATATTTACATATATACTACTATTAATATTATTTTACATATAACTGGGAAACAAGATATACACACACTGGGGCATAGAGATACAATGTGCCCTACTGGAAAATCAGAGTGGGTATGGGAGAAGATATTGGAGAGAGCAGATTGGAGGAGGGGATATCCAGTGGGATTGCTATTTTGGGGTGGTGGGTAAGGGAAAAACAGGGAGAAAATTTGTAACTCAAAATCTTTCAGAAATGAATGATGTAAACTAGAAATGAATAAAGCATTTTATTAAAAAAATTTTAAAGAATATAAGCCCATTAAGGACAGGGACTGTCTTGTTTGATTATATTTGTATAACTACTATTTAGCACAGTACCTGGCATATAGTAAGCACTTAATAGATGCTTTATTTATGAATATCACTTCTTTATTTTCTTATACGTATGCATTTATACAAGGGGAGAACTTGTGCTCACCGTAATGAGATAGATCTAACAAGCACATCAAATTTATATAGCTAAATAATCTCACATTTATATAGTTTCACACTTTACTGAGTACTTTATATACCTTATCTCATTTGATCATTAGAAAAGCCCTATAAGGCTGATAGAATGTTATTTTCTCCACTTTATAGAAGAGTAAGCAGAGACTCAAAGATATTTGATTTGCTCAAGGTCATGAGTTAGGATTTGGACCTAGACCTTTTAACTACAAATCTAGTACTATTTCCATTATTGCTCCACTGTATCTGGGTTATCTGGTTTGACTTCAAATGGGCAGACAGCTATGAATGCTTCTTTGCTCACACCCAGCCTGTGATCCATTGTTCATCCATCCTTGCTGAAAGCATGCCCATTGGCCTTGGGCTAGAATAGCTCCCAAGCAAGAAGCCCTAGTTCACCAATAAGATCAATGTAAGAAAAGACCAGAGTCATTCTGTTTTCAACCTCTCTTTTCAAAAATCTCTGAGGTAATTTACTGACCTACCCCATTTTAGAAAACTTTCCAACATTGTCTCTGCAAAAAAGATTAATAGAACCTTTATGTAGATTCATGGGAACTTGGATCTAGAGCTTGTAGGGACTTTGGAGGTAATCTAGACCAACCATTTCATTCTACAGATTAGGAAACTGAGGCCCGTGGAGGTTAAGTGATTTGTGCAAGGTGACACAAGTATTATATGTCAGAGGTGAGATTTGAATTTACATCTAAGTACTGTGATCTTTCCATTATACTTTGTGAACTTCCTTGATCCATGTCTATTTTATCTTTTAAAAATTGAATTTTAAAGTCATTCAACCCCAATTGCCTTCCAAAAAAGAAAAAACTTTATAAAAACATAAAAAAATTAATTTTATTGATACCTTTTGTTTTTATAAGCCCTTAAATTTCAAATATATCACTTTCCTTCCCTTTCCTTATAATACATCCATTATAACAGAGAGAAATAAGAAGAAGGAAGGAAGGAAGGAAGGAAGGAAGGAAGGAAGGAAGGAAGGAAGGAAGGAAGGGAGGGAGGGAGGGAGGGAGGGAGGAAGGAAGGGAGGGAGGGAGGGAGAAAGGAAAGAAAAAACTACCAAGATAATGTTCCTTCCCCATTCCAGGTAAGCTACTCTGTTCTAGTCCTCTCCTGCTCACCTTCTTCTCTACCCAGAAGCCTCCTCGGGTAATGCCTCATGGGATCTCCCCCAACATCCAACTAAATTGCAAAAAATTGCTAGTTACAACTTAGCTCACAAAAAGAGCTAGAGTCCTTCTGAATTATGTAGTTTGGTAGAATTGGAATAAGGCTACTTACCCTGAAGATAACATATTGGGCACCACAAGCAACCTCTTTTCCTTTACTCTTCATCTTAATGACATCACTCTCATCATTCTCTGCAACTTGCCTCCAGCATCTGATAATAAGATGGTTCTTTTACTTGCCAAAACCAACTCTTCACTAGGTATCCTTAATCCCATCCCTTCCCATCTTCTACAGAAGACAATCCACTCAATCATTGCCTCATTCTCTCTAATCTTCTCCCTCTCCCTATCTTCCGCTTCTTTCCCTACTGCCTTCAAAAATGCCTGAGTATCTCCCATCCTTTAAAAGCATTTGCTATATCTTACCATCTCCTTAATAGATCATCCTATATCTCTCCTTTCTTTCTCAGCCAAACTCCTAAAAAAAAGCTGTCTACACTTATTACCTTCACTTCCTCTCTTCTCAATCCTCAACTCTTTTCAACCTGGCTTTCAACCTCATCAATCAATTAAAACTGTTCTCCAAAGTTTCCTGTAGTTTCTTAGTTGCCAAACCTGATGATCTCTTCTTAGGCCTCATTCTACTTGACTTCCCTACCATAATCGACACTGTTGGACACTCTACCCCTTCTGTATGAGCATAGGGACTGTCTTTCTGTCTTTCTTTGTATCCCTAGAACTTAGCACAATGTCTGGTAAACAGCATGTGCTTAGGAAATTCTTGGTGATTTGATTTGATTCCTTCTACCTGTCTGATGGCTCCTTCTCAATCTTCTTCAATGTCTCATCATCCATAAGATGATCCTTACCTATATGTATTCCCCTCGCTCTGTTCCAGGCACTTTTCTCTTCTCTCTACACTCCCTCATTGTGACTTCGTAAGATCACATGGGTTTCATCATAACTTGCATTCATAGGTCCAACTCTAGACTTCCCTGAACTTTAGTCCACAATGGAATATTTCCAACTGAATGTTCCAAAGACATCTCAAACATTTTTATCTTTCCTCCATAAAAACTCTATTCCTATTTCATTCTTCTCTATTTCTGTCAAAAACACCCTTGTTCTTCCAGTCTCTCAGGTTGTGACTTTGATCATCCTCAAATCTTGTCCTTTCTACTCTCCAACATCACTTGCATGGAATCTCTTCTCTCTACTCAATTAGCCATTACTTGAGTTCAAGCCCTCATCGCTGTTCATATTGTTCAGATAGGACTAGCACCTCTGGTGAGAGGTTTACCAAGGATTTTTCAGGGTCACTCATCCACCTATGGTCTCCACCTTTCACCCAACTCACATTTGTAACTCTAGGAGGCACAGCAGCAATACCCTGGTAAAACCATCTCAGCAGAAGGGCTAAATCAGGTTGAGGGTAAACCAACAGGCCTCAGACCCATGAGTGAGTTAAGGGGGTATCTACCCCAAGTATATGAAGATTTCCCTGGTGGAATGAGCAGATGAGAACAATTTGTTCCAGGGGCCATGAAGGTGGTTGAAGCAAGTACTATGGAGGGCCTAGAGCTAGGCCAGACACCAAGGTTACCCACTATATTCTGGACCATCACTAGTTCTCTTGACTTTTGTCTTGCCACTGGACTTCAATGACTCTGGAAGAGAAGGTGAAACGTATGACTTTGTGCAACTCTGCCTCAGTTAAATCCAATTCACACCTAAGTCAAGAGATCACCTGTGGTCCTCTTTGAATGTGAAGGATAATACAGATCATTACAATAGGCTCCTAATCAGACCCTGCCCAAAGCCTTTCCTGGCATCAATCCAATTTCCCCAGAGATACCTAAGAGTTTTTCCTTAAGCACAGAACAGACCATGTCACTCTTTTTTCAATAAACACTAGTGGCTCCCCATTGCCTTTAAGATAAAATTGAAATTCTTTAAGGCTTTTGACATATTTCACAACCTTGTCCCAGTCTTTTTTTTCAGACTCATTATACATTGTACCAAACTCTATGGTCTAACCAAACTGGCCTTTTCTTTGTTCCTATCACTCAATACTCCATCTTCCATAACTACGCCTGTCAGCAGACATCCCTCATGTCTATAGCATTCTCTCTTCATGTCTGCCTCACAGAGTATCCTAACTTCCATCAAGCTGCAATTCAAATACCACCTCCTACACAAAGCCTTTCCTAACACATTTATATAATGTTTACTATGTGCCAGGCCTTCACAGCAACCCTGTGAAGTAAGAGGTATTGTCATCCCCATTTTACAGGTGAGGAAACAGGCCTATGAAGGTTAAGTTGTTTGCAAAGGATCACACAGCTAAATGAGGGTCTGAGGTTGGATTTGAATTCAGGTGTCACTGACTCCAGGCCCAGCCATTAATTCTGCCTCCATAATTACCTGGTATTACTAGATCCATTGCTGATAATAGTGTAGTTAGTGTGGTTAGTGGGCTCTTGCCATTCAGATTATTCCTCTTCTTAATCCATTGACCATCTCTAATTCTGAGGAGGGTTTTCTGTCTGAATCCCAGCAACAGGTTGCTATGCATAGCTACTTTGCTTATGGCCTCAGTTTCAGGCATTTTATTTTATTTTACTTTATTTTTAACAAAAGCATGGCCACCACATGGTCACCATGCCAGATTACTTCATCACAAGCTCCTGCTTAGATCCATCCCAAAGGACCTTACCTTTAACTGCATTTTGTCTCCTTTACAAATTCCTAAAATTTTACTGACCTTTAATACCTAATTCAAGACATACATCCCCTTTGACCTTTTTTGTTTCTAGGCCTACTTGGCTCTCTGGGTTTAGAAACCCGATGTAACCAATCTCTGATTTCCTATTTTTCTTTTTTAGCCAATGCCAGCAAAATCAAATGTCCTATTCAACCTCTTCAATCCTTCCCTTCTCATACCTTACTACTGGACAATTCAGATGACAAAATGTATTATTTAAGTATTATTTACAAAGGAAAAGACAATGTATACATTCAGAAATATGTGAGATAAAAGTAATTATCAGCATATATAAAAGAAAACTTCACAGCCCCAGATTAGGTGAGAGCTAAGCTTTTTAACTTAATATTGAACTAAAAGTTACTAGCGAGTCTTTCTCCCAAGACAAAGAAACACACACACACACACACACACACACACACACACAATCCAGGAATCCAAGACAATGGTTTCATGAGCAATCCAAATACTTTGAAAAGGCAAACTTAATCACTATCATGATCAAACTCATCCTGACCACTGAGTTGGCTATGATGATACAATACAGTAAGTCTAAAGAAGGTTCCACCTTAAAATTTTCATCATGGTATCAAGGTCAAGGAATCAACATATATGGTTGAAATCAGCATACTCATATGACCTCCTGGAGAGCAGAATGCCAAGTCAAACTTGTTCTTTGATGTTATCAACAAAATTAGAATTATCTAAGACAGTGGCTTTGAACTCTTAGCAGCCTGAACCAGATTGAAATATAATTGGTAAATGTTCGACAAAATAAATAAAAATACAATACAACATAGATAATGTTAATTTGTGGATTTCTAAGTCAATGTGAAGCCCACTGGGATAAATTTCTATTGAAGTCTGACACTATTGATCTGAAACATATCTTCTAACCTGTTCCATACAACAAACAATTTTCTACTATCACTAAATGGAGACTGCCACCAATAATTAACTAAATACTAAAGGGAACGGAATGGAACAGAAGGAGAGGGAAGGGAAGGGTCAGCTGGTGTTTTTATCTTTAGAAGGGAAGCTCATATCCCATCACCTTGCTCACCTTCCTCTTTTGGATTTTCTCATCTGGGCCTTCTGGACTGTGGTCATTCACTCATTCTGTACCTAATTCTTAAATGTCTTAAAGTAGTGTTTGCAGGTTTCAAGTTATTTCTCCTATCTTCTCCCCCTATCACTGGCTAGCTTTCTTCTCTTGCTTACCAAGGGAACAACAAAGAAATATAATGGGTAAAAAGAGTTTTTCCATCACTTCAAGCTTGACACACTCACCCCTAGCCTTGACAAATGACATTCCCTTTCATTGCATCTCAGGATCTTGGAGGAATTAACCAGCTCCTAGAAAAACTAAACAGGGTTCACTTATGCAATTTCAACTTCTTATGTGCCAATAAATGTCATATATGCATACTAAATTTAAGCAAGTAGAAAGGTGGGTGATATGTCTGAGTTCTTAAAACATGCCCTTAGAATACTGGGACCAGAGCTCAGAACAAGATCTGTGTGAGAAATGCAGCTAAAACCATTTCAAAAAACCTTAATAACCACAGACTCCACACCAACTGGAATACTGACACTTTGCTACATAGGGATGGTACCAAGCAGAGTTACCAGATACAACACACAATAATAAGCATTTGGTAAGGGCAAATTATGTGTCAGATACTGTGCTAGATACTGGGGTTACAAAGTGACAAAATGAAAAATAACCCCTTCCCTCTAGAAGCTTACATTCCACTGTTTACCTGAGGACAGATACACAGTCTTTTCCAACTACTTTACTATTGTTTTCTCATTGAGGCACACAAAGACAAGTCCACATCAGGGAAGTTTCTCCACAAGAAACCCAAACAATTCAGGAGTACCTTTCCCACATCTTGAAGGCCTAGCTGAGTCTTATTTCTGTGCTCCAGACAATCCAAAGTAGATAAAGTTTAGCTAGTGTAATTAAATTTGCCAGCACAAGTAACTCCAATAAAATACACACACACACACACACACACACACACACACACACACACACACACACACACATTCCACCCACCACAACAAATGGAAAGGCTCTGCCACACAATGTTTGCCGGCCAACTAGTGTCACCACCTCTATCACTGGCCATGGTGCTGACCCATCCTCTTTCTGAAAGGAGGAAGGAGAAACCTGAAGTTCACAAAATTAATAAAATACAGAGTTGGAAGAGATTTCAGAGGTCATTCATTCCACACCCCAAAATCTAGAAAATGAATCTAAATCCATGTGTTCTCCAAACAGTAAAAAGGAAAGAAAAACAAGGCAGCGGCCTCTCTTGACCAGTTCATTAATGCTATCAGAGATGACTTCCTGAAGAGTTGATAGTAGAAGGAAATTAGAGACTAGTATAAACAGAAGTCGTGGATTGAAACCAAATTAATCTTAGGTGAATTAATAACATTAATGCCAACCATATGTATTTCCATGTGATCTTCATAGTAATCTTTCTAAGTAGACAGGGTATACAATTATCTTTATTTTGCAGGTAAAGAAACCAACGCTTATAGAATTGACTTGCCCAGCTCACACAATGGAACTAAGTCTAGA
Source organism: Gymnobelideus leadbeateri (assembly GCA_011680675.1). Lineage (NCBI taxonomy): Eukaryota > Metazoa > Chordata > Mammalia > Diprotodontia > Petauridae > Gymnobelideus > Gymnobelideus leadbeateri. The sequence goes on along the minus strand of WOXC01005854.1, from coordinate 964,122 downwards.
ACCCATTTCCTGGCTTCCTTGTTCTTTTCATTACATTGAGCCATTGTGGAGCCTCGAAAATAATATACTTTGAATTGCCTGTTTAGGGGGAAATTAAAAATTAGTTTAAAAACTTCGTATTCTGCTTGTTTTAGAAATGTGTCATATTCAAAGTAATTTAACAATTATCCAACTTTTAGATGTTTTAATAAAGAGAAACCTTTGGTAACAACTGCAGTTCTGGACAATATATAGATTCTTTCCTTGTGAGCCTTATGCCCCAAAATAACCACCTGGTGGCTTCCTACCTAAATTGCAACAGCAGGTTCTAAAAAAAAATCACTCCTAAACCAGTGAAACCACAATGAATCTTCAAAGCAAGTGGTGTATAGGAACTAGCTTCAGTCAGAAAGACCCTTTCAAGGAAAGGAAGGAGAGGTATGGGCAGCTAGTCTTCCATTAAGAGGACCCTGGGGTAGATGGGGTGTTCAGGGAAGACTAGCACCTCTGGGTTTGCTGAGCCCTTTTCAGGGCTATTCATCCACATTTGGTGTCCACCTTTCAGTCAACTCTCACCTGTAGTTTTAAGAAGCCACGTTACATTGCAGTGGCCACACCCCAGTAAAAAACCATCTTGGCCGACATACTAAATCAGGTTGAGGGTAAATGACAGGCCTCAGACCCATTAGTGAGTTAGAGGGTCTTACCCTAAGCATGTGAAAACTTCCCCTGGTAGAATGGGCTTATGAAAACATTTGTTCCAAAAGCCATGAAGGTGGTTAAAGCAGGCTTTATGAAGAACTTAGAGCTTGGTCAAACATTGAAAGCACCAAGATTATCCACTGCATCCTCAGCCATCACCAGTCATCTCGACTTTGTCTTCCCATTGGACTTCAATGTCTCTGGAAGAGACAGTGAGGCTGATGACTTTGTGCAGCTCTTCCTCACTTAAATCCAATTAATTCACAAGTCAAGACATCATCTGTGATGTCATTGGTCCTCTTTGAACAAAAGATGAACAACAAGAGGACACCACAATAAAGAATGCACTGAAGGCAGTAAACCATCCTTAGTTATTAATCCTGAGTTCCTATCTTCCTCTGTTTTTCTACATTTTACTATCCCTTGCCATCATTGGTACTCATCATCAAGTTCATTTTATTGATCAAGTTTGTTTTTCCCTGTGTATTAACCAAACTCTGACTTCCCAATCACAGGTTCTGTTGACCTGCCCACCCATTCACCCACACCCCCAGCATTGATCTGAAGATGATTTCCCTCCAGGGAGTGACCAGGGCTTTGTACTTTTCATTATAATTTCTCATCTCTGTTCCAGATCCTGACACCCAGCTCCCTCCCCACTGTGATGTACAGCTGTTTCCAACTTCTCATCAAAGCTCTGAGCCTCTAATTAACCCTTGTCTAGCTGCAGTCCTGTCATCGGAATGTGCCACAGAAAGACATGTAATGAAAGATATTAGTTCTTGAGTTCAAAGAAAAGAAAATTTTCTAGTCCAAAGACTTGAAAACTTTCATTTTAAATTTACATGAAGAGCTAGGAACAATATTAATCCAATAAAACATAAGTTTCTTGAGGGTGGGATCCCCTTGTATCCCCTTGTGCCTAGCATAGTGTCAAACATATGGAAGTCATTTAATAAATGTTTGTTATGATACATATGTATATACACACATATTTACACCTATGTTATATTTACATATCTTTCTTGTCAGCACCTATGATTTCATTGGTGTAGGGAACTTATCATCAAAAAATGCCCTCTACTAATGTACATCTGCAACAATTCTGCTTCAGTGCCTAGTCTAAAAGAGCTATCTGGAGCATTAAGTGGGTAAGTGACTTGTGCAGGGTCCCAAATCCAGTATATGTCAGAACTTTGACTTGAATGCATGTACCCTATTGTCCAACCAAATGAAATGTTGCCTCTCTTTTATCCTGAGAAAGTACCTTAACCTCCCTGGGCCTCAGACAACTTGCTAAGACTGGAAGTTGTAAAAGTGCTGATGATCTGCTTTGGTAGAGAGCATTTCCTCATAACAAGTTCCCTATTCCGATGACAACAGAAGAGTACAAAACGAATTGATAATGTAATTATTATAATAGTAACGTCAATGGATTAATGATTCAGAAGTCAGAAAATGCTTACAGTGTGTGCAAACATTGTGCAAAGGCCCAAAACCACAAACCATGATCATTGCCTTCAACAAGCTTACATTTGGGAAACCAAATGGGGGGGGGGGCATAAATAGAGAATCAATATCATTTCAGAGCTGGAAGAGACCTCAGCAACCATCCAGACTAACCAGCACACAAAAGGAATTCTCCACTATACCACAGCCAATAAGTCTAGCCTCTGTTTGAAGACCTCCAAGAAAGGGAAATCACCACTTCTCAGGGTGGACCATTCCACTAGGAAGGCCATGCCACTTTCAATGTAGAAAATGACAAAATTATAAAGTTCTTTATTTCCAAGTACAAGATAATATTATATAAAATATGATATGATATAAAAAGAGAAGTATTAAGTGATATACCCAAAAGAGCTCTCAAGAGACTGTTGATGAGGAATTGTGTTTCTCCAAGTCAATTCAATACGCATTTATTAAGTGCCTACTGGGTGCCAGAAGTAGAGGGTCATCGACAGTAGAGCTATCAACCAGGGTGGCGACTTCATCCAAGGCCGAGGCTATTTGTTCTCAGTCTTGCTCTAATACTCCTTCCTATGTGTGAGCAGGCAAGGATTCCTGGTGGGTGAGGGTGGGGGGGGGGGGTAATAGGTTGGGGAGGGGGCAGTGTCTTTACAACCAGGGAGAAAGAAAGACTCCCTGGTGCCTGTAGGTCCTTATTAAGCCAGAGATATTAAGGCAGGGCCACAGGGTTAGGCCTTGGTGGGGAGGGCAGCACCTATAATACACATGATAAAAGCATTCTCCACAAGTGCACAAACATGTGAAAAGACAGTGAAGCAGGCTGTGAAAATAGCCTGACCCTATACACTTCCCCATGTGTAAAATTTTAAAAACTAAATTTTAAAAACACACAAAAATCCTACCACCAATGAAACACTCTATGTTAATAGAAAAACATTGAAAATTAGGATAAAAACACCATCCTTTTGTGTCCATAGATGTGAAAGAAAGTATGTCTCCCCAACCAAAAAAAAAATACTGAAAACAACTTATTAATGTTGTCCTTCAAAAAAATTCAAGCATGTCAATTATAAATATGGATGAACACCAACATCAGGCATTTTAAGTGTTTTAATTCTTATCTAAACTTTGGAAGGAAATTATTTGGGGGCCCCATGTTAAAGCTCACTTTGAAAATGTTTTGTTGATTTTTAAAAATATTTCCACTCACCCAACCCCATCATCAGCCACGGAATCCTTTTTTTTGTAAGAAGAAGCAAAATTAAGCAAATTAAATAGTGATATGTACCCTGTCTGACAGACCATGTCTCATTCCACACCTGTATTCTAACACCTCTGTACCAAAAGAGTTGTGGGCCTCACCAACAGTCTTCTGAAGTCAAGCTAGGTCAGTAAAGTGAGCAATATTATGAGGTAACTAGATGCCAGACCAGGCAGAGTACTGGACTTCTGAGTCAAGAAGGCCTGAATTCAAAGTCTGCCTCTGTGACCCTGGCCAAGTCACTTAACTCCTCTCAACCTTCTTCCTCATCTGTACAATGGGGATAAGAATAGTACTTATCTTCCAGGGCTGTTGTGAAGATCAGCTGTAAATCACTGATAGATGCCAGTTATTATTGTTGCACTCCTAGATCTAGTATTCCAACTACTGTTCACTTAGTTCTATTTGCTTTGCTCTCTATCTTACTTGTCTTAGCATAGCTCACTTAATAAATGGTCATTGACTGACACCAGTTCCAATTCACTTTTAAAAATATCAAGCAAAAGAGGCAAATACAGCACGCACATCTGACGCCATATGCAATGTTTTATCCTCATCGACCCCTACCTGTCTGCCAAGAGGAGCAAGGTGTGTCATCATTTGGAAAAGGATTGATTTTACATGCAATCAGAACCCAGCCTCCTTTTACAGATTAAATGAAAAAATTTGTCCAGTGCAAAAGCATGGAGCCTGGTATAGGTATATGCCAGGTATAGTAAATGTTTGTCTGCTCCCTCGAGCTTGAGTACATGCACACATGCACAAACACACACACATGCATCCACACATGCACATACACATATACACACACATTCATTGTCCAATTTGCTTCTCAGCAAAACAAAACAAGGATTCTGTATTGTTCCTCTTGGCCCTGACTAATGCTAGAATCAAGTCATAGAGTTCATGAAGAACTGCTGTTCAGCATCATTCATTTTTTTGTTGTTCATTTGTATCTGACTCTTCATGACTTCATTTGGGGTTTTCTTAGCAAAGATATTAATGTGGTTTGCCATTTATTTTTCCAACTCATTTTAGAGATGAAGAAACTGAAGCAAACAAGGTTAAGTGACTTGACTAGGGTCATATAGCTAGTAAATATCTGAGGCTAGATTTGAACTCAGGAAACTATGTCTTCCTGACTTCAGGCCCAACACTCAATCTACTGCATCACCTAGATGCCCAAAGTCATTCATAGTGAATTAATAAGGTCTTTCAGTACAATGGCAGGACAAGTTTGCAGGGATAAGAGACTACAAAGAAGAGGTGATTATAAGAACCATAAGTATTAGCAAGCAGAAGTCACCAAGTCAATGGAGGGAGGGACCAAGGCAGGAAAGAGATCCAGGGATTAGAAAGGCATCAGTGCAGTGTCAACAGATCCTAATGGCAAGTGGGGAGCATAGTCTACAGTCAGGCTCAAGATCATAGAATACAGATGTCCAATGAGGTGTGAGCTTGAGCCCAGAATGGATCCATCATTTACCATGGTCAACAAATAGTCTGACTATGGCCTTTAAGTAATGCTAACCCTGCCATATTTGTTCTTCTGAATGAGCTTGAGTTGTGGACATTTTTCTTGTGTTTCCCACATGGGAAGCAGCTGAGTTCAAACATTAATCACCCACTGCCTCTTCAGGAAAGCAGAGAGAATGATGACTTCTTAACCCAACCAGAGCCATCTTTCACTTACTAATATTTCCATCTAAAAGAATCTTGTTTTTCTCCTGCAGGTAGATCTGGATGACACTATTTTTGTATCTATCAGTACTAATTAGAAGGCCATCCCAGAGAAGTCATCTTCAAATAAAGGAAATTTATGAAAAATAGCCACATAATTTACTCCTAACTCCCTGAGATTTTAAGCTTACTGGTTAAGTATCTGTGATACTTGCCCAGTCCCAGAACCTGGTACAATGCAATATTCATCAGTGCAGTCTTTATAATGAAGAGGAAGAAATTATCATTTTTGGACAGCAAACAGGACAAAATGATTGCATTATATATAGCCTCCCAGTGCTTGCTAATGCTCAGATATGCCTATGGCAACCTATAATCCAGGACCAAAATGTGCAATGAAATTCTGCTTCTTAGACACATTACTCCATCTTTCAAGCTCATGCAGAATTGGTACCCCCTTCCAAAAAAATAAAATAAAAACCTGGCTTCCCACATCCCATAGATGTCGACCATACTCACTAAGCAATAGAAATGCATACATGACCAATTCCATTCTTTCTATGTAAAATTACAGCTTCATATACTGAATTCTTATATTTTCTCAAGGGTTTATGGAGGGAAAGAGATAATTTTTTAAATCTGATGTGGCATAATCATTGTGACTTGGGATATCATCGGGGCGAATTTAACTAGGCATCTCCTGTTTGGGGAATTCACAGTGATTGAGTTCCAGTTCATTACTTAGAGGTCCTCGATGCTATTGTCAAGGCCTCAGAATCAGTGAGATGGCCTAAGCCCAGGTCAGGGAGGCTACAATAGCAGAAAGGCAATTATCCTGCAAGAAAAATGTTGTCCACTAATCAGCTAGCAATCAATTACTAAGAAGAGAAGATAACCCTATCCCACTCAAGCTCCTCAGTATTAATAGTGCCATCATGTAATTACTTTGGGCTTGGGCAGGTGCATGAAAGGACAGACTCTATAGTACACTGCATCTAAGATTAATGAGTTCTGTCAATTTGCCCAGCAGACAGCTGATTCTCCTGCTTTCTGTAGCGACTAGTTTTACACATGCCTCAGGCTTGGGTTTTTTTTTCCCTCCCCCTTCAAAAGAATTAGCTGGTAATTTAAATACATTCAATAAGCTTACATCTTAAAAAAAGAAAAAGAAAAAGAAAGAAAACCTAATTTCACAGCTAAGAATGTACCAAAATGAGTCCTAATTTGAATATTAACATAGCAAGTGATTCATGAGGATGGTATTCTTTTAGTCATACTTTATTTTTAGTTGCTGCAATTAACGATGTACTAGATTCGGGGGCCATATTAAACCCCCTGAAATGAAATAATCTGGAATCCAAAAAAAAATCCAAAAAAATTGGAATCCAACATCCTTGTTGTGATTCTCCATTTTATTCCTTGGTTCTCAAGCCTAAAAACACTTTAGGCAAGAGTAATGCTACCAGAAACTCCTCAAAGGATACAGAAGATCTTTAGGAACAAACATTAAGGGTTGCAAAGTGTGGGTTTGTTTTCCTGTTTAGTTTTTCTTCAGAAGAGATAGGTCCTGGGCTTTGAGCCTCTTCTGGGAGGCATGGCTCTTCCAAGAATAACTTCTTAGTGACATGGGCTTCCACCCATAGAGCCTGACCACAAGGTCCATCCATTTGTGTCAAAACAGGAATTGCCTATAAACCAAAATAAATATCAGGAAATTTGCTTTTTCTTCTAAATTGGTATTTTATAGCCCAACTATTGCCAAAAATTTCATAATCTTTAAATATACAGAGTCAATGGATGAAATGACTTATTTTATGAGGCTACTTGGGGCTTCTTATTTGTTTGCCACTAGGGCCTAAATCTGACCAAGTCCTTTGCTCCCCCTTGACTGGTATTTCAATGTGGGGGTGGGGGAGGGCTGAGCTCAGGGAAGATTTTGTTCACTTACCTTCCATCCTTCCATTTAATATCACAATTGACCATCCATGAAATCTTTTTTCCAGACTACATTTATTGGATATTAGATTCTGCTAATTAATTCTCTGGATTAATTTCTTCTGAAGTAATGTTATCAATTGTTTCCAGTAAAAATAATGAAAAAACACAGGCCCAGCAGTAACTTGATTTTCACATAAATGGATTAATTCTACACAAATGCAAGAAGGAGTTGCAGATATCATTGATCCATGTTTATTGGCAGAGGCTGCTGTTCCCATTGTTATTTGATAGGGGAAGAGACAATGGAGTGGGAAATGGTTTTGATCCCAACCAACTGCTCCTAAGAAGATACCAGCACCTGTATCTTACTGGCAAGACAAGATTGTTCCCTGCCCCAGCCAGTAATCCTCAAAGTTGGATTTTTTTTGAAATACACATCAGACATAGGATCTTCAGAAAGCAGAAATGAGGCCCTTGTTCTTAAAATCATAAACTTGCAAGTCAATAAAGACAGTTCATTTTCCTAAAATGGAAGAAAAAAAAACATATGGATTTTGTCCATTTGCAAAGCTAATATATTGGATCTTGGAGTTGGAAGGACTTCACTGGGCAACCCCCCCAGGCAATATTTCTGGCCAATTCCTACTATTAGAAATCCACTTGTGTGGACTTTCATCAACCAATCAATTAATCAACATTTATTTAGTAAGTACCTACTTACTACAGAAACTGTGCTTGGGTCAGTCATACAAAGACAAAAAAAGAAATCATCCTTGTCCTTGCAAAGCTTTTCTTTCATCAACAGAAACAATAAGCATATGGATTATTGATTTAGAAGCAGATAAGTAGAGTGTAGGCTTGGAGTCAAGAAGACACTAGTTTAAATCTATCCTCAGATATTTACTAGCTGGGCAAGTCACTTAATTTCTGTCTGCCTCAGCTTCCCCATCTGTAAAATTGGAATGGTAATAGCACCTATCTATCCCTTGCGGTTGTCCTGAGGATAAAATGAGATGATAGTTTTAAAGTGGCTTACAAAAGTTAAAGCACTGTATGAATGCTAGGTATTATTGCTTATAGATGAAGGAAATATTAAGAGTTCTGTCAAATTGTAAGAGGGGGAGTTAGTCAACTGATTTCTACCCCCTTCCAAGAATATAATCACAAGTTACCAAGGTATTGCACTGTTGATGAGGTGATAACATCCTATTATCTCTTTATAGTGTGAACACCTTTCTCTGAATCAGAATGGAGAGGTGAAAATTGGCCACACTCTCGAAGACATTTAAAGAGCTGAGTTCAGTTGAACTCCATAGTCAGAACAGAGTAAGAAGAACCCCCTCTTCCCAAACTCCTTCCAGGAGACTGCTGCTGAACAATTTGTTGAACTGGGAGAGTCCAGGCAGGATCCATCAGAGAACAGAGGCATACGCTGTCTAGACAGGCATAGACACAGAAAGTCAAGCTTCAAGCAGCTTCAGCAAGGGGGACCTCTGATAGCAAAGTGAGCTAGATCAGTACGTTACAAAGAAAATAGCCCTGGTAACTGAGAGCCAAGCTCTGGAGGGGAGCAGACCAGGAATCTGGCTGAACAACTCATCCAACAGAGATTATATATCCAGGTCTCTGAGGAAAGAAAGGAAATAGTGGCCCTTAATTCTCAAAGGCCCAAGCTACCTTGGTGAACTGTGTTTACTTCATATATGCCTGCCTATCATTACACACATTCCTCCCAGATACTGTATGCATGTGTTGGAGAGTGTACCCCAGGTTTCTAGGGGAATGTTTTATTGCTGCTGCTCTTTACTGGGCCATCTAACATCAGCCAGGGCCAGGGGGAACAACACAAATCTCTTGCTTTGAGCTAATTGTGTCTACTGGCATGACTGTTCATTGGAAACATACTGGCAAGGACATATGGGAATCATCAGGGTATCACTTGAGTTCAGTTATTTTTCAGTCATGACCTACTCTTCATGATCCCATAAGGGACAATGTGTGCAGAGGTCTGAGACTGTATGTCCAGGGAATAGCAAGCAAGCCAATTTGACCAGAACAGAGAATGCAAAAAGTGATATGATAAAGGGAAGAGCATTGGTACAATTGTGTTCAGTGTAATATGTACTTTAAACCAACGAACAAACTGTGCATATTGGATATTGGCTATTTCATATGCAATCCCCTTTGTCTGTTCTTTGCTCATGGAAATATTCATGTTTGTCCATGTTCATAAAATTCATAACTTGGAGAAAAGAAAAGAATGGAAGAGAAAAGGAAAAGGAAAGGGAAGACAGAAAGACAGATGGAAGCCAGATTGAGGGCACTCACAAATGCCAGACTGAGAAGCTCTCCTTACTCCCAATTCTGGGCTTTTGTGATATCCTAGCATGAATGAATGATGAACAAATGAGTATAAAGAGCTTTTGCTAAATACTTTGTGGAAAATCTTGTGCCAACCACTGAGGAATATTAATAGAAAAAGTCAATTCTCAAAAAAAATTTAAATTTTTTTAAAAAAGAAAAGTCAGCCCTCAAAGAGCTTACATTTTAATGGGGGAGAGAATACACATAGAAGGTTTCAGCTACCCATCAGATGTAAAGAACCTGCAGTCCTTCGGGTACAATGGCATAATTCACCAATTATTTTTTTTAATGCTGCAAAATTTTCAGAAAGGGCAATTGCAGTGACCTCAATAGTGAAACTGCCACCTGGATAATCAATTATTCATCTCCTTAGTTTTAAAACAAAACCAAAAATCCTGGATGACACACTGTGCCTAGCACAGTGCCTGGTGCCCAGGAGGCACTTACTTAGTCTCCATTCAATTGAATTGAAGGCTAGTTCTCCGTAAGCCAATAGATAAGGAGTCCCATGCCACACACCCTAACATTTAAGAGGTAAAAGCGTTTCTCTGGAAAGTTTGATCCTGTTTAGATCAAGGATGGTAGGCCAAATACTCAAAGGAAATGAAAAGAGGAATGGGTGTTACCCTGCCCATTATCTAGACTAGTTATGTTAAGATGACAGTCCAGAATCATTAATTTTTTAAAACTGTGATATTAATAATTCACATTCTTCATTCATCACAACTCATGGGCATGCAAACTCAGTTCAACAAACATTAGATTCCAACTTTAGGTGCCAAACATTAGGTGCCAACACTGTGTTAGGTGTTGGGCACCTGTAGCAGCAACCACACTGGCATACCCAGGATGGCTGCTAGCATAGATTCTTAGATCTGCTTTACTAGGAAAGATAGATGTTTAAGTGGTCAACAATATTTTTAATTACATTCATTAGTTCAAAGGAAAAGTCAGCACCCTGAACTTCAGAGAAAATACAGAGAAAATGCAAGCAGAGAAATAAAGACCAACAGACAGAGCTCTGACTACCTGAGTCAACTATGCACTTTATATATGTCCCTGGATCAAGAGAGCCTTTATATCTGAGCAGTCAGGGAGCTCTGAACATATGGCCACTCAGAATTTTGACCAGGAAATCACAAGATCCTTCTTATAAGTGAGCCTCTAAAGCAAAATACCAACTCAAAGTATATATGCACTTCTCAGAGCCAGAAGGCATCACAACCTTCAGTGACTCAGTGCCCAATTAGAAATTAGCAAAAAGGAATGGATAGGTGGTGCAGTGAATAGAGCACCAGCCCTGGAGTCAGGAGGACCTGAGTCCAAATATGGCCTCAGACTCTTAATACAAAACTAGCCATGTGACCTTGGATAAGTCACTTAACCCCAACTGCCCTACCTTCCCCCCTCGAGAAAATGAAAGGAAGGAAGGGAGGGAGGGAGGGAGGGAGGGAGGGAGGGAGGGAGGGAGAGAGAGAGAGAGAGAGAGAGAGAGAGAGAGAGAGAGAAAGAAAGAAAGAAAGAAAGAAAGAAAGAAAGAAAGAAAGAAAGAAAGAAAGAAAGAAAGAAAGAAAGAAAGAAACTAGCAAAAGGTGTGAAAGCCTTCCTATTCAAGCAAGCCTCTCCTAAGCAAGTTTCCCTTAATGGGCTCCACTGAGGCCTATTAATGGGCAGGGAAGATCTTATATCCCATTAACATTACAGCACCCATCAGCATTTAAAGAATCTGCAACTTCATTAAGCTGAGGTAGACCTCAATACTTTCATGTCTTAGTACAAGGTCTTCAAGAATTACTGAACCAATGGCCACTGGGAGTACAAAGATTTAAAAAAATTTACATATATATGCATGTATGTACATGTATGTGTATTCCCTACCTTCAATGAGTTTACTATCTATACATGTACACAAATAGCTATAATAAAGTTAGAATAAGATTTCTTAACAGAACATAAAAAGACTGTGGGAAAATTTGAACAGATGACTTTCTAAGGAGGAAATCAGGAATAAGGAAATCATAATAGATAAGTCACTGGAACTGGAACTTGAAAGAAGTAAAGAATTCAATGACCAATGGAAAGGATAGAGTATGTTCTGTGCCTGGGAGAGAGCTTGTGTGAATGTAAGAAGGTGGGCAGTGGGATATCATATTCTGAGAGCAGCTGAGAGTCCAGTTTGGCTAGAATTTTGAGGTCATAAAGAAGGCTAGTAAGAGATATGACTGGAAAAGTCCACTGGCACCAGATTGTGGTGGGTTATGATATGTAAAAGACAAAATGTAGTAAAAATATAGTCCTGGGGACCAGCAGGGATGCTATTAGGCCCCAGGCTTTGTAGCACAGATGGTGATAGGCACAAGTAATAAGAGGTTTAAAGCTACTATATCTCTCAGGGAGAGGAGTTTTAGAAAGGTTCCATGAGGAGGAATTTGGGAAAAGAGTTATGGTGAAATCTAATTTATCCAGTGCCTACAAACAAGTCTTCTGAGAGGCAGTGCGGTAGAAAGGAGAGAATGTTGGACTTAGGGTCATAAACTTGGCTCTGGAGCCTTTGACCCCCACTTAACTGTTTGAACCTCGGTTTCCCCCTCTGGAAAAGCAGGAGGAAACCACTTACAGGGTTTTAGGATCTTTAGTGCTTCTTATATGTATCATAGCTGGAAGAGCTATCCAAACCATTCCATCCAACCCCTTCATTTTACAGATTAGGCATCAGAGAAGGTAAGTGATTTATCTGAGACTACACAAGCAATAAATAACCAAGTCCAAAGTCCTAATGCAGGTCCTCTGACTGAATACCATGACCTTTCAAATACCTCCATCTTCATTGTCTATTTCTTGAAACTCAAATGAAATAATATATAGAATACTATTTAAACATTAAACGGCTATGTAAGTATGTTGTTATTTCAGGTTCATTCAAATTCCTGTTATCTAGACAAAGTATTCCTCTCTCAGGAATGGTCCCAAAATGAGGCTCATTTGGTTTGGGAACTGTAGAAACTCTGGAAGCTGATCAAGCTAATCTATAATCTTTTATCAACTAACCTACACTTGTACATTGGAAAGATCCCAGTTTATTAACCATTATTAGCAGTGGGAAGCTGCCTAAGTATGTACTAAATACTGTGTCTAAGCCTTGGGACAGCTCTGATTACAACTTAAATGACTCCTGACTGGAGCCATCCTCTCTAACATCTGTCCTATGAAAGGGGAAAATCCAGAAACTGCTCTCTAAATTATTTAGATTTTTACAGGGGGGCAACACCTATTTTTTTTCTAGTTTTATTCCTCCTCTTCCTCTTCTTTCTCTTGCTGTTCTTCCTCTTCTTTCTCCCCTTCTTCATCCTCTTCTTCCTTTCCTTCCTCTTTCTCCTTCTCTTCCTCTTCTTCTCAAAAAAATTTTCATATAAATGGTAGGACTGAAAAAAGACTTGTACATAGACCATCAATGTCCATTTCATATTCCTTGTCTTTTTAAAAAATATATAACAAATCCAACATACTACTTTTAAAACTGTCACGCTTGGGGGCAGCTAGGTGGCGCAGTGAGTAGAGCGTCGGCCCTGGAGTCAGAAGGACCTGAGTTCGGATCCGGCCTCAGATACTTAATGCACACACAAACAAAAACCTAGCCGTGTGACCTTGGGCAAGTTACTTAACCCCAATTGCCCTCCAAAAAGGAAAAAAAAAACCGTCATGCTTGTCTATGCCTCCTTCTGAACTTTCTGTTCTCTTCTTTCCAGTTGTTAAATGTTTCAATGGTCCTCTTTGTTCTGTTCTCACAATTATCCACTCCCTCTTTCACCCCCAAAATCAAAAAAAGAAAAGAAAAAAACTACTTATAACAGAAAATAGTATGGTCAAGTGAAATGAATCCACAAAATAGGAATGTCCAAAAATGTACATCTGTGTCTGAACCCTGAGGTTATCTCTTCTCAGTCAAGAGGTAGGTAATATGCTTCATCATCAGTCTTCCAGAGACATAGTTGGTCACTCCTTTGATCATAATTCTTAAGTCTTTCAAGGTTGTTGTTTTTTCTCTCTAAAAAATTACTGCCTTTGTGTAAATTCTTCTTATTCTATACACTTCATTCTGCATTAGTTTGCACTTTCCAGGATTCTGTAAAATTATCAACTTTCATCTTTTCTTATGATGCATTACCAGTATCAAATGAGATATTATTTGTAAGATTCTTGGCACAGCACTTGGTGCATAATAGGTACTTAATAAATCTTTGTTCCCTTATTCTCTCTTCATATCCCAGATTTTTTTCATCCATCCCTCAAATGATGGGATGTTCCCTAGTTTTCACACTCTTTGGTTTTTATTGCTGGTGTTTTGTTTTCCCTTTTAATGCTTCCTTCTAGATCAGGAAGTCTCTTTTGCTTACAACTATTTTCTTTCTATTATTATGCTTCCTCTTAACCTCCTTCTTCTTCCTAACCCCATTTCCTTGTTGAATTTTATGTATTTTTATACCAACCTCATTTGTGTGTGTTCAGCCTTCCTTCATCTGATTCAGAAACAAGTGAGGTATGCCTCCATATTTGTGTACTCTTCTCCTCATATACCTCAATTATAAGAAATAGAAAGTTCCATCCCTTTCTTCCTTTTTTTTACACTAATGTGTTAATTTTCCCCTCCTTTCTTTTTCCCCCTCTTCAAACTCTCAGAGCAGAATCAGTACACCCCACTCTCATCCTCAGGCCCTTCATTTCATTTCCTCATTTAACCCTCTCAATGCCTTTAAAGACATTAAGGTACTGAAAAGACATGTTTTGTTTTGCTTCTCCCTTTCTACAATGTTAGCACTACATCTCATACAGCCCCCAAGTCTTATGGAATCCTGTTGTTATTACTTGTCACATAATTTTTTTTTCTGACTTGCAGTGTTATGTTTTGTTTTTTCTTTGATGTGAAATCTCTGGATTTTGTTTATGAATTTCTTGAGAGTTTTCATGTGGGAGTTTCTTTCAGGAGGTGATCAGTAGATTCTAATTTCCTTTCCCCACTAATTCTAATGGATCTGGGCAGTTTGGTTTAATTTCTTGAAATATAGTGTCAAGGTTTTATATTGCTGCATTTTTTGATCCAAGACTGGTTTTCAGGGAGTCTCATGTATCTCTTCTTGACCTATTTTTTCATGTAAATCATTTTTGATAGCAGATGTATTACATTTATCTTTATTTTCTTCAACCTTCTCACTTTATTCTACTATTTCTTGCTGACTCATAGACCCATTGACTATGTGGTCTGTTCTAATTTTCAAGAAGCCTGGTACTTGTGCAAAATTTACCACTTTCTATTCTAATCTATTTATTTTCATTCCAATTCTTTCTTCAGGAATTTTTATTTCATCTTTTTATCTCTGCCTTTTATCTAATTACTTTTGTAGTCTTTGTAGGGAAACCTTTTTTTTTCCTTTGAGTCTCCATCTACTGGTCTTATATAATTACTCTCTACTTCTAGGTTGGATTTTTAGTCTATCCAGATCTTTACATGTTTTATATAATTTTATAAGGACCTAATTTTCTGGTGTTGACTCTCTTTCCAGCCTTAATTCCTGAATTGGGGCTTTGTGCCAGGATGAGGCAGTTGACCCTATTTGATCTTCGCTTGGGTGTCTTGGGTGCCTGGGTTCTTGTGCTGACCTTCACCTCCTGAAATTAGCTTCTGTTATACCCCTCAGATATTTCTGGTTCAGATCACTGTACCTTCAAGATTCTCTGTGGAATGTCAAGACAGAATGCTAGGAACTTCAAAGTCCCTGGGAGCCTGCATTGTGCAGTTCTGAGGGATACTATGTCAGGTTGATTGCTTTCACTCTCAGTTGCTTCCAAGATTCTTGCTGCTAGTTTTCTGACCAGCCTGAGTTTTCTTGCTCTTGCTTTCTTCCAGGGTAAAAGCATCTCTTGCCCATCTCTGTTCACACTGGGTTGCTAAAGTCTGCCTTGCCTGTGTTCACAAAGGAATTACTGGTAACTCCTTTTCCTATTATTTTTAGGTTTATTTTGTAGTTCTGGGGTAGAATAAAAATCACTTACTTTAATATCTCATTGAATTTCTTTATCATTATTTGGTCTAGTGAAATTTTTAGGTTTTTGCCAGTGTAGGAATTTGGGAACTGGGCTTTCTACCTCAGTTCAGGTAGGCATCTTGGCAGGAAGTCACCAAGTTATTTTGTACTTATCTTATAATTACTTATCTTCAAACACATGGTTCCTCTTCCCACCCCAAATGTAAGTCCCTTGGGATTAGAAGCAATCTAGTTTTTATCCTTATATTCACAACACCAAGCGCAATGCCTGACATATAGTAGGTACTTAATAAATATTTGGTTAAATGAATTAAATTAATTTACTTGCAGACTTGGGTGATTGCAGGGAGAGGAGATGGAATGTCAGTCATGCAAGAGAAATAACAAGTAGGAAAATTTGACTGGAAAATGATAGATGACAGGGAAATAATACAAAATAACAGTGGGAAGGTAAGTGAGAGCCAGATTTGAAGGAGGCTTTGAAGGCAAGGTTGAGAATGCTCCTTTTCTCTCCAATGGTCATAGGAAGGAATTGAAGATTTTAAGCAGAAGAATATCATGGTCAGATCTGAGTTTTCAAAATATCAATGTGGCAGTTTCATGGAGAATGGATTTTATCATGCTGGAATAGGGACTCAAACCCATGCCTTGCCTCACTTTCTTCATCTATAAAACATCTATATGACCTCTGAATTTCCTTCTAGCTCTAGATATGGAATCAAGGCTCTAATCTGATGCCCAATACCTTTTTCATAACAATTCAACAAGCATTTATTTAGGGCTTATTATATGCCAGGTACTGTACTGGACAGTGGGAATTGAAAGACAATAATGGAAATGGTCCTAGGTCTCAAGGTTTTATATAAGTTTTCTACCCAAAAACATTAATTGATTCAGAATTGCCTTGAGTTCTCTTGACATTTGTCACCATCAAACATTTACTTATTGACCACTAGTTTCAAGTTTCTGTATCAACCCAAACTGAGCTCTGGCCTCACAAAGAGCCAAATGACTTAAAATACTTTCAACATATACAATGTTCTCTATTACAAAGTGGGGGTTGGGAAGACCTCCTCAAGCAGCCTGGTAAATTTAATAGCAAATATTATCTAAAGCCAAGTCAGCAGTGGCCCACTGGGGAACACTGACCAACTCCCCCCACTTGAGTCAAGTGACCCTGTAGCCAAGCAATTCCTCCCTGTGATTTATGAAAGGCTTTGTAAGGCACTACATGTATAAAGTCTCCAAAATCAAAAGAAAAGCAGGACTCTATCTATTGAAACGGATATTATGTCCTTTAAAAAAGAGTATTTGATTTGAGCATTTTAAAAACTTTGTGCTACTGCTGGCTTAATTCTTATAAATGTTACTTCTCAGAGATCGGCTCAATAGCCACATCAGAGAAAAAGTGGAGCAAGAATGAGCTTCTCATTCAGGCACTCTGCACTCCGGCTTGATTGGAATGGATACTGTATATAATATGTCCCTACAGATGTTTCCTCCAGTGGGGCACATTGAATTTCATTTAAATGCCAAGGCACAAAATCTAAAACAATGTGACTTTAACAAAAAATCTGATGAGGAATTTGATGAGAAAATGGCAAGAATTCCTGTGGCATTTGGGTAACAATTTCAAGCCTTCGTTTTAATAGAATAAACAGGATCATATTTCATTCAAATCTGGCAATGAGATGAGCTTTGGGTATTACATTGATATAAACCAATAAAGAATTTGCAAATTTGAAGCACTAATTAACACACACAATATTAAATGAAAAAAGTTTGCTCCAGGGGCAAATATATTTTGAAGACTTTAAACTTTTATTAAAAGACATTTTTGAATCTCTTCTTTTCCAGTTTACTCTTTTGGTAGTTTTTTAGGGGGAAATGGGAGTGTTCTTAAAACCAGTACCTTTAATCTAGGCATCTAGCATAAGATGATGGTTTCCTTTTCTGCCATTTTGAATGAGGCAATATAACAGTCCCCTACCACCTTGAGAGGTTATGGAAGATAGAGTGGAAAAAGATGAATTCAAATATCACAGAATTATCAAGGCAAGCTTTTTCCATGATCATCCAACAATGTTTATAGTCACACAAATGGATATCATTTCTAGGTTGACCTCAGTGGACAGATACTGTTTCCAATAGTAGGGCTTATCCCAAGGTATGATAAATTAGGAAATCCATGCTCTCTGCACAACCTGCCCCCACCCCAGGAATGCTGGCAATTGGGTAGTGAGCCTCCATGGAGGAAGAACTTGCTCTATTGACTGAGGCCTCACCTATAGAGTAAACTATAGAGTAAACTTCCATACCAGTGGAAAGACAAAAAGATAGGACCTCCATCTTTCCTCTTTCACACTCATCCTTCACACTACCCCTTTTTGACTTCTTTTCCCCCTCTCCTTTTCCCAAACAAGGCCCTTGACCTTGCTTTGAACCTGATTTTACCTACTGTCTTCTAATCCTGGCTTTTGGGAATGAATTATGGCTCTTGGACCCACATCCATATTAGGGAGGCCCCTGGCTCTGACACCACATTTTGGAAATATCATCATCTTCACCACCACCACGACCACCACCACCATCATCATCATCACAATCATCATCATAACTAACATTTATATAACACTTACTATGTTCCAGGCACTGCACTAAGCATTTACAATTATTATCTCATTTGATTCCCATAACAATGTTGGGAGATAAGTGCTATTATTATTCCCCATTTTACAAATGAAGAAACTGAGGCAAACTAAAGCTAAGTGACTTACCCAAAGGTACACATTAACCAACTTTAATACAAGCCTCTCCTCCTAAATTTTTTTTAGAATCAGGCTCATTCTATTTTTGTAGGGCTAGTGCATGAAATCTCAAAAGCTTTGGCTTACCAGTCACATATGTGACCCACTAAGAGGATTTCCTTTATCTAATTGCAATGCTACACATAGGTGGTTTCTTGATACTATAATATCTAAGACTTATGTATCTAAAGACTCATACTTTAGAAAATGGGAATGTCAGCTAGAATGTTAAGGAATCAAATCTATGAGGCCGACCTTCACAGAAGATATTACAGCCTGGGTTGCTGCTGCTGCTTTTTTTTGTTGTTAACAAGTGACTGTTTCATCCACAGCATATACTCATCATGAATGAGCTAATGGTAAAGTCACCCGGCCTGGTGATCCAGCCATCCAGGCTCTACTTACAAGTGGTCATGGAGACGTAATTCTGAATACAGACTACAGTCTCTTCTGAGAGAAAACCTGGTTTAGGAATTGAGAACTTGGACTGTGTTTACATGATACCAGTATAGCTGGCTGAAAAGAGAAAAAAAACCTCTTCAAATAAAACCACACAATAATTCATTTATCTTTCTTTTTTTCAGTGAATCAACCTGACCGATGACTATACTGTGTGGAATCTGTCCATTCTGTCTCATACAAGTAGAACTGTTAACACGGGAAGGGACATTACCTACAGGCATGTCTCTGATGCTCTTTAAATAACACAACATTGTCTGTACATGTGTGTTATTTAAAAGGCTTCTGTGTGGGTAGTCGTTTTAAAATTTAAGTAAAGCAAGAGAATCATCTGAAATTCATCCACAATAAAGTGCTTTATTATTCAACAGAGTGGGGTATAGAGAGACACAATCTAAGCCCCACAGATCTGGTTTTTTCTTTGTCAGAATGTAATCTTTCCAAAGTTGGACTGTACCAGTCTCCTTCACACTAATCTGCCCTTTCAATATTCCTTTTTTTCAGATGGTTCTCCTAGAGATAGTGCTGGGGATATTTTTTTTTCAGAAGGAGGAAGTAAGCGTTTACAAATATAAATGATCCTCGGCTTGTAGATGAAGGGCCCGATCATCCCTTCAGATACTGAGCATGCATCAAAGCTGAGGCAAAGGGTTCCCAGTGTTCTGTTTAATTCCACCAAATGAAAACTTGAAGAAAATGGAATACTGCCTTTAAAAAGTCATTAACTGTAAAAATAAGTTCACCACAGATTTCCAGGTCATTTGTAGTCAAAATTCTCTCTCTCTAACTCCCTCCCCCCCAACTAACTCACTCACACACACTCTCTCTCTCTCTCTCTCTCTCTCTCTCTCTCTTTCTTTCTCTCTCTGTCTCTCTCTCTGTGTCTGTGTCTGTCTCTGCCTTTCTGTGTCTCTCTGTCTCTGTCTCTCTCTTTCTGTCTGTCTGTCTCTCCCTCTCCCTCCTCCTCCTTGACTTTTCATCTCCTCCTCCTTCTCACAAATATAAACAAATAAAAATATGCCAAAACAGAAAATTCGTGAACTTCTTACACAGGGAAGTGACATTTTTAATGGTTTATGTTTTTTACTTCAGAAACAGAAAGCAATATAGGATTGAGATTTTTGTTTTTAAATTAAGGTTTGTTTATTTTCCAATACAAAAACACCAGGGAGAAAATGAGTTGGATCCTGCGGTTCAGATGCTAAGACTGCAATGAGCTTGCCTCCTGGGCCAACACATCTGACATACAATCACCTTTCTGTTCATTTCAATGTATAATGTGCATGTTTATGTACTAAGAATATGTAGTATATGGCCCCTATTTGTGGAGGTTTCAAAAGCATTTTGTTTTTGTGCAAGGGAAAAGGGAGAACACAAGAAAAGAGGATTTCTTTTGTCTTAACCTTCAGGTTCCTTTGGGCCTTTGAATCTGGGGGTCCATGATTCATTCAACACTGTTCACAGACCAATGTTAAAAGATGGATGTAAACATGATTCCTTTATATCTTGGAACCTGGGGACCCCAACTGAAGCTCTCCTTTCACTTCCCAGCAGATTGCCCTTGAGGACAGCCAACCACAGAGTAGAAGCAGAAGAGGAGAAAGTACTGAGCTGGCAATCTTTCTCTGTACCACTCCCAAAGAAAGCTAGAAGTGTGTCTAGTCACTAATGGGGAGCCATAACTTTTTTGAACTTTTCAAGAGGTGAAGGTGGAAATAGAACCAGTCTTTCCAGAGCAGGATATCTGTCTACTGATTATCATGTGTAAAAACTATTCAAAATCTTTACGGTTTGTGGTCAGTTCCCACCGTGAAAAGCTTGTGAAAGCTTGTGAAAAGCAAGAATCTGGAAACAGAATAAAATGGCTGACCACTGGTGTGAAGCTCAGAAGCCTTGGGTTCACATTCTAGTTATGCTACTTCTTACCTGTGTGACCTTGAGGAAATAACCTCACCTACCTGGGCTTCAGTTTGTCATTTTAAACAGAAGACCATAAGAGTTCTTTCCAGTTCAAAATCTATGACCCTAGAAGGTCCTAGAAGATAGACCACACTGTAGCCCCAGCCTAGCCATTTTGTTCTCACCTTTGCCCTCATGTTCATTTTCAGGTCAAAATCCCAAGGATTTGTACATTGCAGGAGATGTGGTGCCTCAGAACCAAATACAGTTGGCCTTTCCACATGGCCAGGATTGGGGGCACACTGTCTCCACAATTTAGAAAATCAGCATAAAATTTTTGCCTGCTCTCCCCTTCACACCAGACAGGGAGTGTGAATTTTTTCTTTTTCTTTTATGGGGTGTTTAAAGTACCTTATTGTAAATTTTGGGTTAAATATTAGGTCATAGGCTCTGTGTCATCTGTTGTCTTTCTCATGTTATCTGTGGCTTCCAGAAAACTTCCCCAAAATTCCCATTTAATTTCTTATGTTGACCCACAATATACCAAAACCACAATGGGGAAAATCATGATGTGGAAGGGTTAACTTAGTTTCCATGGGATTGTCCTTGGCATAGGCCCCCTAAGATGAGTTTTTGAAGGAATATAAGATCCCCATGGGGGAATAATATGGAATTTCTAGCATAGTACCATACCCACCAGTAGGCAATGGAAACCCAGTGGGATTAGGTGCAGCAGAAAAAAATGCCCAGAAAGGATGATGTTATGGTGGTGATTCCTTTCATAAACTGGTTGGACTAGATGGTCCCCAAGGCCCATCTAATTATGTTATACTGATAATTCCATTCACATATGGGTTGGACTATGGCCCCTGGGATGCCTCTCAACACTTAAATTTTCTGATTCTGCAATAACTGATATTTACTGGGAGGCAGCATCAGCTACTAGAAAGATTGATAGACCGGGAGTCAGGAGAGACCTAGGTTCAGGTCCTACCTCAAACACTTATTCTCTGACCATCAAGAATTCACTATTCCCTAGATTAGGCGCAGGAGACCCAGTAGTTAATGAATATAGCAATCTATTGTTCGATAAACCCAAAGACCCCAGTTTTTGGGATAAGAATGCAGTATTTGACAAAAACTGCTGGGAAAACTGGAATACAGTATGGCAGAAACTGGGCATAGATCATTATCTAACACCATATACCAAAATCAAGCCTAAATGGGTGCATGATCTAGGTGTAAAGGATGATACTGTAAGCAATTTGGGAAAGCAAGGAATAGTTTACCTGACAGATTTGTGGAGAGGGGAAGATTTTAGGACCAAACAAGAATTAGAGAGCATTATAAAATGCAAAATGGATAATTTTGATTACATTAAATTGAAAAGCTTCTGTACAAACAAAGCCAATGTAACCAAGATCAAGAGGGAGGTAGGAAATTGGGAAAGAATTTTTACAACTTGTGTCTCTGATAAAGGACTCATTTCTAAAATTTATAGAGAATTGAGCCAAATCTATATGAATACAAGTCATTCCCCAATTGATAAATGGTCAAAGGATATGAACAGGCAGCTTTCAGAGAAAGAAATTAAAGATATCTATAAGCATATGAAGAAATGCTCTAAATCACTATTGATTAGGGAAATGCAAATCAAAACAACTCTGAAATACCACATCTCTCCAGTCAGATTGACTAAGATGACAAAACAAGAAAGTGACAAATGCTGGAGAGGATGTGGACAAATTGGAACACTAATACACTGCTGGTGGAGTTGTGAACTTATCCAACCATACTGGAGAGCAATCTGGAATTATGCCCAAAGGATTATAAATAATTTCATGCCCTTTGACCCAACAATACCACTTCTAGGGTTATATCCCAAAGAGATCATAGAAGTGGGGAAAAGACCCATATGTACAAAAATATTTATAGCAGCCCTTTTTGTGGTTGCAAAGAATTGGAAACTAAAGGGGTGCCCATCAATTGGGGAATGGCTAAACAAGTTGTGGTATATGAATGTAATGGAATATTATTGTGCTATAAGAAACGAGGAGGTGACGGATTTCATAATTACCTGGAGAGACTTATACAAACTGATGCTGAGCAAGAAGAGTAGAATCAGAAGAAATTTGTATACAATCACAGACATACCATATCTGTGATGACCAACTATGACAGACTGGACTCTTTTCAGCAATGCAGTGATATAAGTCAATCCTGAAAGACTCAAGAAAGAGAGAAATGCACCATCCAGAGATATAACTAGAAAGAACTAGCCTGAATCCTGATGGAAGCAAACTAAATGATCGTTTTCTTTTCATTGATTGGTTTTATTTCTTCTTTACCATCTTTCATCCCACCTAGTACAATATGCCTTTGTAATTGGAATAATGTCTAATATAAATGCATTTGCAGATCTTATACTAGACTATATGCTGTCGTCGGGGGAGGAGGGAGGGAAGTAAAGGAAATTTCAAAATCAAGGAACTATGGAATTGAATCTTGTTAACTGAAACTAAACTAATAAATTAATTAAAAAATTTTAAAAAAAGAATTCACTATTCCCTTACCTCTAAATCATGACTATAAATATCTGCAGGTTCCTTGCCTTGTATATTTGTGAAGATCAAATCTACTTTGCAAATCTTAAAAATAAAATCAATAAGTCATCAACAAGCCTTTTTCAAACACTATGTGCCAGGCACTACTCTAAATATTGAGAACACAAAAAAGCACCGAAATTGTGTCCAATGGTAGACTCAAGGAGTCCACATCCTAATAGGGAAACAACATGCAAACAACTATATACAAACAAACTAGAGGTGGGAAATAGTCTCAGAGGGAAAGCACCAGTGTTACAGGGGACTGGGAAAGGCTTCTTGAAGAAGTCAAGATTTTAGGTGAGTCTTGAAAGAAGCCAGGGATATCAGGAGACAAAGAGGTTGGGCAGGGAGAAATTTCAGGCTGTGAAGATTCAGAGTTAGGAGATTGTATGTCGCATGTGAGGAACAGCAAGAAGGCTTATATTAATGTCTCATAGCATGTGTAAAAATGAGGTGTAGGAGCTAGGTTACCTCCTAGAAGTAATAGGGAGCCATTGCAGATTATTGAATATGGAATGACATGATCAATTCTGTGATTTAAGGTCACTTTAAAAACTGAGTTGAAGATAGACTAGAATGTCACTATGTGTCAGCTATTATTATTAATCAAAATAGAATTAATTTTCTCTTTCTCAATAATCTGTTAGGTTGGGATGGCTAGGGGGCACAGTGAGTAGAGCGTCGGCCCTGGAGTCAGAAGGACCTAAGTTCGGATCCAGCCTCAGACACTTAATGCACACACAAACAAAACCTAGCCGTGTGACCTTGGGCAAGTTGCTTAACTCCAATTACCCTCCAAAAGGCAAAATAATAATAATAATAATAATAATAATCTGTTAGATTTATTCCATTATCTGTTAGGTTTATACCATGGTGAGAGCTTTGATTCTGAAAGTCATTTGGCAATTAGGATTTTGCTGTCGTTCAGTCATGTTCAACTCTTTTTGATCCCATTTGGGGTTTTCTTTGCAAAGATACAGGAGTAGTTTGCCATTTCTTTCTCTGGTTCATTTTACAGAGGAGGAACCTGAGGCAAACATGGTTAAGTATCTTGACAAGGGTCATCCAGCTAGTAAGTGCCTGATGCCAGATTTGAATTCATGAAGTCTTCCTGACTTCAGGTCTGGTGCTCTATCCACTGCACCACCTAACTGTCCCTAGTTAGGATAGAAAAATGTCATTTTTATCCTCTGAAATGTCATTGGAAGAGCTATAAAATTCAGTCCTTAAACAACAGTGAACTCTGATATTAGAAGGTATCAATAATTTAATTAGTAAATCTGTTGATGATGTAAAGAAAGTTGACACATTTTTTATTCATATTGACAGGTGTTGAGACATAGACAAGGGCTGAGGTCTTGGTAAAACATTTTTGCCACAGATCAAGAGGGATGGGATCCTCATCCTTATAAAAAGCTTTGCAGACTTGGTTTAAAAAAGGGGGGTGATAGGGGGAAGAGTGACCACATTTTACCACATTTTAGGGCCTTTCCACCATTTTCAAGAAGCTAGTAGGAGCTATTCTTTGGTCCTTCCCTCTTTTGGGAAACTGATTGCTAGTCTTATAGACACAGTATCATATGGTGGAAAATATTCTGGACATTGATACCAGAGAGCCAGGTCCAAATCCCAGCTCTGATGTTAGTAAACTGTAACTCTGAGCAAACTGATTCCTCTCTCAAGGCCTCCATTCCATCACACATAAAATGGTGCTAATAATAGTCCTGTTACCTATCTCTAAAGGTAGATGTGAAGGAGATGCTTGGTAATATTTTAAGTGTTATAGAAAGGTGAAGTGTTTCGGCACCTGGTAATGTCAGATGTAAGAAATTGTCAGAAGAAGGAGTTCCATTCTTTAGACGTGAAAGAGTCTTAGCTGGTTTGTTGAGTCAGAAAAACAATTTTAAAAGTCATAGCTTCACCAAATCAATAGCCACAACTTCACCATTATTATTTAGTCTTGTTGAGTGATCTGGGCAATAAACTGAGTAAATTGCTAAAAGAGGCACATGGAGAACCCAGAAAGATGTCAAACAGTTGAACAGTCAGAACAGTCAGACTCTTAGTCTGCTATTCAAATAGGTTGTATTTTTTACTTACCTGTTTCGGAACAGCCTATGGTATGGTGTTTGGTCTTTGGAACCTTTGGAAGAATTTTGCATAAAGTAAAAGTAAAGAATTCAAATATTTAAAGAAGAGTTGCTCTCCTCAAATCTCTCCAAAAAGAAATTTTAGGTTTCAATATGAGTACTTTTTTTTGGAATATACTATTCCACTCTCCTTCTGTTTTTCATGACTCTATAATAATCCTGGGTTATTCAAACTGGCATTGCTTCATATTTTAAATATGTCAAGCACTTTGCAAACCTTAAAGTACTATAGAAATGCTAGCTATTAGCTAGATAATATTGTCCTTCATTCTCTAAGAAGACCATGACATCAGGAAGGTGATGCCATAACTTGCAGGTGAATTCGATTTAAGTGAGGGAGGACTGTGCAAAGTCACTAGCCTTACTTTTTCCTCCAGAATCATCTAGGTCCCATAGCAAGACATAGATCAGGATGGCTAGAGATGACCCCCAGCTAGATAATAATTCACTGACTAAATTCCATGATCCATAAGTAGGCTAATATCTTTTGTTGTAGAGACAATACAATGGGAAGATGGGGCGGGGGGGGGGGGGGAGAAAGAGATTAGAGGTAAGAGAACTGGAAATATCCCTACTCAGTCTATAGGAAAACAGAAATGATAGTAATTTCTCTGATCTCTCAACAAAACAGGGGGCTCTGGGAAAACTGGATAAAAACAACAGAACAGAGGGTCTAGAATATGGGTAAAAGGGTGGTCTTACCCCTAGATGGGGAAAGGAGAGGAATCACAGAAGAACTTTCACACAGAGTTGAGGGCAGGAATGAAGAGTTGTATGTCCAGTTTCAGATAGGGGGTGTGGTTTGTAAAATAGCAGCAGGGTGAGTTCAAAACTGGGATATGGTGAGGATGAGACTATGAAAGTGTTCTTGAATACCTCCAATATGGCGGCACCCACTACTTCCCAAGTCAGCCCATTACACTTTGAGATAATCAATTATTAAGGAGCATTTCCTTATAGCCAACCTAAATTTGCTTCTTTGCACTTTCACCCATCATTCTTTTCATCTTCTCCCACTTGTTCTGCTCTCTGGAGCCCAGCAAGATGTCCTTTTCTTCCATTCAACATCTCTTGAAACATGTGAAGGTGGCTTCCCTGTACCCCCTAAATTTTTTCTTCCCCAGGTTAAACATGTTTAGCTCATTCAACCAAGTCTTGTAGGACATTGCCTCCAGAACTCTCTCCTCATTACTGTCTTCTATACAATTCCCAATGTATCAGTATCCTTCCTAAACAATGATATCAAGAAATGAACACAGTACTTCAGATATAATAGTGCAGCAGGACAATAACCCTTTCAGTCTTGGATGCTACCACTCAGCAGAGTCTCTGATTTCATTATGCTTTTTACTCATGTTGAACTTAAAATTTATTGAAAATTCCCTATCATTTTAGATAAACTACTGTCTAGCAGTTTGTACATACTTCCCCAGCTTGTACTTGTGAAATTAATTTTAATCCAAATTTAAGACTTCACATTCATCCATATAAAAATTTCATCTTCTTAGGTTCAAGCATCATTCTAGTCTGTCAAGATGTTTTAGAATTCTGAATTTATCATCCATTGTGTTGATTAGCCCTTACAGCTTTTTGCCATCTTCTAGTTACATAAACACGTCATTCATGCCTTTGCCTAAGGCATTGATAAAATACTAAATATCATAGGGCAAAACTTAGATCCCTGGGACACTTCTCTGGAGACCTTCTTCAGAGCTGGAGCCATTAATGATTACTTATTGGGTTCAGTAGTTAACTCACCTAATTTTATGATGATGGTGATGAAAATGACAGCAATGGTGACAGTTAATCCATCTGAGTTGCCCTCAGCAAGGGATTAAGCAATTTTCCCCAAAGGTCACACAACCAGCCCACACTTTTCTGTAAGAACAGCACGAGAGGATTTGTCAAATGCTTTTCCAAAGTTCAGGTAAAATATACCAACAATATTACACTGATCTACTAGGTTAATAGCATTATAGAAAAAGGAAATGAGATTAGTCTGTCATGACCTGTTATTGACAAAACCATGCTTCCTCTTTGTGATCACTGCTTCTTTTTCTTGATATCCACTAACCATCCCTTTATAATACTTTCTAGAATTTTGCCAGAAATATAAGTCAGACTCACTGACCTATGTTGCAAACTCCATCTGATTCCAAAATAATCAGGGCCACATTTGCCTTTTTGTCCAATCTCAAGTTACATTCTTCCATTTTGAATTGAATTGAATTGAACAGAAAGTAAATGCCCCATCGAAAATTATTAAACTGACAAACGTCCAAGTGTATTTCTCCCAAATGGCATTTCACGCCTTTGAAACATTTACAAAACTACTTGAATCTAAGCAAAACTAGCACTTGATGTATTAGCTTCAGATATACAAGTGACTTCAGAAAAATCCTCAAAGGTAATTTTATCAGAAAAGTGTATATCTAAGTATCATCTATCTATAAAGGAGACATCGTCCTATTTCCTCAAAGGTTTCCGTTATCAAGTATCTTTCTACATGTACATCAGAAGAGTTACCAATAAACAATCAGAAATAATATTGGGGAGAAAAAGCTCTCCAGAAAGACTGTATATGAATTCAAAGTTCCTATTCCATCCTTGCTTTTGAACGTTTGTCTCGTTGGTCTTTAAAAAAAAAAGTAATTTGGAAGTTCTTATTTGAAATAGGAAAAGCAAACAAATAAAAAAGCATTTAAGACATCCTGATTTGAAATGGATAGGAGATGAATGTATCACCAAAGAGTCAGTGCAAAATAGAAAATGTTCAAAA
Organism: Gymnobelideus leadbeateri; assembly: GCA_011680675.1. Taxonomy (NCBI): domain Eukaryota; kingdom Metazoa; phylum Chordata; class Mammalia; order Diprotodontia; family Petauridae; genus Gymnobelideus; species Gymnobelideus leadbeateri. The sequence goes on along the minus strand of WOXC01005854.1, from coordinate 935,987 downwards.
CAAAAACCTCCAAGCAAAACAAAAGTATTTGAAAAAGAATTTATTTCCACTTTTGAAAAGCAGCAGGTGGGTTATGGAATTCTGCTAGCTCAAGTAATTTCAGACACTGTTCAGAAAAGAAATTGCTTAAATCTTTACCACTCCAATGTTTACTGGCATTCCATGGATGAAATGGAAGAGTCCTGATCTCTTTGCAAAACTTCTTCCAAACTCTCCAGCTTGTCTTCATTCCCTGTAACCCTTCTCTCCCCACCCCACCCCCAAGGACCATTCATTTTTACAAGTCCAAATGCACCCATTATGGCTTTTAAACAGATTCCATCTATTTAAGACCATACTCAAAACCTGTATCTGAAGCCAGGAAGGCAAGAAATCTAATATGCTGTCAGTGAGGGAGTTTGTGGAAATAGAATGAAAAGGTCAAAAGGAATTTACTGAGTTGCAATCCTCTTTTAAGTGCATTAGTTGATTTCCACAGCAGCATATGTATTCATGAAAAAGGATAAGAGATCTAATTCCCTAATCTATGGGACTAATTTACTCAGGTTACTGGCACCTTTCATTCATTCATTCACTCATTCATATATTGAACAAGTATTTATTAAATGTTTTTTTTTTTATTTACTTGGCACAGAGGCAAAAAAATAAAGACAAAATAGCCCTTCCTCAAAAATTTACATGCTCGGGGGGAGGTAGGGGAATGACAATTCTTCAAAGGAAATGTAAATGGTCCCTAGCATTTCAAAGAGTAGCAACAGTGGCAGATATTGAAACAAAAAAGTGAATCTAACCAGAGGGTAATGACTCTTTAAGGTAATCCACTATTTCACAATGTAACTTTAGGTACTATGTTACAATAAGAGTAATGTAGACTTGATCAGATGATCAGGAGTAAATGTGGGTAGACTTACAACTGGAAAGGGGGTCAGAGGCCATTTAGTCAAATCATCTCATTTTACAGTTGAGGAAATTGAAGCCAAGGGAGAAGAGAATTGCCCAAGATCACACTGGGTAGTAAGAACTTGGAATCAAATCTAGGTCTACTCTCTACTGTGACATACTATTTCCTGTAAGTCTAGGGTTTGTCTTGCAAATGTCAGGTTCTCTGAGATTTCTTGGTGCCCAAGCTATATGCTTGTATGCTTCCTCACTCCCACCTCTTAGATTGCTTGACTTCTTTTGAGGCTCAGATCATGTGTTAATTCCTAAGAGAAGGAAGAATTTCCTTATCTTCCTCCCTCCTTCAAATAATCACGCATAATCTCACCTACTTATTTAGCATAAATTCTCACTGACCAGTAAAATCAAAGGTTCCCCTAGGGCAGGAACATTTATTTCTTGGTGTTTCTAGTACCTTGTCTAGTGGACTTGTTGGAATGGATGTGATTAGGACTTGAGATTCAGGAGGTCACACAGGATCATTCAGAGCTAGAAGAGGCTTTAAGAAGCCATCTAGTACAACTCCCATATTTTACAATAGAAGAAACTGAGGAAAAGGAAATTTTGCATCTTATTCAAACATCTATGGCAGGATTTGATCCCATTTCCTCAGCTCCTGAGCCCATTCAGTAAAAGAGCAGAAATAAATAAAGGTGATGAAGTGGGAATATGTTCTTGGTGCATCAATGTTTTCCATGATCTGATCATCTAATGCTGCCTTAAGCCACTGAGTTTTTTTTTTAATTCTATGCTCTCTCCAATAAAATCCACCCTTTCTAGTATCAGGTTGCCTTAGGACCCTCAGGTCAATTAGTCAATCTGAAATCTGATAGGCTAATTATAGATAATGGGGGGGAGGGTAATTGAGAAGAAAAAGAATGCTTTTAGGGGGCCCAAGAAATATCCAAACTTTGCTGTCTAAACTACTATTAGAGGCTCCAATAAGAAGTTCAGAATAATGGGTAATATAATCTTGGGCAGGTAGACCTTGTATCTGAGGATTTTTAAGAGCCATACAGATACAATATAATACCTGGGAATACCTATCCCTACAACTTACATACACAGGAGGACCTTTTATAGAAAATCCCCTGGGCAAGTCTTTTCTATGGTCTGCAACTGCTCAAAATGAAAATTCATGAGCCCCTATCAATGCACTTACTTTTAGTTTGTCCAGAAGATACAACTAGGAAATAGACATAAAATGAGCATAGAAAGACAAATACCAACACGATATTTCTCCTATAAACCTGGGGCATACTGTCCCACAAAGATGCTCATCATCAATGAGAAGAGTGAACACACATAGGGATTAGACAGAGAGCATGAATAGCTATAATACATATGTGGAAGGGCACACAAAGGAAACATGGATGACTGGGATACATACATCATAGAGGGGCAGAAATTAGGCACAGACCAATACCTCACTATACCAAGATAAGGTCGAAACAGATACATGATTCATACATAAGGGATGATACCACAAGCAAATTAGGAGAGCAAAGAATAGTTTATTTTTCAGGTCTATGGAGAAGGGAAGATCTTAGGATCAAACAAGAGTAGAGAACATTAAGAAATGCTAAATGGATAATTGTAATTACATTAAATTAAAAAAAAAAACAATGCAACCAAGATTGAAAGAAAAGCAGAATCCTGAGAAACTGTACAGTCAATATTTCTGATAAAGGTCTCATTTCTAAAATATAGAAAACTAAGTCAAATTTATAAGAATACAAATCATTCCCCAGTTGATAAATAGTCAAAGGATATAAGTAGGCAGTTTTCAGATGAAGAAATTAAAGTTATCTATAATGATAAGAAAAAATGTTTTAAATGACTATTGATCAGGGAAATGCAAATTAAAGCAACTCCGATTACCACCTCACACCTATCAGATTGGTTAATATGACAGAAGAGGAAAATGATAAATATTGGAGAAGGGGAAAATTGGCACACTAATGCATTGTTGGTGGAGTTGTGAACTGATGCAACCATCCTGGAGAGCAATTTGGAACTATGCCTAAAGGGCATATACCCTTTGATCCAGCCATACTGCTACTAGGTCTCTATCCAAAAGAGAACATTAAAAAGGAGGAAAGACCCATATGTACAAAAATATTCATAGTAGTTCTTTTTGTGGTGGCAAAGAATTGGAAATTTAGGAGATAACCATCCATTGGGAAATGGCTGAATAAGTTGTGGTATATGAATGTAATGGAATACTGTTGTGCTATAAGAAACAGTGAGCAGACAGATTTCAGAAAAGCCTCGAAAGAGTTATATGAACTGATGGTGAGCAAAGTAAGCAGAGCCAGGGAAGCATTATGCACAGCAAAAGTAGCATTGTGTGATTATTGACTACAGTAGATTTGACTCTTCTCAGCAATGTAATGAGCCAAGACAATTCCACAGGACTCATGATGGAGGACACTGACCACAGCCAGAGAGGAAACTATGGAGTCTGAATGCATAACAAGACACATTATTTTCACTTTTTTTATTCTTCCTAATAGTTTTCCCCCTTTTGTTCTGATTCTTCTTTCACAGCATGACTAATGTGGAGGTATGTTTAATATGATTGTATATGTATAACCTATAATCAGATTACTTGCTGTCTTGAGGATGGGAGAAGGGAGGGAGATTTGGAACTCAAAATCTTATAAAAATGAGTGTTTAAAACTATCTTTACATGTAATTGGAAAAAATAAAATACTACTAAGAAAAAAAAGAAAATTCCCCTTGTGATTCCTCCTTAATTTCCAATTTTTTAAACTATATATAGTAGGAAGCCATGTAGAACAAGGGTTACTAACTTGGGATCTATGAACTTTTTAAAAATATATTTTGATAACTATTTCAATATAATTAGTTTCATTTGTAATATTATGTATTTTACTTTATGTATATAAGACCCAATTCTGAGAAGGGAACCACAGACTTCATCAGTTTGCCAATGGAATCCATGACACAAAAGTGATCAAAATCTCCTGATTTAGGAGCTCTCCTTAAAAACTGTCAAGAGCTCTCAAGTATCTAGGCCTCAGAATGAAAACTCTTTTAATTTCCAATGCAAATGAGGAGGAGGGAAAGGCACTAGAACAAAAAATAATCCCAAGAGGCATTGCCTTTGTATTCCTCCTGCAATAGTCATATCCCCAACCACACTCCTGCCATTAGCATGGATTTGTGGTTGGTCCACAAGGAGCTGCCTCACAAAAGTAAAACAAAATTGCTCTATATTGTGGATTAAATCTATTAAATCCTATGCCCTATAAATATAGGAATATATCATATGTCAATCTCACTAAAACGTAAGCATTACTGTTACATTCAGCCTTCAAGATGGATCAATACAGGCAGGGAGAAGTGTTCACAGCTTGGCTGCATGGATTTCTGGGAGAGGTAGTCTTGTATAGGGAGAAATTTTCTTCCCACTCTGGGAGAGAATGTGATTATTGTAAACTCTTAAACTAAGTCTGGCTGTAAGAGCCTGAGTGGGAATACTTCATGCCTTTTCATTCACTGTGCCCCATGCCTGGGCTCTTCTTTCCTTCTACTGCCTGGCTTCCCTGGCTATCTTGAAGAGTCAGCTCAAATCCTACTTTGTGCAGGACACCTTTATTACCTCCTCCCTTATTCCACCCCTCCCCCCAACTGTTGGTACATCCATCCCCTCACAGATTGCCTTCCACTATCTATATTTTATACATTACATAGTTATTTGTATGTTGTCTCTATAATATCATAGAACTTCCTTAAAACTAAGGACCATGTTTTTCCCTTTCTTTGTATCTCCAGCATTTAATACATTGACTGACACATAGGAAGTGCCTAATACATGCTTGTTAATGAACTGGTCTACTTACACCATGCTAGGAGTCTGGGAAATGAGCCTTGGACCAAGAGAAGCAGCTAGTGGTGGCAGTAGAAGGGACAGCAGCACACATTTTGAGTCAGGAGATGGGATGGTGAGGGTGGTCACTAGGGAATTGGATCTGCTCTGTGGGAGAAGAGAAATTGGGGCCGGACATGACTAGAAATGCCCACATTGAAAGGTGGGGAAATATTCTTTCCCTCTAGGCATGATCTTCTACCTCAAGCCTATACACAGAGAGACAGGCAGTTACCTTGTTTTCCCTCAGATCCCATCAGATAATGGGGTTCTACCACACCACCATCTTCATTTCCCAAATGGGCAAAGTAGAAAGCTAAGGAAGATTTTTCAATTATAAATATCTTCCAGTAATTGGATGGCAGAAGTTCAGCTTATAACCCTCATATGAGTCAATTCCACATTTGCTAGCTCTCCAAGACTTTTGTCTTTTCTCTGGGGGAAAACAGATACACACACACACACACACACACACACACACACACACACACACACACATACAAGTATGTATGTATGTATGTATTGTGTGTATATATGTATGTATATACATATTTATATCAAGAGAGAACAGAACAAGTTATTTATTTATTAAGTGTCTATTATGGGCCAGGCACTGTGCCAAGTGCTCTAAAAATGTTATCACATGTGATTCTCACAGCTCCTAGAGATAGGTAATTTTCTTATCTCCATTTTACAGATAGGGAAACTGAGTCAGACAGATGTTTTTAAGTGACTTCCCTAGGCTTACACAACTAGTAAGTGTCTGAGGCTTGGATTTGAACTCATGTCTTCCTGATTTCAGGTCCAGCACTCTATTCACAATGCCACTGGAAGGAGAGAGGGGGAAAGAGAAAAGGGAGGAGGGGGGAAGTAGAGAGAGGTAGAGAGAAAGATAGACAGAAAAACAGAGAGACAAAGACAAAGAGAGTTACAGATATAGATAGAGGTATATAGGTCACAGGATGAAGAGGACATACATCTCCCTATACATAGCAAATACCCTTAGGGCTCACACCTAAACACAGACTTCCACAGAAACTAGGCAGCTAGGTAATACAATGGATAGAACACTGGGCCTGAAGTAAGAAAGACCTGAATTCAAATCCAGTTTCAGACACTTGTTAATTTTGTGATTCTGAGCAAGTCACCCTTTCTCAATCTGAGTTGTTGTATATGTAAAATAGAGTTGCTAACATCACTTCCCCCATAGTGTTATTGTGAGAATCAAAGGAGATAATACTTATAAAGTAAAGCACAATATAATGCTAAAGAATATTATTATTACTACTATTACAATGGTAAATATATCAGGGTTGAGGCACTGGAATATACTCATTGTAGAACCATGGGCAAGTCCCTAGTTGTTGTTGTTACTAATCATAACACCTACTTTCCAAGGTTGTTATGATGATCAAATGGAATAACATATGTAAAGTGAAGATTGATAACAATCCTAGAAGGTTAAGTGCTATGATAGCAGCAGCAGCAGTAGTAGTAGTAGTAGTAGTAGTAATAATAGGAGGGGTAATAATAAGTGACTTGCTGATGGTCCCACAACAACTTGATGCCAGAGCTAGCATACCAACCTTGGTCTTCCCATTCCAGCACCCCAGCTCTCTCTGTTCCATCCCACTCCCTCTCTGATTATGAAGCCCAAATGTGTTCAGGAAGGAAATTAAAAGTGACTTAGTTCCAGAAGGAATGAATAACCTCCTCATCAAGTAGAATTGAAGGATGCGCCAGACAATACTCACTGAATCAAAATGGAAAACACGTTCAGTCCTTCTTTTACACTTCTGGTTGAGGGCGTCTACACTTGATGAGATGCTTTTCTGACCACAGCTGAGCTTCCTCTTAGAGTAATTAGTACAGCCCCACAGCGAGGGCAGCCCATTTCCTCCTCCATTCTTTCCACATTCGGTGGGCAGAATTCTGAATGCCAAGTGCTTCTTCCTTTAACAGCTTGGTCCAGAGGGCTCTTCAGCATCGACTTGGAGCCACATGGCTGCATTAGAGCTATAGCTTCCCCATTAGGAGAAGCAGATGCCTCAGAGCAGCCTGGAAAGTTTCTTGAGTTGGGAAAAATCAAAAGAAAGATGAATGTCACTTCCAGACTGCCTAGTTAAAAGCTCTGATTTAAACATAGTAATATTGGTCATGGTCTCTTCATTTCAAACAGATGTCATTGTTTGTGGGGCAGTTTTCTTTTATGTGATCAGTTAAAGGATTGAAAACTGTCTTCTGTGTGAAGTTCTGCGACATCTACACATTCATTTTCATGTCTCAGCACTGGCAACAAGATCTCCTAAGTTGGCACCTATGTACAGGAGGAAGATTTGGAGTGGCTTGTTTTTTGTGATTGCTTTAGTTTTTGGTGTGAGGACTTTTTTGACACAGTTAGTGGGTATGCCTGATTTTATTTCACTAGAGAATTACAGACTAACTTTACACTGGGAAAGTCTTACCTAACCTTAACCACTGATATTCAGAGTTCAATAAAATCATCTCACCCATCCCATGTGAGGATGGAGAAGAGTCCCCCAACCTGTGGCCTTAATGTTCACAGGAATTATGATGTTTGGGACACTCAGAGTATGAGGTGAATGTGAGGAAAGGAGCCTTGTACATCTCAAAGTGTCCTCCCCCAAATCTGGTCCCTGGCTGTTCTTGTCATTGCTATCAATGCAAACAGCTTTAATTTGGATATTCTGTGATTTATTGTCATCTTTTTATTCCCAGCACAGTGCCTGGTATACATTGGGTGCTTAATAAATGTTTCCTATTATTGTTATTCATCTTTTTATTCTCATGTGTTTTTGATAGAGTTCAGATAAAAATGGTCTTGGTACCAATAACTTTCCTGCTACTATTCTTCTATACTTAATATTCTACATTAATCAATTATTAATATTCCTCTATGTTTAATATTTTATGCATAGGTAGCAAATTACTTTCTATAATTGAATAAGATTATTGTGATGTGAGCTTATCTTCTATAGGCTCGCAGAAAATAGCTTCAGATAACCCTAATAGCAGACAAGACTGAAAGACTGATATAGATATACTTTATCCTTTCCTCACATGCTTTTGCCCCTAGGTTGCAAAGTAGAACCCTAGAACTGGAATCAGAAAGACCTGAGCTCAAATGTGATGGAGTTTGTATGATGGTTGTTCCTAAGAAGAAGACATAAATCTGTTTGAAATCATTTTTGTATATCTATGGCCTTCTACTTCCTATCTCAAAGCCAAGCTCATGTGACCCAAATGAAGGTAGGAAAACCAAAAACAAAAATTCTCCCAAATTCCCTATTACCTCCAAGATCAAATATAAAATTCTGTTTGGCTTTCAAAGACCTTCACAACCTTCCTACATTATAGTCTTTTTATACTTTATTCCCTCCCAGAAATATTACATCTATCACCACCTATTAACCTGCTCTTTCTCTATAGGAAACTCAGTCTCCTAACTCCATATCTTTTTATTGACTCTCCCCTAAACCTGGAATGTACCATCTCCCCTCTGCCTCATGGGTTCCCTGGCTTCCTTCATGACAGCTCAAATCCCACCTTTTCCACACCTTTTGTAGTCCCTCAACAGTTCCTTTCTTTTGATGTCACTTTATAATCAGTTCATCAATTAATAAATTAACTTATTAGGTGCTTCCTATGTGTCAGGCACTGTGCTGTGTCTCCAGCTAAGACTGTATAGATTTTGAATGTATGATATTTTGCTTAATTACCTCCTTTATTAAATTGTGAACTCGAGGGTCAATGCCACATTTTTGCCTTTCTTTGTAAGTACCCCAGTACTTAGGATGGTGTCTGGAACATAGTAAACACTCAATAAATGCTTGTTAACTGACTGACTGACCTTCAGTTGAAGAAATTGAGACCCAAGAACATAGCACAAGTTTCTTCTTTTCTGCCCATTTGCATCTGGAAAATTGCAGAATAGCCAAATTAAAGTTTTAAAGGACCTCACTGACCACCTAGTCTAACAATGCCCTCTAGAACATACTGAGCAACACTTCTAATGGGAGAACCCACTCATTCTTAAGGTTTGTCCATATAGCTAAAATATGCCTCTTTTTCCTTCCACACTCCCTGCTGGCAGTGACTCTGTAAGAATATTACGCTTATAAGGAGCAATCTGGCTGGTGCTCTGTGGGTAACTAGGTAGCCTAGTAGATAGAGTGCTGGACTTAGAGCAAAGAAGACCTGAGTTTAAATCCAGCCTCAAATCATTATTAGCTACGTCACCCTGGGCAAGTCTCTTACTCTGTATGCTTCAGTTTCCTCAACTGTAAAAGGGGTCTAATAAAAACATCTATCTACCAAGGTTGTTTTGAGGACCAAATAAGATAAGTTATGTAAATCACTATATGCAGTCAACCCTTAATCATTGAGAGTTTAGTTTTCATGACTTCGAGCATTTGTGTGATTTTATTAGTAACCTCATTTTCACTTTCACATGCATTGGCAACCATGCACATTCATGGCTGTGCACCTTTCAGAAAAAAAAAGAGGTGTGATATACCCAAGTGTGCAGAGCAGCCAATATCCTAATAGGTACTTCACTGGTCTTGTTCACCCATTGCTGTAGGGTAGGGAAGACCCCATGCATTTGCTGTATATTTTCATTGGTTGATTCTAAAACTCAAGTTTTGTGTTGCAATTATGCCCCAAAGCATAGTGCAAGACCTTTGGTCTCTAAGCCCAAGTGTGCAAAGTCAGTAATGTGGCTTAGTGAGAAAATACAGGTGTTGAATAAACTCACACAAGCGTCCACATGGTGGTCAAAAGAAGCCATCCAAGGAAACTCTCGATGTCTCCCTTGAGAACTTTGGAATTGGTTGTGTGACATGGAAGACAGTGGCACATGTTGGAAATGTACAAAACATTTCCTCTCATTAGTAATTCACTGGGATTCTGTGATATTTTGTACTAACATATCCCAAAAAATCCATTGATTTCAGACAATATTCACTTTTCATAATACAGGAAATCTATAGCACCATAACTACTTTCCTCCTTTTTATGGATACAATGAGTCATCTCTTCATTAGCATCAAACTTGGGCAGACAGTGATTATAGACATTCCCACATGAAGTTTATCTAACACCTTTATTTTCTCCCTAAGCCATATCACTGACTTTGCACACTTGGGCTTAGAGACCAAAGGCCTTGCACTATGCTTTGGGACATAACTGCAACACAAAACATGAGTTTTAAAGTCAACCAATGAAAATATGCAACAAATGCATGGGGACTTCTCTGCCCTACAGCAGTGGGTGAACAAGACCAGTGAAATGCCTGTTAGGATACTGGCTGTTCCACACACTTGTGCCTATCACACCTCTTGGTTTTTTTTTTTTCCTCAACTGTGCACAGCCATGAATGTATATGGTTGCCCATGCATGGAAAAGTAAAAAATGATGTTATTAACAAAGTCACACAAATGCTTAAAGTCATGAAAGCCAAACTCTCAATGATTAAGGGTTGACTGTATATAGTGATTTACTCGAGTTATCTCATTTGGCATTGTATAAAGCACTGCTGTATACAAAGAAAGGCAAAAATCATCCCTGTTGTCAAGAAACTCAGAGTTTAATGAATGGATAAAGTATATGCAGGGATAAGACCCCAGGGGAAAATGAAGAGAAGCCTAATTTGGGGAAGCCTGGAATGCCAGACAGGAATTTGGTTAGTTAGTAGGAAATGGGGAGATGTGGTAGATTTTTTAGCAGGTAGATGATCTAATTAAGAGTTACTCCTTTAGAAGATTCAACTAGAAGCTATGGCAGTTTGGATTAAATGGGGGGAGAGGAACAATACCTAAAATAGGATAATCAGATAGTAGTTTATTGCAAAAAGGCAGCTAAGTGGCACAGTGGATAGAGCACTAGAGAGAGTCAAATCCAAACTCGGACACTTACTAGCTGTGTGACCCTGGGCAAGTCACTTAACCTCTGTTTGCCTCAGTTTCCTCATCTATAAAATAAGCTGGAGAAGGAAATGGCAAATCACTCAATAACTTTGCCAAGAAAACCCCAAATGGAGCCATGGAGAGTCAGACCCAACTAAACCAACTAATCAGCAACAGTCTACTACAATAGTACAAGAAAAAAGGAATGAAAGACTCAACCAGCTTGGCAGTAGTGGTTTTCTTGGTTTTTCTGTCACTTGATGGTGTGATCTGGCACAAAAGCATAAACCTTGAAAAGAAAATGACACCGTTTCTTCTCAGAGTCATTATGATAATTTACAATTGAGCCTATAAAGGACCTTTTAGGTCTTTGGAGATAATGATTCCTTTAGAAATGTAAGCACAGTGAAAAGCACTGGCTTTGGAATCAGAGAAGTTAATTTACACTACTTACAGTCAATCCTCAGCATTCCTGGGATTTTATTAGTAACCTCATTTTTACTTTCCTGTGTGTCAGCGATGGTGCATATTTGTAGCTGTACTCAGAAGAGAAAAACAAAAGGCACAATCAGCTCGAGTTTATTGCTGACCCCACTATTATAAAGAGTTCCCAATGCATTCATTGCATATTTTCTTTGGTTGCCTTTAAAACTCAAGTTATGTGTTGTAGTTATGTCCCCAAAGCATAGTGGAAGTCTTTGAGTTCTAAGGTGATGTCGAGAACTCACCAGCCTCAGCATCTTCAAATAGCAGTGACTAACATCCCAGCAGCCTCTCCCTTGGTCTTCAGAGGGTGGCCAAAGCTGAAAGGTTTGCCAATTTGAAGAACCATAGTATGGAATCTAACACCCACAAACTACCATCTAACACAGTAGAAGGGAAGGTTCAGGTTAAAAAATGTTTTTTTAAGGATCTTATTTGCTGTATGGTATTTTTGGTACCATAGATTTCATGTGTTATGAAAAGTGGATATTGTCTGAAATCATTTTTTTAATTGAGATGTTAGCACAAAAGGTCACTGAATTCTAGGGAATTACTAGTGAGAAAAATGTTTTGCATGTCACAGATTTTATCTTGTGAATTGCATTTTATGAGTTATTTCATAGTTATTATGTTAGGAAAAGTGCATATTACCAGAATTCATGTTTTGTTAAAAAGAATCATACACAGAAAAGTGTATTTTCCGCAATTTCTGAAAAAAAAAGATTATAGATTTGGTGGTTGTGAGAACCTGACCCCCTATTTCCCACAGGTTCAATGTGTCCACATTCGTGGTTTTTTACTCCTGCACCCTTTCCTAGGAATATTATCCACACAAAAGTTAAGGATTGATTGTATATAACTTTGAGAAAGTCAATTGATCTCTCTGGACCTCCATTTCCTCAAGAGTAAAGCGAATGGGGTTGGGAGGGATGAATTCTGAGGACTCTGAATTCTAGTTCTAGATCCAGCTACTGCAATCTAGGACCTTCTGAGGTGCAGAATTTAATAATAATAATAATAGCTAATATGCAGAGCTTGAAGATTTATAGTTTTACATTTTATTTGTATGTATACATTTACATATATGTATATACTTATATGAATGTGTGTATATGTGTGTGTGTATATACACACACACATATTCACAATAGCATTATAAGGCAGGTATTATTATCATCTCTATCTTATAACAGGAAAATGAGGTTTAAGGGGTTACAATCTTTGCCTGGAGATACAATCTCTGGAACACAAATAGAACTCAGCTCTTCCTGTCTCAAAATCCAACACTCAATCCACTATGCTACCTAGCTCCCTAATAATTGTGTTTAATAAATTCATAATAAGGGATTTTTGGTTGGTATATCTATATTATATTGTATGGCTACTCACTCAGCTAGCATTAATTAAGAGTCTACTATGTACCAGGCACTGTTCTAAGCACTAGGAATACCAAAAAAAAAAAAAAGGGCAAGCCTACCCTTAAGGAACTCACAGTATAATAAGCGAGACAACCTGCAAATAATAATGTACAAAGATATATATGTAGGGTAAATTGGGAATAATTTCAAGGGGAAGGCACTAAAATGAAAGAGAGCTGAGAAAAGCTTCCTGCAAAAAGTGGGATCTGAGCTGAGGTAAGAGGAAATCAGAAGGCAGAGATAAGGAGGGAAAGAACACTAGGTTTGGAAGATAGCCAGTGAAAATATATAGAGCCAGAAGATAGACTGTCACCTATGAGGAACAGCAAGGAGGTGGGTGTTGGCTGGATCTCAGAATATTCAAAGGAGAATACTAAGAAGCGTTTCCACATATATACATCTCACTTGCTCTTTAAGGTCAAAATATAATTATCCTCATCTTCTATAGGAGGAAACTGAGGTCCCAGGAAGTTAAGGACCTTTACTAGGGTCACACACGGAGTTGTTGACAGACCTGGGACTGAAACCCAGTTTTTATGTATGTATACATTTAAAAATGTAAAAAGTAAAATTGAAACTAAACCTTCTACTTTGGAGACTCGTGCTATCTTCTCTATATCACACAATATTTCCTCATATTGGATTCATATTCATCAGCAACATATTGAAGGAAAAAGGCTTGTGAGAGGAGAGAAGTGAGACAGTAGTTAACTTTTTTGGAGAGTTTGGCTAAGAAAAGTGGGATAAGAAAATCCCCAACAGGGATGGTGGGGTCTAGTGATGGCTTTTGTTGTTGTTATTACAAGTTTATTGTTTTTATTTTGAACATACACATAAACAATAGGAACAGTTTTCCATATGTGAAATAGAAAAAAGAGGATTGTACATGAAACTATGAAACAATATTATGTTGCTTGCTTTTCCTTTTAAGCATATCACACATTCGGATTTTTACTTTCAAAGCTGTCCTGCTTGCCTGTGTTTCTTAGTGACCTTTCCTCTGGTGGTGCTGTGGATAGAGTATTAGACTTAAAGACAATATCTGAGTTCAAATCCAGCCCCAGACACTTAGTTATGTGACCTCAAGCAAGTAACAACCTCTGTCTGCTTCAATTCTCAGTAAAATGGGGATCATAAAAGTATCTGCCCCCCAGTGTTGGTGTGAGGATCAAATGAGGTAACATGTAAAGTACTTTGCAAACATTATAAACCTAAATAAATGCTAGCAGTTGTTATTATTGTTCGTTATGTTATTATTATTTCCAGTTCTTTGCTAAAAAAAAGAACTACTAGAAATACTCTTGTACATATTGTCCTTTTTCCTCTTTTTAAAAATCTCCCTAGTGTTTAAGCCTATTAATGGTATAGTTGGGCCAAAAGGACCATGATTCAGTGGTATACTTTGAAATTGCTTTCCAGAAGAGTGATGTGGATCTTTTTTTTTTCATATAGTTGCTAATAGCTTGGGTTTCTTCCACTGAGATCTGCTTGTTCATGCATGATTCTATTAAAAAATTGCTCTTATTCTAAGATACTTGAATCAGTTTTCTTCTGTATCTTGGATATCAAACCTTTATCAGAGAAACTTGGCACAAAGATTTTTCTCCAATTAACCACTCCCATTTAACCACTCACTCATTTTAACTATTTCAATTTTACGTAATCAAAATAAACCATTGTATCCCTTTTTTGTATCATAAACCTTTCTTCTATCCTTGGATTTGATAAATATTTCCTTTCTTGTGCTTCTAATTTGTTTATAGTATGACATTTAGTATCTAAGTCATGTGTTCATATGGAGTTTATTGTGGTATGTAGCATGAAAGGTTCATCTAAATCTAATTTCTACCAGACTTCTTCCTAATTTCTCCACTGGTTTATATCTAGTAGTGAGTCCTTGCCCTGGTAATTGAGGTCTTTGGATTTATAAAACAACAGCTACTGAATTTGTTTGCTTCTATACATTACATACCTAATGACTTTTCCAGGTTTTATTCAGTACCAAATAATTTGGTGATCACTGATTTATAGTACACTTTAAACTCTAACATATCTCTTCTACAATATACAAAATGGCTGATTATTTTGTATGGGCTTATTTTTTTATTCTGCTACTTTGCTGAAGTTATCCATTGTTTCAATTACTTTTAGTTGACTCCCTAGGATTCTCTGAATGGATTATCATATCATCTGTAAAAATCAATCATTTGGCTTCCAGTACTGAGGGGTTTTTTAAGGATGGGAGACATTAGGAAAATCATCTTCCAAGCGTTTGAAAAATATGGGAAGTAAAGCATCTTCCAAGCTATTTGAAAAATATGGGAAGGAAAGATGATGCATTGTTATATGCACAGAAGATATATGAATTCCACAATGTTGGGTCTCCCTCCACCAACATAGATAACAACCTGTCTCTGACTTAGTAAATAAGCCCTAGGGAAAGGATTCTTAATGTTTGGGGGAGTCTTTGATAATCTCATGGCAAGGAGGCAGAGAAAGGAAAGGAAAGAAGGAAGGAAGTATTTGTATAGTGCCCATGATGTTCCAGCTTCTGTGCTAAGTGCTTTCTATAAACCTTATCTCATTTGATCCGACTTGAGGTAGGTCAATTGATTTCCATCTCAGAATAACTGTTTTAAACATATATACTAGAATACATAGAATTATAAAGGAAATCAATGATATTGGAATAATTGACAAAGTATTTTTTAAAATAAGTTAATGGACTGCCTGGGTAAAGCCTTGGAGACCAGAGGAGGCATGTCAAACTGTCTTTATCTACAGGGAAGGAATAAACGGCTTTTGGAAGTGTTTTATTCTTAGTACCTGGCACATAGTAAGTCCTTTAATGTATCCTTGTTAAGAAACTCAATCCTAAAGTACTGAGAATCAGTGCCTGCCATGCTCCTTCCTCACAGGCTTGTTATAAGTACCGAATGAGATTTTTGTAAAAAGCATTTAGCACAGGGGAGGCATTTTATAAATGCTTATTCCCTTTCCCTTCATAGCTTCAGAATAACTACTTGGCTGCTGACTGACTGATGCCCATAAGGGATTTTACAAGCTGGAGCCAAAGTCAAGATTTGAACTCATGTGTTGATTCTACATTTAGCACTCTCTCCACTGTACTATGATGCTCTCTATGAATTTTATCTCTATATTAGAGACTTTAACAAGAAATTTCAAAATCTAGCTGAAACAGCATTGGACAGGAATTCAGAACAAGCAAGTCTAGACCCTACTCCAAGACTAAATCTTGGTCTCTGTTTCCTGACCTTCTTGGTCAAGGTAAGTCTCTGTGTCTCAATTCTACAGTTCTGGCAAGTCTGAGACTTCTTCTCTGTTTGAGTCTACCTCATTTCAGTCTTAATTTCAGTAATTACTGAATGAGTCTTTCACTATGACTTTGGGTAAATTATTTTTTCTTTTAAAGGAGGCAGTTCCTTCCTCTATATACATACTTTCTGGTTCTAACCTTGTAATTAAAAGTTCCCTCCTGGACCCCATCTCCCAGGTAAGGGAAGGATTGACTGAATGCTTCTTTCAAGCACTTTCTCAAAAGTATACAGTATTTGCTCTAAAGATTACTGCTCCAATTCTACACCCTCCATTCCCCCACAGTAATCAAGATTTTTGCATGCCAGTTGTGAAGAACCAATTAGTTATGTGCTAAGGTAATTTTTCAATATGAAGCTACCCAGTACCAAAATATGTAACTGGAGGGAGGTGATAGCAATGATCCTGTGATGTTCAGAGGTCTGTCTCCCCCAAATGCAAACACCTAGTGGAGGTGTTTGCCTGCCCTCCCCCCCAATTTATGCTGCCTTCCATGTCTCTTGTTCTGAGCCTACTTTCTAGCATCTGCCCTATTTACAACAATTCCTAGGAAAAGTTGGATTATGCTAAAGAAAACTAAAGAAAGCTCCCCCTCCTGATGTCACCTCAAGTAAATAAGGCCATTTCTACCTATTTTTGCTATAGCACAGAAAAAAAAAAAACTCTCTTAGAAAGTGCAAAGGAACTTCAAAGTTGGAAAATTATTTCCAAGTCTCTCAAAGTAACACTAGAAATAAGCATAACCCAACTTTTCCTTTTAGTAACCATTCAATCACCGACAATGGGAAAAGTTCCCATTCCCCCTTTTAGCACGACAGGTAGAATTGTTACTCAGAGCATCGTGAGTCATTAGCTTTGTTTTTTAAAAAGATCATCCCTTAGATTCCATAACACCAGCATTCTCGATAATTTCACTGCTCCTGTTTCAATTGAGGAATCTGGCTAAAATTGCACCATCTGACCTTTGCATTAATAGTCCTGCCTTTTGCCTGTCATACTAATAGAGTTTAGGGAATAGTGAGGACTCATCTGGAAGCGATAGAATTTCTGCCTTTGTCTTTCTTCCCTGGACACTAATGGATTTTTGTCAGTCCTCTTCACTCAGTGTATGACACATAGAGTCATTCCATTATCCTTGTCCATTAGCGTCATGCATTATGACAAGAACAAAGTGGGTCCTGAAAGAAGCAAGGTTCTACTCCCCAGATTAAATTTCGCCAACTCTTCTGCTTATAAGGTGCTGTTTTCAATTGTCAATAACATTCATCAGAGGGAGCCCGTATCCATTACTAATTAAAACAAGCTGTTTAAACAAATAGGAAAGGTCACCAAGCCTGTAGATCAACAAACTCATGTTATTGTTTAGTTTCATTGTGTATTACCATCCAATGACTTGTTTTTATCTTGCCGTCATCTTTTTTTTTCCTAAGTAACAAATGTCGAGAATAAACACGCAGAAAGCCACCTCACTCAATAGGCGGTATGAGGCCCAAACGCACCAACGCACTGGTAGGTATTGTTTCCTTCGGATCGGTAATGCACATCATTTCACTGCAGATGGAAATGGGGAAAAAATTTCATTTATTTCTTCTGAGTTTGTGGGGATCAAAGGCATAAACTACAGGGAAAATGCAGTTTTTATTAGGAAAAGTGACACCTGTAGTTTTCTGCCATGTTTTTAAACAACCTTTCATCTATATAGATTTGCTATTAAGGCTCAAATAAAATGTAATACCTTGTCTGCGATGCTACACGATGACTTGTTTTAACTCCCCCTTCCCCAATTTGTATTTCACTTTTCTACCTACATAGCATTTCACCCACTTTTGCAATTTGAAACCAGCCTTTTATCTGATCAGTCTCTGGTTTAAGCCTAAACATTTAAAAGACATTTCCACCAGAACTGGATCCACTATCAAATATATGAATGTTTCAGGGAGATGTTATGGAACACATGGTGATGATCACACCAATGAGGTAAGGAGTAAGGACTCATGTTTACCATGAAGTGGTAAGTTGAATGCTGTAGTCAGCATCCAATTACCTATGGTAATAGAGGTCATGAGAGGCATCCATGTTATATCAGAAGCTCAAATCCTGTCTATGATGCATAATGCCAATGAGTCAGTTAGTAATAAGAGTAATAGCTAGCATTTATCTAGCACAATGAGGCTAGGCAGTGCAGTGGATAGAGTACCAGGCCTGGAGTCAGGAAGACTCCCCTCTCTGAGTTCAAATCCAGCCTCAGACACTTACTACCTGTGTGACCTTGGAAAATCACTTAACCATATTTGACTCAGTTTTCTCATTTGTAAAACGAGCTGGAGAAGAAAATGGCAAGCCACTGCAGTATCTTTCCCAAGAAAATCCCGAAGGGTCATGAAGAGTTGGGTACAATTAAAAAATGACTAAGCAACAACATATAGTACAATAATGTTTGCAAAACAGTTTACATATATTATCCTATTTGATCCTTACAACAGCCCTGGGAGAGAAGTTCTATCATTTATCCCGACTAGAGCATAGGGTTAACTCCTAATTCAGTAAGGTCATAGAAACATCATAAAGTCACGTAGCTGAAAGAAAATGCCCCCACAGTGGTTAGCTGTATGACATAACAAAGCAACCTTATTCTTTTCTGCCCAGAGATCACACAAACCGTAAGCCTCTGCTTCCAAGAGCAAGGCATCGTGGCTGCTCAGTACATGGACGTGCTTCATTAGTTACCATAGAATGACAGCAATACAGCCGTGTGGTAATGGTAGCTTTGCCCTTCAATGCGGAATTGTTGGGGGCTTTTTTTTCCTCCTATGTGTGTCTCTCCAATCTCCAATGCGATTGTTTGTCACAATCGGAGAATCTGCAAACTTGTAACAGTCACTTAAACTCCATTCAATTCCTTTCCCATCTTCCCCGCCAGCAGAATTGGAAAATAGGCACATTTATTCTGTCTGACTGCCCCATGCTGTGGAAAGCAAGCCTTCTCCAAGACAGATGGAATCTACAGGACCCTGAGTTCAAGGTTGAGTCCCAAACATCTTCTGAATGTCTGAGTGACTTCTGGTTTTTAAAAAAGGATATTTCAATCAGAAGAAAAACCAAGACAACATCAGTTTGTTTTATTGACCATGTTCATTCATGGCTTACAGGTTCAAAGTTATAAATTATCCTGAAATCATAGATTCAGAACTGGAAGGGAACCCAGAGGCATCTGAGTCATCCTTTTTGGTTCACAGATAGAAAAACTGAGACAGAGAGAGAGAGAGGTTATTTGTTCTAGATCACACATTGAGAAGCAGGGCAGAGTCAGGATTTAAACCAATGTCCTCTTACTCAATATTGATTGAGCACTCGTTTCTAACCTCCAGTAGAACCATAGTACATGGTACAATGCAAAGAATGTTGTATTTTCGGATTTGAATGCCATCTCTATAACCTGGAACTAGTGTGACCTTGGGCAAGTCATATACTCTCACTGGTCTTCAGTTTTCCCATCTGTAAAATTATAGAATTGGATTACATGCCCACTGAAGTGCCTCCCAGCTCTAAAGCCATGATCCTTTGCCAAAACTTATTTTTCTATAATTTGGGAGGTTTGGGGACATGAGAGTGAGAGAGAACTTTGTTCCATAAGTATCCAATGTCTTTTCAATATATCATCTGGGCATTTTATAAATGCACCTAAAACGTGGATTGCAATTGTTTAAAGTCAATGTTAATGCTCATGTGTAATGCAAAAAATGTGCTCAAAGAAGAAAAGATTTTAATTGTTACAAAACACAAGACAATGAAAAATTATTTTGAGACCAACAAGCATCTATTAAAAAGTTTTCTATGTTTGGGCCTAGAATATAGGGCACTACGGATACAAAAGACAAAGGTGATACAATCCCTGCCCTCAAGAAACTTATGCTCTAGCTGGGAGAGACAATACATACACACACAGATATTTAAACATTGATACAAGGTGATTGGGGATGAAGCAAAGAGCAGCTGGAGGTACCAGCAAAGGCCTTATGTAGAAGGTAGTGTTTGAGCTGAGCCTTCAAAGAAATCGGTGATTCTGAAAGTCTGCAAGAAGGAGAGAATTTCCCTATTCCAGGAAATGGGTAAAGCCAGTACAAAGGCACAGAGGTGGGAGATGGGGGGCCATTTAGAAAGATAAATAAATCAAAAGTTTGTTCAGCACTTACTATGGGACAGGCACTATGCCAGAAGAGTCACAACAAAAAGGCCAGGTTGGTTGGCTGTGATGCTTATGAAAGGGATTAGTATTAAGGCTAAAAATGTAGAGTGGTACCAGGTTGTGAAATGCTTTAGGTTTAAATGCCAGTGATTGATCAGTTAATTGATAAGCCTGAAAGCGACATATACTCAACAGCTGATCATTTTGTGGTCAACCCTTTCCCTTTTCTTCTATGGTCTATATTTGTAATTTCATTGGGAAATCCCAGTACAGCTTCTGCCTCTTCTCATGTAGACTAGCAACCAGACACCTGCCTGGGACAATGAGAAGTTAGATGATTTGACCATGGTCACACAGCTAGTACAGGTCAGAAGCAACACATGAGCCCAGAGAAAACACTTAACACCAAGGCTAAGCATTGATCCAAAATGCCATGAGTAAAGGAAACAAAATTCCAACCTATCAATTCATGCTGGTGAGGAAACAGGTTTCAGCTCAATAATCATTTGAAGAAATTATTAAATGTCTATTATTAAGGGTTTCATCCCTAATACAATGAGGACCAAAAAATTACTCTAGCACAATGACATGGATCTTTGTGTTCCAGGAAGTAGTTTCTTTTGCCAAGAAATCTCTCATCCAGAGTAGCTCATTCTATACAATGGAAATAAAATGGCTCATGTGATATATAGGAGAAAGCTGAACTTCAAGGTCATTAAGAGAAGTGACAAGACCATAGGATCACAGATTTAGAGCTACATGGGGAAACTAGAGGCTGTCCAGTCCAATCCTTTAACTGATACCCAGAGGTGGAAGGTAACTTCCTGCAGTTATGCAATGTGTAAGTGACCAAGGTAGGGTTCAAAGTTATCTCTTCTGATTATGACTCCATCTCTCTTTCCACTGTACCAGAATTTCTCAAATCACACTAATGCACAACTCAAGTAAATTCACCAAATTTTAATTGAGTGCATACTACATTCAAGGCAGAGTGGTAGGATTTGGGGATGGAGGAAAGATACGAAGATGAATTATGCATAGTTACCATCCTCAGATAATTTGCCATCTTGTCTGGGAGGAAAATGAGATATGTATGGATAAATATCACACAAAATTGAGCCTGAAGGTATATAAATCCACTCAATTTCACAAATATTTTAAGTGTCTACTATGTGCAAAGCAGATAGACAGCATGGCGATTGGATCAGGAAGACCTCAGTTCAAATTCTACCTCTGGTATATAAAGGATATGTGAACCCTGGGAAAATCCCTTAATCTCTCAGTGCCCCAAGTAATTTTCTAAGGCTACAGGTTTCAAAGAAGGTGCTAATATGCCTGGGAAGAGGTAGTGTCCTCATTGGGGGTTCCCTGCACCAGTGAAAAAATAGAAACCAATGAAATCTATCCCATTCATGCCAGTCAACAAGCATTTTTATGTGCCATGCCCTGGGAATACAAACAGAATCAGAAGGTGATGACATCTACTGGGAAAAGACAACAGCTAAAAGGAAGCTTGTACCATTCTATGTGCAAAACATTGTGGTTGTAGAGAATTCTACTAGGGCTCAAAAGGGAAAAGGAGAGAAAGGTCTACCATCATCTCTCAATCCCTCTACCTTCCTCTTCCTTGGCCCATCTTCACACTGTTCCTTTTGGATTACAGTCAAGGCTCATCTCAACTTTACTTCTACCTCAGACTTCTCGTGGAAAACAAGAGGATCTGTGCCCAGAGCAGGACAGGTTGCAGAATATGATAGAACAAGTTAATAGATTACAAGGTTTGGTATGGAACAATTCATGTTCTGTCCCATTATCTATTGTCATCAGACATTTCAAAACACAGGAGAAAAGGGAAGATCAAGAGAAAGGAAAGAAGAGACAAAGAATCGGACAGAGACAAGGAAAAATGAAAACAAAGATGAGAACAAAGAGGTAAATTGCTTCAGACTGCCCAAATGTCTAGAGGAAAAATCAGATAAGCAGCTCTATCTGGCAGAATATCAGTATACAACAAGCCTGTGAGGCAAACCAGAGTCTTCTATGGAAGGAGAGAAATGTGATAGGAAGTCTGGTAGGATCAGAGGCCTAGTACAACTTGGGGAGGAAAAAGAGAAATAAGAATTAATTTCTATGGCAAAAAGAGGGTGATCTTAATGCCAGGAGGGAAAGGAAACAAATGTATACATTTAATAATATATCTAATACTAGATAAAAGTTATATCATGTTCCTGGCTTTTAATAAAGGTGGCACAGTGGATGGATAGAGCACCAGGCCTAGACTCAGAAAGACCCGAGTTCAAATCCAGCCTCAGACACTCACTAGCTGTATGACCTTGGACAAGTCACCTCACCCTGTTTGCCTCAGTTTCCTCATCTATAAAATGAGCTGCAGAAGGAAATGGCAAACCACTTCAGGTCCTTTGCCAAGAAAACTCCAGATGGGGTCACAACTGAACAATAACAAAGTTTTTAATAAATGTTTGTTGATTGATCGTATATAACAGTCCTATATATAATTTGGTAAGGTAGGAAAGAAGCAGATCTACATAAAATTTCATCTGGGTAGGGAACTCCCAATAAGGGAACTCCTTCCACCAACACATATCCCCATTTGTCCCTGAATTCAGTCTTCCCTAAGCGTATGGGTCACTGAGAGATAAATGATTTACTCAGGGACAAACAGCAGGGATGAGTCTTGGGTAGGGCTTGAACTTAGAGCTTCCTGACTTCCATTCCAGCTCATGATCCATCACCCTCCCCCCTCTCCTGTGTAACTATCATGTATATAATTGTTATTTTATAAATATAAAATATATGCTTATAACATGGAGGAAAATGAGGGATGAAAAGGAAAAAAAGCAGGACAAGAAGGAAGATTATGTATCATGTGAAGAAAGTGACATGTATGAAGCTTCAAGTACATCCTCCCATTATAGCAGCAAGAGAAATTCACATGAGAAATTAACAAGACCCCATTTTTACTCTCAGGTAAAAGGGTCATACAACAATAACAGAATCCTGGACACTCACTATAAATGCAGAATTTTATAACAAAATCATGGGGAAAAAATGTACACCGTTGAAGTTCTCACAGCAGGCACCCTAAAACACCATTGTTCCAGGCACTAGGGAGCATATAACCTCCTTTTAGGCAACAGGCAAAACTTACAATTACTTATAATTATAACAGGAATTTAAAATGCTGTTTGAGCTAATGTGCACGTTTAAGTAAACTGGCATTTATAACAAAACATGGCACCAAAAGTTTGTTTACTCCTATTTTGTTTGCAACAGGCAGCCTGTATTAACCTATCCAACTTTATATATAAACTGATTATAATTATTACAATCCATATAATTTAGCAGATTTTTAAAAAAATTACACCCAAGCAACACCTTTCCATATGGCCAATTAGTGGAGCCATAAAATGCCGCAGATATATGATGCTGCATTGAACATCTGTGTTGGTTATCCTATGGGAATTTTTAATAAAGGACCAAGCAGCATATTGATGTTAATTCTACGTTACCAGGACTTTAAATAAAAAACTAAAATAAATAGCATCCATTAAACTGATCATACTGTTGTAACTCAAATTGTGTTTATTATGCTAATGGAACATGAAATTAAGAAAAAGACCTTTATGCCAGTGGAATTAATTAATGAGCTTTATGAAGGCATTGGGATGTAATTTATTTCTAGATAAGTAAGTCTAATTTGCAGTTCCATGGGTCTCTGCAATGCTGATTGTAATAGTTATTCCTGCAGATGTGCTGCTCACAGCATGTCTTTCCATTAGAAGTGAACACCTCATTATATAAACTGTACCTAATTAAACATAATACAGTGGTGACTTGTTAAACTGGCCTTTTTAAGTCAGCAGCTGCCTAAGCTAATAATATTGTACACAAGATTTATATCATCTTTCCGATAATACTGATATTAAAATATACTGCCCAGGGGATTGATAACTAATTTACCAGTATGGAACAGGTACATTTCTGATTCTGTGATAAGAGATTAAAGACTAGCCGCCCATAAAAATCAAATGAACTCAAGTCCTTTTGGAACTCAGAGTACTTCAGAAACTTTATTGAAACGACATCCTTTAAAAAATAAATCATGGGAAATAATCATAAAAGGAAGTGAACACTGGAAGGTAGGAAAAACTCAAAAGATCTAGAAGTCCTCAGGGTGTTTCCCCCCAAAATATATACAAATTTGTTTCGGCCTCAGAAAGCATTCTTTATGTTTGCCATTGAGATTTGCATCCGAATGCAAAATGTAGTGCAAAGCCTTTGAGAGCTGGAGTGTGTTTATTTCACCAGACCCTTCCGACTACATCTTTCTATTCTAACTCCTTTTAGTCTAAAGAACAGGACACACACACACACACACACACACACACACACACACACACAGCATAGTCTATCAGCCTTCTTCCCTTCCTCCTTTCCTTTCTTCCTTACCTTATCCCTTCCATTCTAAATGCTCAGTGAACAATATCTTTTCCTTTCTTCTATCCTAATTTCTTTCCTTCTTTGGATTCTTCCTCCTTCCTTCCCTTCTTCCATCTTTGTTCCATTCCTTCATTTCTTCCTTCCTTCTTTCCTATCATCTTAACTTCTATCTTTTCCTTTTTTTAATCTTTCCCTCCTTTCATCCTAATTTTCTTCTTTCTTCCCTTCTTTACTAATCTCCTGTTTTCTTTTGATCCTTCCAATGGCATAAGGCCATTGCATCTTCCAAAGGCAGACTATTCAGCTTTTGGACAGCCCAAATTATTAGGACTTTTTTTTTCTCCTAATAGCAAGTCTATCTGCTTTTTTGCAACTTTTCCCATAGCTCTCAGTTCTGCCCCACAGGGCCATTCAGAAGAATAAGTGATCTATATATAGCCAACTATTGTTTTTACTCTTCATCGGACAATAATAATTTAACTGCAATCTGCGCTAAGGCCTCTGATTCCCATATTGGCCTCTGTCAACATCTCATTTGCTGTTTCAACTGCAAAGGGTAATGTTTCAGAGCCTCTCAGCAGATGCTCTAGAAGTCATTTCTTACTCTTGGAAGTGTACAATTATCCCAAGCAGTCACAGTTTTTAACATGCTAATAACGTGTACAGTTAGGCTCCATTTCCAAGAAGTTTTCTATCATTTAAGAAAATCATTGACATCTATCCAGGATTCTCTAACCAAGGAGATCTGTTAAAACCAAGAGAATAAACATTATGTTATTGGCAGGGTTCCAACATCCCATTTTTACCTTTGTGAAAATGCATCTTTGGCTAACTGGTCCTCTCAGGCACACAATAGCATACTACTTAATTCCATGTGATTTTTCCCAGGGAACCACAACTTCTAAATTCCCAAATGCTATATTGTAGGTGACATCACCCACACTGTGAGTTAATCTGTTTACAAACAATCCAAACTTTCAGATAATAAGAATAGTAATACATATCTGAGAAAGCCTTATGGTCTCATAAAATATCACCCCATGGCCTACAGCTCTATAAAGTTGCTTTACAGGCCCCATAGACCAACAAAATATCATCATGGGACAGACCATTCTCCTATAAAGCAAGCTGAAAGATGAATGCAAAGGCCAAGAAAAATCATTAGTTCCAGACTCACTCATTGTCTGCAACCGGATGGGAGTTCTTTGGTTCAATGTTTATGTCTTTACCCTAATGATTTTATCAGGCTTAAGAAGAATAGTTTTCCTCTAACCGGCCAATGAATATCAACAGTCACTCCAAAAGGGAAAATGGAGCTGATCTGTCATTGAAAAATTACATTTGCCCACTCCTAATAGTATGCTGAAAAGATAAACAGAGATGAGGACTACACAGGAGGGCTACCTCAGGTGACCAGGAGGTCTTGACTGAGCAAACCAGCCTTAAGAGGAAAGGAGTTCTCTACTTCAAGATAGAGGAGTAATACATACTATCTCATTTTTAACATTCTTCTTTTCTCCATTCAAGCTATATCATTGTTCAGTTACTTTAAAATGAATAGCAAGCTTATATTTTATAAAATATTTTAAATAAATTTTATTGATAGATTTCAATAATAATTACTAATGTTCATAAAGCACTTCAAGGTTTACAAAGTGCTTTAGAAATATTATCTCATATTATCCTACAACAACCTTAGGAGGTAGGTACTATTATTATCTCCACTTTAAAAAGAAGAAAACTGAGGGAGACAGAGGTTAAGTGACTCTCCCAGGGTTACATTTGATTTGAACTAAATTTGAACTCAGACCTTATTAACCTCAGCTTCAATATCCTATCTACTGTACCAACTAGTTGTCTCCAAAACCTGTTGTTTTTTATTTCATCTAAATCTCCCCTTCACTTTCCCCAAGAGCCATCAGTTATAAAAAAGTGAACAAGCATTTATTAAATACTTACTGTATTCCAGGCCCTGTGCTAAATATTGAGAATACAAAGAAAAACAAAGAGGTTGGGGGTAGGAGAAGATTAGCAAAATTAAATAACAGGGAGAAATTTCAGCATTATAGACAATGCTCCACACCCATAATCCCCCACCTCTATAAAAAAAGAAGTAGGTCATCTCTCTTCTTTGGGGTCAAGTTTAGTTATTATAATTTCATGGCATTCAATTTCTATTGTTTTGTTGTTGTTGTTTCCATTTTCATTGTTGTAGTCATTGTGTGTATTTTTTGCCTAATTATGTTTATTTCACATCAAAACAGGCCAGGTAGGTCTTTCCATATTTCTCTGTATTCATCATATTCATTATTTCTTCACATTACATTCATGAACCTTAACTTGATTAACTATTCCCTAAAGGGCATCTACTTTGTTCTCTATTCTTCGATACTACAAAAAGTACTACTATGCATATTTTAAGTCTACAGGGCCTTTCTTTTTATCATTTGTCTTCCTTGGTAGGCTCATATTTATTTTCAAGAGCCTCAAACAGTTGGAGTTAAACCATCAAGTCCTTTCACCACATTTTACTAATGAGGAAATGGAGCCCCAGAGAGAGAAAGTGATTTACCCAAGATTATACAGAAAAGTAATAAGATGGCACCATGGACAGAGCACTAGATTGGGAAAGAGGAAGACCTGAGTTCAAATCCAACCTCAGTCACATACTATCTGTATGATCCCAGGTAAATCACTTAACAAAGCATCATCCTTGGACATGCCACAGCATTTGGAAAATGGGGGTGATAATAGTACCTACCTACCAGGACTATTGTGAGGATAAAAATGAGATAATATTTCTACTGTTTTGCAAACCTTAAAGTGCTAATTATTATTAATAATAATTATTATTAGTTATTATTAGCACTGTGATTAGTCTCTTTTGTCTCATAGAGACTACAAGGAGCACAAAAATGCTCACTGGGATAACTCACATAAGCGTCAATCTGATTAACAGTCACTTGTCTTCTCTCAGTATTGGTTTTGATATCCCAAGGAGACACTAGAATCCAAAACACAGCCCAGATCTCACTCTGCAGAATTCATCCCTGCCCCACACACTCCACTCACTTGAGCCTCTAACCCAAGCTTTCACACACCAAAGTTCTGTAGCTTCCACACACAATTCTCCCAGTCTAAATTCCAGGGGTCCAGGTTCATAGACATTTTCATACTTTCTTTCCTTAAAGACAGATTCAGTTCTCTTAAATCACCATCAACTATTATTTTTATCCTTGTTCCTTCTCACCATTTCCACCAAGTCACTAACCCAAATAGTAGCATCAACACCTTGATGCCTTCTAAACATCTAGAGTATAATTGTGAGCAACAGAATGTGGCCTAATCATGGCTATACTCTGGCCTAAAGTCACAGGGCTATAGTGAGGTTGGAGGCTTCTTTGGGCACAGATCTTTTTATCTAGAGAGTTGTATTTGGCTCTTCCATTTGTGATGAAGTTGGCTTGTGAGCAACCATGTGCTTCCCAGCAACGTCAGGCATCCAACTCCTACTCCCACCAACTTCTTCATGGTCTAACACAAAAAAAAAGAAATTGGGCCCAGGTTACTATAATGTTAGTTGTATAGATGGTTTCTATACCAGCAGAAGAAATGCTTCTTGTATTCAACAACAAGCATTTATTTGAAACATATTGAGTACAGAATATTGTTCATTTCAATCTAGGATTACCTTTTCTAGATTCTCTGATATCATATCCAGTAAAGAGTTAGTATAATTGGATGGATATTCAGTTGAAGGAAGAAGTATAAAAAAGAGCAAAATTTAGAGTCAAAATGTAGACTTTTGGCTTTAGACATTATGTGTTTAAAGCCAATGGAATCCAGTGGCTCAGGTTTGAAACAAGAAGTAACACAGAATGATAGATACAGAGTGGGCCTTAAAACCACAGAAACCAGGATTCAAAGTCTGTGTTTGATAACATATTGATTATGTGACCCTGGACAAGTCACTCAGCCTCTCAAGGCTCTGGGGAACTCTAGGTAATATTACAAGTTGCAAAGAAGAATCTGACTTGCATTAATTAGACACAGCTAGGTGTTGTAGTCATCTTAGGAGCATAAAGCCAGGAAAGTAGAGGGAGCAGTCAGACCAAGAAATTTACTTTTGTCAGTTTCAGGGAAGACCCCACACCAAAAGCACTGTGGGAAATACAGGCTTAAAGAAGATGACCAGAGAAACTCACAGCTTCAGCATCCTAGGACCATACAGTCTCTGGAAATGAGATGAGGTCAGATATCAGTGTAGGACAGTAGGATGGTGAAGCCAATTTCATCACAAAGGAAGAGTCAAGTACAACTCTCTAGATAAAGGCTCTCTGCCCAAAGAAGCCTCCAACCTCACTATAGCCCTGTGTGGATCTGACCCAGAGTAAAAGGACTTTAGGCCAGAGTATAGCCGTGGTTAGTCCATAATTGAAGGTGCAAGAAGAGCATCCTCTATTTCCTGCCCAAGGATGCTCTATTCTGCAAGGAAAACTGACTTGAAAACAGAGCACATGGGGAGATACTACCCAGGACAAAGGGGATGAGTGGTAGGCAAAAGTGAGCTTTCAGCATCTGAATCCCAAGATCTCCAGGAGGGAAGAGGATCATGAGATTCAGAGCTAGAAAGGACCTCAGAGATTATTTTGTCCAACCTACTCTTTAGATGAGGAAACAAAGTGACCTGTCCATTTTCATTGGTAGCAAGTAATTGAGTCAGGATTTTCACTTAGCGTCACTGACTTTTTTTTTAAGTCCAGAAGAAGAGAGCTTGGGACCTGAGGCTAAGAAAGGCTAAAGTGCTTCAGGAAGAAGAGGGCAAAGACAAGGTCCATGGGCAAAGAACATGGTAGCATGATGTAATGATAAGATTGATGGACCTGGAATCAGGAATCAGGAAAACCTGGATTCAAATCCCACTGCAAATATTTACTAACTGTGTGAACCTGGGCAAGTTATTTAACCTCTGCATGATTATATATGATATAAGCAGAGGTGAACTCAATGAACCTTTTCCTTTTTCCCTTTTAGCTCTAAATCGATGCTTCTATGATCTTCTGAAGTGAGTGACTTGAAGGTACTAAAAGTTCTTTTGAGTCCAGAAGCCCTAAAGAAAGGGCTCTTCTTTGAGGAAGATCAATAGGAGAAAGGGTCCTAATCATTCTGTTTGTCTAAAGAGTCTAGAGAGATGGAACCACACAACAACCTTGATTTTATCAGACAGAAGCCTAAAATATTAACAGCTCACATTGAAATAGTGCCTTAAGGTCTGCAAAGTATTCTACATGCATTATGCTATTTGATGCTCACCTATGAGGTAATCCAGCCCTATGAGGAAAATACTATTATTATTCCTATTTTACAGATGATGAAATTGAGACCCAGAACAGTTAGGTTGACTTGCCCAGGGTCACCTCTAGTAAGTGTCTAAAAAGAGATTCAAATCTAGCACTTCCTAACTTTAAGTGAAGTGATATATCCACTATGCCACATTGCTTTTATGATGTCCAAGTAGTCTAGACAAGAATAGACTGACTCTAGGCCTGATCAAGAAGATTTTTCCTTGATGGTGGTATTAGGTAATTAGGTATTAGGTAATCTTGGCAGAAACTAATTCATGGGAGTTATGAGAAGGAATTCAGACAGTCTTGAGAAAGGAGAAATCTCAGAAAAAAAATATCACATCCTTGTAATTTTCAGGTAAGATCAGGATTAAATAGGACCTCTGTATGCTCTTTCCTCTGGCTCTGGTGAGGATGGAGATAGGGTAAGGAGCAGTCAATGGTTATGGCCAAGAGTCCACCAAAGAATCAGTTAAGATTTTGCAGGGTAGAATACATGAAGAACCAGGTAATTTTATAGTTCATGAGGATGCAGAAATAAAAGGGTTGTCAAATAGAAAAGGATATCAGTTTCTAAAGTATTGAGGATGAAATCCAAAGCAATTAGGAGTGAAAGGAAGGGGCAACACCCATTGACTGAGAGTTCATAGGCATCAAGACTTCGATAAGATCCAAGTAGGGAAAAATACAACCGGAGATAAGTTCAAAGAACCTCACCAAAATCTGAGCTTGAGCAAAGAGGAGCCATACACAATGTGTCAGGCTCAGTGATAAACTCTATTCAGCTGTGGACAGCCCCCAATCACTGTCAACATTCCCTGCATTGGAAACAGGTGTGTCTAAATGGTCAAAACTTGTGTAACTTGTCATTTTCCCATTTAATTTGCTCTTGTAATTCCCCTGTCTTTTTTCCCTGTAACAGTAAACCTTAATATAAACTATGGGAGGATTGTGGGTTGTTCTCTGGAAACAAGCCAAGAGAAAAAATGAAAAAGATTTGCATTCAAGTTAAGCTATATGGAGGGGAACAATATCTAGAAAGGAAAGGTAGTGGTAGGAGAACCCAGGAAGAGATGCTAAGGAATGAAGTCCTGGGGCTTGAGGGTGAAGCCCAGAGGCATGGGGCTGGGTGGGGAGCAGAAGGGCTGCTGGTGTTGCACATGCTGGGCCTCAGACTGCTGACTAGTGGAAGAGAGAGAGAAAACAGATACAACTGTGTGGCATATAACGGAGTATTGGACTGGGAGGTGGGATTTCTGGGTTCCAGTCCCTGTTCTGACACAAACTGCTAGTGTGACTTTCAAACAAATCATTAAACCTCTTAGGTTCCTTTAGATTTTTCTTCAGTTTTAGTTTCTTCTCTAAAATGAAGAGACTAGGACAGCTGATCTCTAAGGGCCCTTCCCACTCAATGCTGCATTATGGAGCAACATAAGTACACCCAAAACAATGAATATGGAAGTACTGAGGGAATTGAATGAAAAGTAGAAGTCAGTGGCTGGGATATTTAAATACCTGCTAAAGGAGGGGAATTTTGGACACACAGCAAGATGTGTTTGTCACTAGAATTCTTTGTTTCTATTTAACATGGCAAAGCCACAAATAAATGAGTGAAGGGTGAAGTTAATGTAAAATTCATCTCAATTATTAGCTCCTTAAGCACAGAGGCTGGGAATACTTATTGAAACCCCCTACAGAGCTTAGCACGGTGCCTGGCACGCAGTAGGAGATCAATAAGCATTTGCTGATTGATTAACTGATTGACAATGTCACAAACTTGCTAAACTTCCCCCACTGGTGGGAACTCTAGCACTTGAAACCATTGGCACCAGAATACCTTTCTCAGATTGTTCACTGCTCCTAAATTCCACTTATATCTGAGGTGGGAAGTCAATTTTTGCTTCTACCTGGCCCAACACAACATTACTGTGGTAGCCATCGCCAGCATCATCATCATCCATTCATACAGCACCTTCAATGTGCCAGACACTGCGTTATGCACTTTTTAAATATTATCTCATCTGATCTTTGAACCACCTGAAAGATAGTTGCTATTATAATCCCCATTTTACAGTTGAGGAAACTGAAGCAAAAAAAGTTAAGTGACTTGCCCAGGATCACCTAATAAGTATCTAAGACTAGATGTGAATTCAGGTCTTCCCAACTCCAGGTCCAGTGACTATACAATATGGCATTAGTTGAGATAAACACCAGCAGGGATTTATTCTAAACTGAATCTCTAAGACCTGTTGTATGGTTATATATTATGAATTATGACCCCCTTCTCTCCTCTGAACCTACCACCATTCTGATGCAGGCCCTCATCACCTCACACCTGGATTTTTACAATAGCCTCTAATCTGTCTGCCTGCCTGCCTTTAATTTCTCTACACTCTAATCCAACTTCCTTTCAGCCGATGAAGTGATTTTCCTGAAGCACAGGTTCATCCATGCCACCACCACCACACCCCAATCAATAAACTCAAGTGGTTCCCTATCACTTCTGGAATCAAATACACAATCCTCTGTTTGGCATTTAAAATCCTAAATCTATGATCCTACAACTCTCTACCAAGGTCCCAGGTAAGGCTATTACAAACCTTCTTCTCTCTTCTCACATACCTTGTATCGTTCTCTCTCTGTCTCTGTCTGTGTTTGTGTATCTGTCTGTCTCTCTGTCTCGCTTTGTCTCCATCTCTCTGTTTCTCTCTCTCCCAACTCCTATCATTTCAGTCTTCTTATACTTTACTCCTCACCACAAAGTCTTTGGTTCAAGGAAACTGGCTTCCTTGATGGTCCACAAACATACTTCCTCTCCTGACTCCATTTTCTCTGGTCGTCCCCCATGTGTAGAATGCTCTCCCTCCTCATTCATCTTTACCCACTGGCTCCCCTGGCTTCCTTTAAGTCCCAACTAAAATCTCATGTTACATAAGTAATTATTTTATAATATATCTTAATTCAAATACTTCAAAAATCTCATGTTACATAAGTAATTATTTTATAATATATCTTAATTCAAATACTTTCCTTCTCTTAATTTTCCTTCATATTTATCTTGCTTGTTTGTACATGTATTTGTTCCCTTGTTGTTCTCCCATTAGATTGCAAGCTTCTTGAAGGCAGAACTGTCTTTTGCCTCTTTTTGTATCCCCAGGCTTAGCACAGTGATTATGCACATGATAAGTGCATAATAAATGTTTATTGACTTGACTAATAACTTGTACAGTCACTGCCCCCTCTGAGCTCTCTCCATGTCAAACTCTTGCCAACTTTCTACATTTAGGTAAAACTAACTTTCTTTAGGACACATATCATCCAGTCCTCACTGGAGCAAGCATCCTCCTTGCTTCCCATTGCCAATTCCAGACTGCTTCTTCACTCTTGTGACCATTCAGCATTTTCTCCATCTTTGAGAGGTTCACTCCATTCAGCACTACATCCTAGACCAGATCCTTGTTCCAGTCAACTCACTCTCGCTCCTGTTTGAAGAGTCTAGGACTTGTCTCATAGTCATCATCTCCACTCCAACCCCTGCCGTTCCAGCTTCCAGATTCAATATATTCACTGTGATATTCTCTTAAACACTCTGACTTTCCAGTTTCTCAACCATGTCAATCCTGTGATTTATATTTCCACTCTATTCAGCCATCCACAGAAGCATTCAAAGCTGGGACTTCCCCAACATCCATTATACTTTCTCCATAACCTTAAACTCTGAAATTCTCCTGTCTGCTCATAATCTTCTCTTATTTGTCTCATAGTAGTCTACTTCCTGACTTTGGGACAGCTAGGCGGCACAGTGAATTGAGCCCTGTGCCTGGAGTCAGGAAGACCCAAGTTCAAATTCTACCTTTTAGACTAGCTATGTGAGTCTGGGCAAGTCATTTAACCTCTATTTGCATCAGGTTTCCTCAACAATAAAAGAGGGGTCATAATAGCACCTATCTGCCAGTGCTGCTGTAAGACTAGAGTGAGATAGTATTTATAAAGTGCTTAGAGCAATGCCTTACACATAGTGTTTAATACATACTTGTTTACTTCCTCCTGTTGTTGGCACTTAGATATCTATTTCCTCCCTGTTTTACTAGTCCCTGCTTTCACATCACTTTCCTCCATTTATGGGGTTGACCTTATAATTACCCACTTCAATCATACCCTCTATCTCTGAATCTCTTACCCCTTACCCTGCTGCCCTCCCAGTCCTCAACCTTAGGTCAATTCCATCACCCACATTTTCAGATCCTACTCTTAGACTGCTAGAGGTAGGCATTCCACAGGCCTGGCTTGGTCAAGTAAACAACAAACTACAAATTTATTTTCTCTAATCTCACCTAAGCTTCACTACTTTCAGGCAATCATTGAGAGGTAAAGTAATACAGTGGATATCAGACTTGGAGTCAGGAAGACCGGAGTTTGACTCCTAGAGTCAGGAAGACAGTTCAAATGAATATTCATAAAATACTTAGCACAATGCCTGGCACATAGTAGGTCCTATATTGATGATAGCTATTGCCATTACTGTTGTTGTTATTGTTTTTATACTGGACAGGTTTGTTTTGTTTTTGCTTTTTGGAGGGCAATTGGGATTAAGTAACTTGCCCAAGGTCACACAGCTAGGTTTTTGTTTGTGTGTGCATTAAGTGTCTGAGGTTGGATCTGAACTCAGGTCCTTCTGACTCCAGGGCCAACGCTCTTCTCACTGTGCCACCTCGCCGCCCCCAAAACCAGGGTTTTTAAGCACTGGTTGTATCACCCTGTGAATTCATTTAAACTCCTTAGACCTCAGTCCCTTCCATTGTAAAAAATAGGGAGTTGAACTCACTAACACCTCTAAGATCCTTTTCCATTCTAAATCTATGATCCTACAACTCTCTACCAAGGTCCCAGGTAAGGCTATTACAAACCTTCTTCTCTCTTCTCACATACCTTGTACCATTCTCTCTGTCTCTGTCTGTATTTGTGTGTCTGTCTGTCTCTCTGTCTCTCTCTCTGTCTCCATCTCTCTGTCTCTCTCCATCTGTCTCTCTCTCATCAGGTGAATTTGACTGCCATACTGAGAAAATCAAGGCTAGAGCCGATGAATTATTTTTCTTCTTAATTCACCTGACTGAATATCCCATAGACATCTTAAACTCAAAATGTTCAAATCTGAACTCATCGTCTTTCCCCCTCACGCAAGCCCTCCCTTCTTCCAAATTTCCCAATTTCTGTCAAAAGCAACAACATCCTTGTAGAATCACAACCAAGACTCCATCTTTGATTCCTCATTCTTTCACTCCCCCCATTTCCAACATGTTGCCAAGTCTTGCTGATTCTGTTTTCATAACATCTTTTGTATCCATCCCCTTCTCTCTTCTGATACTACCAGCACTCTGATGCCCTCATCACTTCATACCTGGACTATTGAAATAGCCTGCTGCCTCAGTCACTCCCCTCTCCAGTCCATCCTTTACTCACATATCAATCTGGTCTTACCAAAACACAGGTCTAACTAAGCCACCTCTTTACTCAGTAAACTCCAGTCACTCCCTTCTACCTCCAGAATCAAAATTAAAACCCTCCATTTGGTTTTTGAGGCCCTTTACAACCTGATCACTTCCTACTTTTCTAGTCCTCTTATATCTTACTACCCTTTCCCCCACCAATGTAGTCTGTGATCCAATGACACTATCCTCTTCTCTGTTACTAGAACATGACACTGTCTCCCAACTCCAGGCATTTTCATTGACTTTTCCCACACATCTAGAACTCTCTCCCTTCTCATCTCTGTATCCTGCATTTCCTGGCTTCTTGAAATCCCCGATAAAATCCTACCTTCTTCAAGAATGTACCTTTCCCAATCATCTAAATTTTAATTTAATCTTTTACAACTTTCAGTTCTAAATTCACTATCTCTTCCCCTCCTCCTCCACCCATTGAGAAGGCAAGAAAAAATTATAAATATGTATAGTCATATAAAACACATTTCTATATTATCCATGTTTGGAAGGAAAGAAAGAAGAAAGGAAGGAAGGAAGGAAGGAAGGAAGGAAGGAAGGAAGGAAGGAAGGAAGGAAGGAAGGAAGGAAGGAAGGAAGGAAGGAAGGGGAAGGGAGGGGAAGGGAGGGGAAGAGAAGAGAAGAGAAGGAGGGAGGATGAGGGGAAGGCGAGGAGGGAGGAAAAAGAAAAAGAGCAATAAAAAGAAAAAATATGCTTCAACCTGAACTCTGAGTCTATCAATTCTCTATTTGGAGGTGAATAGCATATTTCATCATGAATTATTTGGAATTGTGGTTGGTCATTGTGAATTGATTCAATTAGAGTTATTAAGTCTTTCAAAGTTGACTGTCTTTACAATATTGTTGTTATTTGGATAAATTATCTCTTATTTCTGATCACTTCATCTTGCATCAGTTCATACAAATCTTCCCAAGTTTTTCTGAAATTATCTCCATCATCATGTTTTATAGTACAATAGCATTACACTGCATTCATATGCTATAACTTGCTCAGCCACTGCTATCTTTCCTGTGTGGATTATCTCCAATTTATCCTGTATATGTTTTGTTTGTACACAATGTTTTTGCATTTTGTCTCACCCATTAGACTGTGAGCCCCTTGAGAAGAGGGACTGTTGTTTTTTGTTTTGTTTTGTTTTGCCTTTCTTTGTATCCTGAGAGTTTAGCATAGTTTGTGGCATGTAATAGGTGATACTTGCTGACTTGACCTTGAAAAACCTTTCTACATCTTTCAATGTTTCTCTCTTCCTTTATTCCAGCCTCTGAGAATAGATTACAGTGTTGAGTGTAGTGCCTTGCATGTAGCAGACATTATATAAACACTTATTTTCTTCCCTTCCTCCTTTCCCCTGTCTCCTTACCAAAGCTAATTTCTTCCCTATAGACCAAGGATCTTAATCTGGGGTCTGTCAACTTTTTTTTGCTTTTTGGAGGGCAATTGGAGTTAAGTAACTTGCCCAAGGTCACACAGCTAGGTTTTTGTTTGTGTGTGTTAAGTGTCTGAGGCTGGATCCGAACTCAGGTCCTTCTGACTCCAGGGCTGGCACTCTACTCACTGTGCCACCTAGCCACCCCTGGGTCTGTCAACTTTTAAAAAATATTTTAAACTGTGTTTTAATAATATTGGTTTCCTTTATAACAATATGTATTTTATTTTATAAGATTAAAAACATTATTCTGGGGATGTTCACAGGTTTCATGAGGCTACCAAAGAGGTTCATGATACAAAAAAAAAGTTAAGAACTCAGGCTATAGACCTTTTCCTCTGTCTCAGTCTCTGTCTTTGTGTCTATCTCTCTGTCTGTCTCTGTCTTTCTGTCTCTCTCTGTCTGTCTATCTATCTATCTATCTCTTTCCTGGTGCCTTCTCTGCTATCTATAAACCTGTTTGAAAGGATATGAACAGTAAGGCAGTTTTCAAAAGAGGGAAACTTACTATAACACCCTTCTGGGTTCTAGGGACAATTCTGAAGAATTATGTTTGATAAACTATATCTCACAGGACCCCTTTGCTCCCCCAATATAGATAAACCAGTTATATTTCCCCAATTAACTAGTCAATCTCAATTAGCTTTTACAGAAGGCTATTTACTGAGAAGGTATAGCAAAAAGCAAAGTACAAAAACATGTCACCCCAAAACTGAAGGGTGTACTTTCCCTTCTATAGGTACTTGGTCTGTGGGAAGAGTAGGCTCAAACTCAAAATGATGAGTGCAAGACATCCCCTTTAATTAGGGGAACCCTCTCTCTCTTGAACATGAACAAAGTCCCTATAGAGAGTGGACTCAAACTTGAGGTAAGAACTGAAACGTGCATATATATACAGAACAAGTGTGGCCAAGGGGTACCTCTTGGTCATAAGACTCCTCTTCTCCCTACAAAGTTCCTTTCAAGGTGTGGTTTAACTGATAGATACATCAATCCCTTTGTTATAGGACATGGTGAGTTAGGCAAGTCAATTTATTGCTGGGCAAGTCAAACAGGTCCCTTCTCAGAGCTAGCTCTTTACTGGACTCAACTACCAGCTAGCTCTGATACTGGCTCCACTTCTTGAACCTCT
Organism: Gymnobelideus leadbeateri; assembly: GCA_011680675.1. Classification (NCBI taxonomy): domain Eukaryota; kingdom Metazoa; phylum Chordata; class Mammalia; order Diprotodontia; family Petauridae; genus Gymnobelideus; species Gymnobelideus leadbeateri. The sequence goes on along the minus strand of WOXC01005854.1, from coordinate 897,937 downwards.
GATGGCTTACATGGTCGTAACCGGGTCTGGTCCACATGGAAATACTCATTCACCTAATATCCACAAGATAAACACAATTGACAAAAGGATCAGAGGTCTCCTGCACTCACAGTCTAAAGGGGCTCAAGGGGAAAGTAGAACGTGATGTCCTTCCCCAATCCTGGAGGCCAACAGCAGTTCCCAAAATCTCAACAGTCTCCCTCAAAAGTCATCAAGAAAGAGACCAATAGATTGTTCACTTGAACCTTTGATATACAGTTCGGTTCTGATTGAGTAGTCAATTATAGGACTCCATCACTATGCAGGAAACTGACAAGAAAAATCTGAGAGCACCCATATTGTCCCTAGGTGTGGGTGATGTCTTCTCCATTACACATGTCCAGAAGTTGGATTACCCAACTTCCCCATGGATTTAAACCATGAAGGTCATGCTGCACATACTCTAAGGACTGGGCTCACTGACCCTATGATACTTCTATTAGCCCACTTATTCCTCTTATCTTCTCAGACTTAGTTCAGGTACCATATACCCCGTGAAGTCTTCACTGATACATCCTGTTGGTACAGTTTCCACCCTTTTCATATTGACCTCTACTTATATAGCTCTGTGCATGCTGTACTCCACACCACCATACCGCCAGACTCACCAGTAGAATGCAAGCATTCCAAGGACAAAAACTATTTACTTTTCTTTTTATATCCCCAAAAGTTAGCACAGTACCCTGTGTACAGTGAGTACTTAATAAATGTTCACTGAATTAGCCTCAAAAAATTAATTCAACCTCAAAGTCATTTGGAACATGGCTTAATATCAAGCAAGGTTTATGAAGACATATTTGTGAAGATATTTACTCCAGCTAGATAGCTGTCTGCACATTATCTTTGTCTCTGACAGTATCTCTCTGTCTCCTTCTGTTTCTTTCTCTGTATGTCTGTCTCTTTCTCTCTCCATCTCCCTCTGTCTTGTTTCTCTCTGTTTCTATCTTTGTCTCTTTCTGTCTCCCTTGGTCTCTGTCTCTCTCACTCTTTCTATCTTTGTCCCTGTCTGTCTTTCCCTCCCTCCACATTTTTCCCTCCACCCCTCCCTGCATTTGCTTCCTTTTCTCTTCATCTAGAAGATGAACAAATTAATTGATTCAAAATGTAATATTTGTGCCATTCCTAAATATCAAGGTCTGAATACAATTGTAGTAGGTTGTGTTCTTTTTCCTTTACTTACTTCAAATTAGGGCTCTGGGAATTTGGTATGCAAATGTATGCTAAATAAGAACATTAGTATGTTAGTATTTCACTTCAGAGACAAGAGCTCTGTTGCTTCTTTAAAAAAAAAAAAGCCTAGTACTGCACCACTGATGGTAATGTAGATAACAACATTTCTGGGTTCTATACAGACACAGTGTCCCTGATTAAGATGCCTCTTCAGCATCCTATGTATTTTCCATGAAGCCTAATGGAACAATACATGTATCAATTAAAGGAAAAAAAACTTCATATTTTCAGAATGGAAATATCCAATGGCGCACCATAGAGGAGACAGCCGAAGTACAAGGCACATTTCGATAGCATGCATAATGTGCCACATACTAGTTAACTGTCACCGATAGACATGCATTTTTTATGTCTATCTAACTTGACCTGGTTTCTATGATTGTTTAAGTCTGAAGCCCCAGACATTTTTAGCTACACGCATTTCTATAACGTTTCTCATAGCACCATAAATTAGATATGTGTTCAGCAGCTCAACCCAGCCCCAGAACTTTTGTCTGATACTTTCCAAGCAGCAATCTCTAAACCGAATTCCTCAATTATGTCTTTCTCTATATATGCATACATCATCCCAACAGCTCGCAGGTAGGAAGGTTTTAAGGAGGAAAAATATACTAATTGCAACTCACTTCTGCCTCCTCCCCGATTACTTGAGTGGCATACGATATTTTACCTATAGCAAATGCTTAATGCTTAAACATTTCGTTTGCATTTGTTTTCTAGGCCAGGAATTTATTGAAACAAGATCAAAAACATTTTTTTCAGCTTTAGTAAATACAGTATTTCATTTGGTAAAGCAAAATACTCCAACCCAGTGCCAGTTTTCCTGTGGTTTGTAAAATCTGTTGTACAGTATGTTTGATGAGTGAAGCCAGATTATTGCAAAAGAAAATAGACACTGACGCTAATACACCATTTTGTCAACTATCATTTATCAAACATGGGGAATCGAGTAGGAAAACAAGCCTAAACATGCCTCCCATTTTTAAGAGAGTAAATTTGTATTGTAGAATCATAATTTCTTATTATCAAATTATCTACACTTGACTCTCTTATTATAAAGATTTTTTTTTAATGAAGCAGATAGAAATTCGATGAATTGTCCAAGAATGCAAGCTGATTAATGGTGGAGCGAAGACTGATACCTATACCATCTATTAAGTAGTATAGTGTCTACAGTCACTTAGCCTCTCTGGGCCTCACTTTCCTCATCTGCAAAATAGGGACATTGATTTAGGTGGCCCGTAAGGCTGCTCTCAGCTCTAATAACATGATCTCCTACTTTCCACAAGGAACTTACATTGCTGGAAATAAATGCCTTGCTGACAGAGAGGTTCATAGTTTGCTTCATTTTAGAGATAGAAGGGCCCTCAGAGGCCATCTAATCCAACCCCCTCATTTTAAAGAGGAGGAAACAGAGGTTGAGGTCCCACAGGTATTAAGTGGCCTCACCGGGATTCAAACCCAGCTTCTCAGAAGACTCTGACACTCTTTTCATCACACTATTAAAAAAATTGGTCTCTCAGTTACAGCACCTAATAGAATGCTTTGCATCAAATGAGCACTAATGTATGATTGTGGACTTGAATTAAGTTGACTTGACTTATATACATTGCCTCTTCAATATTAGAGCATTTGCATGACATCAGAAATCTGCTTCTAAGAAATAAGTCAATTCCTGAAGGAAAAAGTTAGGAAACTCATTGAAAGTGATAGTCAAATAAATCCCCAGAAAATATCTGACCAGAAAATCTTGCATAATCCTGCAGAAATACAGAACACATTCAAACCAATACCATATCTTAATTATTTCACCACATAGATTCCAAAAGGGTCAGTAAATATTTTCTTTAGGCATCTAAGCCTGAGACCAGGAACCTACAGTTGAACTTGCTCATTGTTAATGCCTGCATGTTGAGGGCAAGAAATTGGCCCTGTAAATAGAGACAAGACGTAGTCAGGAAGATTTGAGTTCAAATCCTTCTTCAGACCCTTCCTACCTGTGTGAACCTGAGAAAACCACTTAATCTCTCTCAGCTTCTGTTTTCTTCTCTAGAAAATGGAAATAAAACAATGGCACCTATCTCCCAGGACTGTGGTAAGGATCTGATGAGATGAGATTTGTAAAGGTTTTGCAAACCTTAAAGTTGTGGTTTATGAATGTGATGGAATACTTCTATGCTATAAGAAATGATGAGCAGATGGACTTCAGAAAAATATAAATGCTAACTATAATAATCATCATTCTCATAGTTATTAATGGTGTTTAACAACCCTTTTCATAATTCAGAAAATCCAGGTTACTAAGGCCAAAGAATCCATTTAATTGCATTGCATTTGTTACACCAGTGTGATCCACTCCAGTTGCTTATAAGGAAGAAGCCTGGTGTTCTGGGAAGAGCACCATATTTGGAGTTAGGGATTCAAATCCATATTCTGATTCTTACTACCTGTGTGACCAAGAGAACCTCACTTACCCTCTCAAGGTCTCAATTTCCCCACTTGTAAAATTAAAGTGTTAGATTAGATCAATTAATCAATAAGCATTTATTGAGTACCCATGATGTATGAGGTACTGTGAAAAATTTCAGAAAGATGATGTCAAAAATACAACAATCTCTGTCTGCTAGGAGATAACTTTTATTCTACCAAGGAAACAATATTTACACATATAAGTATGTATAAAATCCATATGGAATTATCAATGTAAGGTAATTGGGAAGGGCAAGGGGAGCGAGAATATTAGGAAAGACTTCAGGGTCTCAGAGGTTCTTCCCAGCTCTAACTCAATGATCACAAAGATTTTTTCCTATAAACACTTCAATCGGGGGGACATTCAGATGAATCACTAAGCACCCCCAAATGAATCCTCTACTTTATTCAATCCAAAAAAAAAAATACTTATTACGTGTAGCACCCATACTAGATGACTGAGACACAAAGACAAAAATAAAATAGTCCCTATCTTCAAGAAGTTTATATTCTCCTGAAATTAGGTGAATTACACACAAGATTGTCAAGTGATTAATGTCAAACTACTTGAGATGATCCGAGAGGATTTTTACTCAACTTCAAATGTTTAATAACCAGTAACTGTATTGAGATGGTCTGCAAAGTGGGTACTTGGAGATCAGTAAATGACTCCAGTTGATGTTTATAGAACACATCTAGGTGCATGTGTATGGTATCTAGAAATTGTTGTGGTTGGTAGGAAAGCTCCTCTTTTCTTACATATTTTCCCCTAGCATAAAATATATTTCATTGCTCTTTGTACTGTTAGATCTGGTGAACAATTACATGTGGAGAGACACTTGGAAATTACATTGGGGGCTGCTCTTGGGGCAGTCCAACACTATATTTTTGAGCATATTGCTCATATGTTTGAAATGAGATTTTTTTTTAATCTATCTCAAACATTTCATAACTGGCCGGCTTTCATGACAATTTAAATTTTTCCATATGGACAACAGCTGACAGTATGATGCCAGATTTAATGTTCTCTTTTTTTCCATACATATATATAAATATGTACTTGCATAAAAACAAATGAAAAATATTGAGGTTGAAAGAGAACCAGGAATATTTAGGAAAATTTAGGTCAATTGTAGGTCACACCTCTGACAAATCATGGGAGGATAGATAGGTGGCAGAGTGGATGAAGGGCTGGATTTGGAGTCATAAAGAGCTGAATTTGAATCTTGCCTCAGATCCTTCTTAGCTGTGTGATCTTAAACAAATCACTTAACCTCCCTTAGACTATGTTTCATCATCTATAAAATTAAAGAGTCAGAGTTAATGGCCTCTAAGGTCCCTTCTCATCCTAAATCCATGATCCTATGACTTCTGACTTTCTTCTAGAGAAAATTAGGAATTTTCATAGTACATATTTTCAAGATGCAAATTACAGGTTCCTCGATATTTTTCTTTTATTTTGAGGGGGGAAAGTAAGGCATTTGGGGTTAAAGGACTTGCCCAAGGTCACACAGCTAGTTAAGAGTCAAGTGTCTGAGGTTGGATTTGAACTCAGGTCCTCCTGACTTTAGGACCAGTGCTCTATTCACTGTGTTACCTAGCTTCCCCTAATATTCTTTTTCTCCTGTTTTTTTTTAAATTAATTCTTTTATTAAAAACTTACTCGTGAACATCAATACAAACAACTAAACATGTTTAGTAACTATTTCTATTGATTAATTTTGGTATATAAAATATCACACCAACTTTCCAGTCATTCCAAATCTCCATTAGGAATCTTCCCTTGTCCCTTAATTCTCCAACATTTAGCACAGTGCCTAACCCATAGTAGGTTCTTAACAAATGTTTATTGATTGGTTATTGGTTGAATGATTCCCACTCCTTTTTTTCCCTCATGTGGCCACAGCTTAAATGAATTCCATTCTCCTGGTTCTACTGTTTTAAATTTTGCATTATTTCATTAAGGACTTTCCAGCTTTCTCTGAATTCCCCATTTTTGTCAATATTAACAGCATTTTTTCAACATCCTTTATTGTATATTTCCACCTACAACTCATATCAATAACCTACATCTGAAACCGACAATGAAATATGGGTAATAAAATTATTTTCCACACTAACTTTATTTTTAGCTAAAGACATGAATGTGTTTGTGGGGCACTCAGACCACGAAAACAATTTTATATATAATAGTCTCTAGTCTAAAGATAATTGGTGCCCTTAAAGACTCATGGTTGGTCATTCTGATTTCCCAATGGCCAATTACACCAAAGATGGGCATAGCAAGAGCTTCTTCTTCCTCTGCACTGTAATAATGCAGGTCTTTATGCTACTAATGTGTTCTTTTTTGTACTCTGGGCCAGAAAAGGGACGGAGACTTATTCATCTGGGCACATCTTGCAACTATGTGGTACTCCTGAGCCCCGCATGTTCCTTACATACAAGCCTCACTACCTGTGTATTTCAAGTTTGAGCCTACTCCCCCCAGGGAATTTGTATATGCAAAGAGGTTATACAGTCTCCAGTTAGGGGGATTGCTTTATGATTCCTGTTCTTGCTATAACTTATCAGTACATTCTCTTTTGTAAAAGCTAATTTATGTCAACTGGCTGATTGATATCAGATAGAACATTCTGTATAGAGGCTCCTGAGCAATAGTATTAGAAGCCACAATCCCTCAGGGCTTTCTCTAGAATACATTACAACCTGCTGGGTTGCTACACTAACTTAAAGGTTCACTGTGCTGTGATTCCTCGTAACAAAGAATACTGCACCTTGAGCAAAAAATGGCAAGTTTTAAAGTTATTTTCTTTAAGAAAGACTAAAGTGACAGGTTACTCAGTAAGAACGTGTCTGAGATGGACTTGTACACAGGTCTGGCTGACTCCGAAGCCATCTGTAAAGTCAACTTCTTGTTCTGACAAAAAATCATTTGTGATGGTAAGCCCTTCCGGTCACAATGCATAGGTCCAACCTTGAAATAGGATACTCTCCCACTAACCTATTGTCTTTTACTCATATTCTGAAGTTTACTAAATAAAGCATCCATAAATAGATACTTCATAACAGTATTTGTATTTCCAATGCTTAGTACAATGCCTGAAATATATAAGGTACTTATTACCATTTGATTGATTAATTAATTGATTGATTGGCTAATTGGTCCTGCAAGAAGACAGTCAGAGGGAAAGTTCAGTTGTAAAGATGAATTCAGTAGGTGCTCATTAAATACAAGTTCAGGGAACTTCATTGTTTCGAAAACCCCCTCCAGGTTCCACTAGTTTCCTTTTCTGTAAGATTCTGTGACCTGTTACCACAGAAATTTCCTTCACTGGGTTGGGGTTGAAGGCACAAAAAGAAGAAAAATTAGAAATATTTTCTTAACTACTCATTTCCTTGTGTATTTCATTATGGATTTTAATTTCAGTCTAGGCATCCTCTTCCCTGCCATATACATTCCCCTGATGTTTCCTTTTGTCTCAGTTCTCGCCTCCATTTGCCAGAAGACATAACATTGACAAGATCCGCCCATAATGCAAGTCTAAACCCCACATGGTCAGATGACTTAGCACAGTCCTCATTGGCGATACTCCCCATCACATCTTCGGCATCCTCCTTCCGCGTGCACACAAACGGAGCCTGATTATTCTCTTAATTTCAGTCTCACCTGAACAGATGTTTCTAGCTGATTTTCTCCCACTTGTGCACTGAAGGTCTCATTTATTCTGATTATCATTTTGTGTTTTTATTGAGCACGATCTCCTATTTGCTCATTTCCATTCCCCATTCCTGTTCGAGCCCCTCCATCATCTTTCACACCGTTTGCATTTCATGTCTAGGAAAGCCAATAATATCTACAAATCTTCTGCAGTTCAGATGCTCACTGTTAAAGCCTTGCCATTTTCAGTCCATCTCCTAAAAGAAATTTTCTTGGCAAGCAATAAAACCACTTTGGGGAAATCATGTCTCATTTATACTCTTTGCCCTCTAATTTGCTCTTCTTTTTCCTGACCTGCTAGAGTTAGGTGCAGTTAGGTGGTACAGTAGACGGAGCATTGCCATGGGGTCAGGAAGACCTAAGTTCAAACTCAGTCTCAGACACTTACTAGTTTGGTGACCAACAAGTCACTGCTTAACCCTGCTTTCCTCAGTTGCCTTTTATCTATAAAATGAGCTGTAGAAGAACATGGCAAACCACTCTAGTATCTTAGCCCCAAATGGGGTCATGAAGAGTTGGACATAACTGAACAACAAATGATAGTTAGTTGCACAGGAAAGAAGCGTCATTGTTCTGAACCTGTCTCCTAAACGAGACACAATCTTGACTCACGCTCCAAGCCTACAGTGCTCAAAATACAAAAGTTTGACTAAATATGTAAAATTCTATTTGTTGTTTCATGCCTCTCGAGAAGCAGCAGAGTTGGGTATGACAAGCATTGTCCTGTAATTGAAGTCAGGAATACTTGAGGTCTACTCCTTAACTGTATCAGAGTTTTATATTTTAGCCGTCTAGCTTTATAACCTAAGTCACCCTCTCTGGGTAAGTTTCCTCATCTATCCAATAAAGAATAACTCTAACCTTTCACATGGGAGAATTGAAGAATCACAATTTCAAACTGGAAGGGACCTCAGAAGCCATTTAGTTCTACCCCCACACCTTATTTTATAGATGAGAAGTTAAGTGACTTGCCCAAGGTCAGACAGGACCTCTGGTTCCAGAGCTGACTCTGACTTCTCTCAATGCACCATGCTAAAGGATTGGACTTGTTCTGTTTTGCCTCAGGGTAAAAAAAAAAAACATCAATAATAGTAACAATAGTGACCAGCCTTTGGATAGCATGTGAAAGTTTGCAAAGCATTTTACAAATATTATCTCATTTGATTCTCACAATAGCGCTGGGAGATAGGTGTTATTATATTCCCATTTTACAGATGAGAAAACCAGGAACAATAGGCAGAAACCAGGAGACAAACAGACTTGATATAAGGGAAGTCTCTTAATTATAAGAGCTATACCAAAGTGAAATGGGTTTCTCAGGAAGTTGTGTCCCCCATCACTGGAGGAATTCAGACAAATGCTGGATGACAAAGTACATCAGATATGTTGTAACATATTGTAATGCTAGCTAGTGGAGGGCCATCTTGTCCTGGTTTCAGTTGAACCAAATGGTTACTGAGGTCCCTTCTTGTCATGATCCAAAATCAAGAGATTTGGGGGTTAAGTTCAGAGACTTCTAGAGTCCTGATCCCCTCTCAATTTCATCTACACTCTTACAACACAAAGAAAGGTATAAAATGCACAATGTTTTGTATCTGCCTAGTCAATTTAGCTACCTAATAATTAAGATATCAAGGAAATGGTTGGTATGCAATGTGAGTGAATGCATACACATAGAAACATAAATATCACATATATGCATATATATAATGTATATATGTATAAATATACCCATTTCTATGTGAACTATCTCCTAGACCCATCTTCCAAACTGTTTTATTGAATCCCAAGGTGAAGATTAGTCATAGCATCTCGGAGTTAAAACAGAACTTAGAAAGAGTCTCTATAATGCAAATCTTTCTTTCTGCAGATGAGGAAACTGAGGCACAGAGAGATAATAGTAATTTTCTCAGAGTCACAGCACCAGTCAGTAGCAAAACCAAGACCAGAGCTCAGGTTTCCAACTTCTCATTCAATAATTTTTCTACCATATCATCCCACATTATTTAATGGGCTAAGAATAGGAGTTTCACAAGGAAAATGTCAACACTTTTCCCCCCTCCAAAACTATAATATGAAAAAAGGTATCAAAATATCTATCATGTGGGGAATATTTTCCCCCCTCCAAAACTATAATATGAAAAAAGGTATCAAAATATCTATCATGTGGGGAATATTTTTGTATGAAAAATGCACTTAATTTCCTTGATTTTTGCCCCTAATTTGCCTAAGTCCCCTTTATACTAGGAGGTATTCCATGCCATCCAGATGTCATAGAATGATATTTGTGGGTTTTGTCAGCATTTTTCAAGTGCAGAAGTGTTCTGTGGGCCAAATTAGTTTGGCAAACACTAATCTGCGTTATCTAAGAATTCCCATCTACCTCCAATTCCCCACTCCACCTTTTTTTGCTCCTACAATCCAAGAAAGGCCAACAAATTAGGATAAAGAATCAAAACAGCAATAGCCCACCATGCTTTCCTGTTCTTGGCATGAATAGAATCGCTACCGTAATCCTTCTGGCTCCTACGCTATCTCTAGAGTAATGCCCTCTCTCAAATGCTTCCCATTTGTCTTCTTCATCTCTTGCTTTATAGTTGAAACAATTCTTTTCAAAATAATTTACAAATGGTTTTGTATGACCCCATTGACATTTATTACAGGTTTCTACATTCTATAAAAGATGCTCAATGATGTCCATTTAATTCTTACATCAAATGCTAGGGACCTTAGCTGGGGTAAGAATTTAGAGGTCATGTCACTTAAGATTTTCATGGTGAAGGGAACGGTTTTACCCCTGACCAGAAGAGGAAACTTGGCAGGCACCAGCCATTGGGAAGTCTGCCAGAAGAGAAGGAATAGTAGTTTTCAACTTAGAGACTATAGATGGAGGCCAAAGGTTAGTCTAAGAATAAAGGGGTTAGGTTGTTTACTGTCTGATTTTTAAGTTTCAAAGGGATGTTTTCCAGAATTTCTTGGATATTTTTCTCTTCTTTTAAAAATTACTCAATTACAGAAAAAAGAGAAATCTTTTAGGTTAATTTGATTGTTCGGTATCAATCATTGTCTTTTTTGTTATGCAATTAGTTGTGTGATTAGGTTATGTTTTAAATTGAGGTAGAGATCATATCTCATTTTTCATTTTGTAATATCACTCCATACACATTTAATACCATGCAAATACTAACAAAAACTATATCTGAAGAACTAATCATAATTTCTTTGAGTGGAGAAGGGGGTGTGATAGACAGGGATAGTCTTTGCTTCTGTCTGCATGTAAATACAGATTCATCTTTGATCCTCCAAATTTCAAAGCATTTATAATCACATAAACTGGAGTTTTGTTTTAATTTATTGAATCCAGTGGAAATGGGGGAGAGAACACAGTCTATTATCTTGAAAGTCTGAATTCCTCCAGAGGATGCCAGCAAAGAGATGTTTTGATTTTAAAAATCAGTAATATCTGAAACTTGCTATTTCTTCTTTTAACCAAGACATAGAAGTTGACTCAAGAATCACTATTTAGTATTTGTACAGTTTACTGTTTCATAAAATTAATAAAAGCTCCTTAAAAGATTTAACAACTGAGACAAACTAATTCAATAACACCATAATTGTTAGTATCAGACAAAGCAAAAAAGGGAAGGTATATACTCCAAAACCAAGGCATTTATGCTACAATGGAAAAATTCATTGCCAACTTGAAAAGCGATTCTCTATGCATGGTAATATATGTGTATATATGGTGACTCTTGATGCTCCTGTTTGTGAATGACATCATAATGGTTACATCACACACTAGACTACTATAGAGTCTCCTGGATGAGTTTGGTTTAACAATCCAAATATGTACAACTAAGTGGATGACAATGTCTATCATTCAGGTTATGACATGAAGTTAAATAAATAACCTATAAGGCTCATCCATCAGTATACATTATTTTTAAGATAATAATGCCAAAATATTTGATATATGATGTATTAGGAAGAGTGCTCTGTATAGAATCAGAGGACCTCCATTTTAATCCCAGGTCTTCCATTTTGAAGCTCTATGAACTTGGGCAAGTCTCTTAATCCTTTCTGGGCCTCAATTTCATCTGTAGAATAAGGAGGTTAGACTATCTAACCTACAAGGTCCCCTCTTGGCTCTATATTTATGACCCTATGTTCCATGATGGGTAGGTAACTATTTTGTGATGTCCATAAAGGTTTCATACCCATGGTTGGTAGTAACACATAGCAAGGAATGATTTTTAATTGTAAGAGATATAATTTCTAAGCCCGGACTTGGGCATAAAAGATCAAATCCCCTGCCAATCAATCAGTCAACAAGCATTCATTTAGCACTTATTATGTTCCAGGCACTGTGCTAAGTGCTAAGATTACAAAGAAAGGTGGTTCTCAGCCTAAGTACATCTTTAATGCTAAAATCTCAAATCAGTTGTAATAATGAGTAGGATGGAGCAGTTGTTAAATGTTAAAAATAATAATAACAAACAAGGATTTTTGTTGTGAAGTATCTCTGATTCTACCACGCATGTAGATCCAATTTTAATTATCAGTGTTATAAAGGATGAATGACTTGCATATTTAAGCACAAAATGTCTTTGGATAGAGACAGCTTGATCTGGTAGGTGTGGCCCTTTTCTAAAGATCAGCAGCTTATAAACATTGACAATTTTCTTTTTTAAAAAAAGGGTGTCCAGGAGCACAGGCTACCCAAGGACTTTCTTATTTCTGGACTTTGAAAAAGTCCAAAAATAGCATGTACCTCGGTCATAGTAAAGATGACAAACCAGTCAGTTTCCTTTCCCTTAGAGTCTGGCCCGATGGTTATGAAACCAGATCAAAGAGAGTATAAGCAAGCACCTACCCACTCATATTTTTAATGGGAGCTTGCCTTTGATTATTGATAACCATGTCCAGCTGTACCAATCCCACATTTAAGTCCTCTCTTCAGCCCAATATCCCTGCTAGTATAAGTAAAGAGAATTACTTCTTCTGAAGCTTTTGACTATCACTGGCCATCCTCCCAAAGGCCCAGTCCAAATGTTACCTCTTCCAGGAAGCTTTCCCTGATTCTCCCAGCTGCAAGTAATGTCTCTCCTTTGATCTCAAGGCACTTTTCATCCCTCTGATGCAATAATTATGTTCTGATTTATAGCAAATTTTTTACTTATATGTCTTGGTAAAATGGATAAAATTATTTATCTCCAATGTATACAGGCTGTCAACTATATGGACAAGTCAACTATACAGTCCTTTAAAGTCTCCAATGTAGTTTAGAGATATTAACTCATGTGATCCTAACAACAACACTGAGAAGTAGGAAATATTTGCATCATGGTCCCCATTTTACAAATGGAAACTGAAGTTCAAAAATATTAAGGGAAATTTTCCCAGACTGGATTGACACAGATGAGAGTGGAACCTGGGCCTCTTTCTCCTGATTCCATAAGCAATACACTTTCCCTATAATTAGATTGTAGATGGCAAGGGCAAGAACTCTATCTTACTCATTTTTATATCTCCTCCAGTCCTATTAAAGACCATTGCTAAGAATAGACACTTGAGAAATATCTGCTAAATTCAGGTAACAGTTGAATAAGATGACTTCCTAATGTCTGTTGAGGGTACCACCAACCTCCCAGTCATGCCCATTTACAACCTTGCTCTTCCCTCTCCTAACCCCAGAAATCAAATCCATTGCCCAGACTGGTTGATTTGACTTCTACAGAACAACTGGTGTTGCTCCCCTTTTCTCCACTCATACACATCACCCTGGCTCAGATCCTTATCACATTTTCCCTAACTGATTACAGTAGCTTCCTAATTGACCTTCTTCCTTGTAGTCTCCCAACCTTCTCCAAGCCCTTCTATATGTAGCTACAAAAATCATATTCCCAAAACACAAGTCCAATCTTCTCAAGTGCTCTGCACAATAAACTTCGATGGCTACCTATTGTCCTCAGAATAAAATACAGACTCCTCAGGTTGACATTAAAACTCTTCACAGTCTGGTTCCAGTCAATCTTTCTAGACTTATTTTATTTCACATTGCATCAATTCTTGTAGTCTGAGTTCCAGCCAAACTGACCTTTTTCCTCTCTGAATTCAGAACTGCATCTCAGACCTCCATGTCATTGCATAGTCAGTCCTGCAGTCCTGAAATAGACTCCCTCCTTACCTCTGCCTCTTTTAATTATTTTTTTCTTTGAGGCTCAATTCAGATACCATCTGCCATGGCCTTACCTGGCCCCCTGTACATTTTGGCATTCTCTCCTTTAAGGCTTGTATTTACCTGACTGTCTTCAGGTTACATTCCCCAAAAGGATGTATACTTCTTAAGAGCATGAACTGATTTTTTCTTGTTTGTTCATTTTTTTCTCTTGGTAACACCAGAGCCCATCACAATGCCTATCACATTTTATTTTGGAGGGGTAGTTTTATAATATTATGGGTGTGAAGTTCTATAATATTACAGGAAAATGTTTGCATTAATGCAGGACAGCAACTCTATTCCATCTTACAGTCTTCAAACATTTTAAGATTAACTTAAGTGTTAAGTGATTGGCTCAGGGTCATACAGCTAGTATGTTAGAGGTAGGACATGAACCCAGGTCTTTCTTACTCTAAGGCCAGCCCCCTATCCATTGAATCATACTATCTCCTATAACAAGTGTTTAATAAATGCTTTAGTGAATTGAATTTGCTATTTATATTTCCCATGAATTTCTCATTGCCCCCCAACCAAATCTCTCAATCTTCTTTTTCCCTTCTACCTGCCATCATTTCCATCATTATATATAGGTAGCTTGCCAATTCTCCAAAAAGTACAACTCAAATGCTACCTCCTACTGGAAGCCTTCCCTGATTACTCCAACCAGAAGTGACTTTTTCTTTCATAGATTTTATAGCACCTTTTATCCCTCATGTATCTATTATCTCCAGTTTATCCTGGATAGATCTTACTTGTACATACTAGTTTTTTATTGACTTCCCCATTAAACTGTGAGCCCCTTGAGGGCAGGGATTGTCCTTTGTCTTTCTTTGTGTCCCTGGTGCTTAGCACAACAATTGACCCATAGTAGATACTAAATAAATGCTTGTTGACTGACTGTATGGTTATTGCATTCTAAGACCTTTATTTGCAAAAGATGTAAACATTGTCCATCCCCATACTCATTCCCTAGAGTCAGTGCCAAATATTTGAAGCTATGGAAGGTGCCCAGCAAACTGATATACCACTAGAAATAGTAAGAGAAGACGAGCAAGCATCAGTTTAGCCTGCCTTTTGAATATATAGAGCTCACATTCACCATTTGGCAAGCTCTGTTCAGAGGAGGCTTACTTAGCTCTCATTCTGGGATTATTATAAAAATAAATCTTTTAACATTTGTTTGGGATTAAAAGTGAGGGAATCTAGAATCACATTTTTAAACTGCGTATCCTGATGAATAATAAATACAGTTAGTAAATATACATTAAGGGAGAATGATATTTTCCGTAAGAGTGCCGTTTGTTGTCTTTCAGCGAAGGCTTACCCGCCATAACAATGAGTTAACGGGGCCCAAATACCAGGCTGAGGTTTCAGCCATGCATGTGTAATTCTTACCTCCGTCTATTAGAAATAGACAAGGCAGACAGCAGGAGTGGGGCAAAATGAAGGAGAGAGAGCTGGCAAGAAAGAGAGGGACAGAGGGCTACAAGAGCGCCATGAAGTGGAGCCCATATACCGGAAGGAATTTTTAAAAGGCACTCACAATAACTGACCTTTATATGCATCTTACATCGATGAATTAATCAATCAGCAAACCTTACTATGTGCCAGGCTTGGTGTTAAATGATAAATACAGAAACAAAAATGAAACTGTCTGGGGTGGCTAGGTGGCGCAGTGAGTAGAGCGTCAGCCCTGGAGTCAGAAGGACCTGAGTTCGGATCCGGCCTCAGACACTTAATGCAACCAGAAACAAAAGAAAACCTAGCCGTGTGACCTTGGGCAAGTTACTTAACCCCAATTGCCCTCCAAAAGGCAAAAAGAAAAAAAAAAATGAAACTGTCCCTGGTCTTAAGAAGCTTACATTCTATAGAGGAGTCATATATGTTATTTAAACTGAGTCCTATAACAAGGATATTTATATAAGGAGAGGTACTGAATATGGGGGGGGGGGGTGTCAAAAAAACATTGGGTTAACAGGCAGGCTCTGGATTCAAATTTGAGTTCTGTTATTTATCATCTAGCCTACGTTGAGCAAATTAACGACCCTCTCTGGGCTTCAGTGTCTTCAACTATAAAATGAGGATGAGCTTGAGCTCCCCTTCCAAGTCTTAGTCTATGACCCTATGAAGTATTAATATCTCCATTGTACAGGGAAGAAGAACATCTGAATTTCAGAGAGGTTAGTCACTCACCCAAGGTCACACAGGAAATACCAGGTAAAGCCTGATTCAGCCTAAAGGTTTTCTAAGTTTGAATAGAGTACTTTTCCCAATATTCTGTTAAGGAAATAAGCTTAACAGTGGGAAAATGGTCCCCTTTGAGTTAGGGAACCTGAGTCTAGGTTTGAATCTTGGCAATAGCTAACTGGGTCTCATAAACATATAAGAGTTAACTCTCCTCATCTGTAAACTATATACTTTTATACTGACCCCACAGGTTTCTGGTTGTTGTTATTGCTATTGTTGAGTAATTTCAGTCATGTCTGACTTTGTGAACCCATTTGGAGTTTTCTTGGCAAAGATAACTCAAGTGGTGTGTCATTTCCTTCTCCAGTTCATTTTATAGATGAGAAAAATGAGGCAAAGAGGGTTAAGTGACTTGCCTAGGGTCACATAGTTAGTAAGTGTCTGAGGCTGGATTTGAACTCAAGAAAATGAGTCTTGCAGACTCCAGGCCTGGCACTCTATGTACTATGGTGCCACCTAGTCAACCCTCACAGGGTTGTTGCAAGACTCAAGTGTGATAAATGTATGCAAAAGGATTTCTAAACCTTATGATCCTATATAAATGTTAGCTCTTGTGACTGAATCACATAATACATTAGTATGATAATGCCCTCTTTCCTCACCTCTGTTTCATAGAATCACTAACTTCTTTCAAGAAGACTCCACTCAGGCACCACCTGTTGTAGATTTCTTCCTGGTCCCCCAGGTTGCAAGCACCTCCATTTGCAAAGTTACTTTCATCTCTTAAATAGTAATCTTTCATAAACAAACACACACATGCATACACATACATGTATATGTGTGTGTCTGTGTATAGGGGTAATTTGTAACACATGTTCTGGGCTTACTTTCTCAATCCCTACTTGTACTTGCAGGTCAGGTCCCCAGAGGTAAGCTATTTCTCTACCTTAGAGTTCTAGAGGTGTTAGGAATGGTTTTGTCAAGAGCTATAACTCATGGGTCCCCACCCATGTTTTCCTACCATTGATTACCAGCTGATATCAAATAGCCAGCCAGATTAATTCACTTTTAGAGATAGGGATTTTCTAAAGTGATATGTTAAAAAAAAAGTTGGCAGCAAACATCTACCCAAAACAAGGGAATGCTTTCCTCCCAGTACATAGAGAATACAGGTGAAAGTGGGCTCCCTCTTCCAGTGTTCACAAGGTAATCTTCTGGTCAAGAAGATAGAGCAAGAAGGACACAAAGTTCTTCACCCTTCCCTAAGCAGTCCCCACTCAGGGTCTTGGCTATAACTGCTCCTATAACTAAGCTGGTCCAGCATACAAACTAGCTTGCTATTTCATATAAATCCCGAGGGTGTAAACAAGTCTCCTCAACCAACCCCCAATATACATCATGTGGAGTATCATTTCATTTCATCCAATAGTTTGATTCCTTTCAAGTGGATTAAAGACTCTCCCCCACTCAGTTTAATGTCCCTGGATAACTGATTAATTCAATGGGAATATCCTCACCGGTTAAAGGCATCAGTGCTAGAACATTTCATTAGTTACTTAAGGTGGGGTGTTTGATCAATTCAGTCAAGTTGCACCCTGACGAAGGGACATTTCATCTCCCCGTCTTCCCCTTAGAACATAAGCTCGTTGAGGAGAACGATTGTTTTGCTTTTTCTTTGTCTCCCTAATGCTTCACACAGTGCCTGTCACACCACTTACTAAATGTTTCTTGATTGACCAGTTGGTTTCTACCTGTGTAACCTTGTTCAAGTCACTCAACCCCAGGTATTCTCATTTTCTTCATCTGAAAAATAAGGGAGTTGAAATAAATAGTGTATGAGGTCATTCCCAGCTCTAAGTCTGATCCCATGATGATCCTGAAACATCTGCCCTATACCACCTGCAGAAAACCCCTAAAAACAAGACAGGAGTTCTAGGGGTCACTGTCAGGGACTATACTCCTTGTCTAGGACCTGTCTCATGAACTGTTCTTCTTCAAAAATAGGGTGAGTAGAAAACTCTGAGAAAGGAAGGGAAGGGAGGGGAAGGGAGGAAGAAAGGAAGGAAGGAAAAAAGGGAGGGAGGGAGGGAGGAAGGGAGAGAAAGGAAGGACAGAAGGGAGAAAGAAAGGAAGAAAGAAAAAGGGAGAGAAAGAGCATGATAGTGCCATCTCACAAACAGCTCTTTAATATTCCATCATTAGCTCTCCCAAACAAACCATTGCTAGACCTCCTCTTCTGCAGAGAAAGACAATTGTTGTTTTGTTGTTTTGTGGGAAGCCTTTGGGGAACTGGTGAAGGGAGGAGGCTGGAAGGGAGGGATGCATATTACTTGTCCCCTTAGCAGCTCTCCAGGTAAGCTATGCGGGGGCTCAAGGACAGTGTGTTAAGGCTTACTCCTGTGCTGCCCCTGCAAAGCACTGGGAATTTTAATTGAAATTATTTTCCAGATTTGGCACACTGCCTTATTTGCAATTTGTATTATGAAGGACAATGCTAAATAAGACGGGTGACAGATTTTTTTTCGAACGCAGATTTCCAAACCGTGTGTTGCCAACCCACCTCCACCCACCCCAAGAGAGAGAAACACAAGTTTGAGCTCACTGAAGGACAGTAAACATCTTTGGTTAGCCGTGTTCAAATGCCAATTAGAGAAGCCCAGCAGGCATCAGCGAGAGAAGGTCCCCAAAGGGATGAGCCTTCTGGGGAGAAAGGAGTGGCTAAGCTCCGGAGGGAGGCAAGCTGGGGAGTGAGCACAGACGGTAGGTACTACCAAGGTCCACCCCCCCCACATAGTAGCTGCAGCCCACAGCTGCCCAGCCACATGACCTGAGAAGCCAAAAAACTCCGTGAAAGGGTAAACCCCTCCATTAATTTTCCTTTAAAAACTCATTTTCTTTCTGACATAAAGAAAAGGAGCCGTAATTTAAACTATGTGAACAAGTTGCTGTATTTTTAAGAACCTAAGGAGCACCATAGTCTAGTGGCTAGAGTGTACGAAGTGGCTAACCTTGAACTCAGGAAGGCTTGGATTCAAATCCTGCCTCTGACAAAGAATAGGTATGTGACCTTGGACAAGTGCCTGAACTCTTCAGAGCCCCAGGGCAACTCTCTGATAATAGAAGTTTCAGAGGACCTGTCAATCTGAACCTGTGAAGAGAACTTGCCTATTGGAAGTTCCTCATATTAATGAAACCATAAATCAGGTGAGAGAGTAAAGGGGAGAGAGACAGAGAAAGAGGAGGAAGATGAGAAAGAGGAGGAGAAGGAAAGAAGGAAGGAAGGAAGGGAGAAAGGGAGACAATAAGGGTAAGAGATGGGGTGAAAGAGAAGAAAGAGGGAGAGATGGGAAAGGAAGGAGGGAGGATGGGTGATTGAAGGAGAAAAGGGGGGAAAAAGGTTTGTGTGTTTGTGTGTGTGAGAGAGAGAGAGAGAGAGAGAGAGAGAGAGAGAGAGAGAGAGAGAGAGAGAAAGAGAGAGAGAGAGAGAGGGAGGGAGGGAGGGAGGGAGGGAGGAAGAGTAATACAGTGAGGGAAAGAGAGGTTCAGATTTCAAGCACCCAAGAACATATCTAGAAATTCTGTCTCCTAGGATAACCATAATCGGATAGGGACCAAAGGAAGACACACCCCAGGGAGGAACTTGAACATCAGAATATAAAGTCACATGGGAGAGAGATTCCAGGTGATTCTGGGATACCAGGAAGTAGCCATTAGGGGAGGAGACAGAAGTGGAACTGGTCAGACTGTGGAGCAGCTCCCTTGGGGTATGGCTAAGGGGGCAACATAAGGACAAATGTTAGCTGTAAGTAGGATGCAGTACAGGATCAGTGATGATCTGCATAAGAAAAGGTCACCCAGGAAGTGCCTAAGAAGAAAAGGAGGTGGGTTAGTGAGGAGGGATAAGAGATGAGTCCAATCCAGGGGTGAACTGGAAGGAATGGAATCTTCAGTGAACTGAAGGAAGCCCTCCCTACCCCTCCCCAAGGCTTGGGTGGCTCTTTTTTGGATGATACATGGGAGGATCATAGATCTAGAGCTAAAAGACCTTAGGCACCATCTAATTTAACTCCTTCATTTTATAGATGGGGAAAGTGAGACTTCAGAGAAATTAAGTGATTTCCCCATGGTCACAAGGATAGCAAGTACCAGAGAGAGGGTTTGAACAGCTGTCTTCCTGACTCCAAGTCCACATACACTTGTTAGCTTAGCTTAGCTTCCAGGACAGGAGCAAGACAAGAAGATGATGATGGGCTGCAATCTCCACCACTGGAGGGAGTGCCCCTATTGGTGAAATCATGAGTTCCTTGTAGCATTGGAGCAGTGATTATGGGAAATGCTTAGCAATCCAAATCAACAATGGAGGACAGAGACAGAACCATATAACTCGGGTCCTTCAACAGTGTTTTTGTCGGTCTGCCTAGTTTGTGGAGAGCACTGGGAAAGGCTCTAGGGGAGGGCTGGCCCAATTTAATTAAAAAATATTTATGAAGAGCTGTAATGGGAATGGGAATTTGAAGATCTTCCCTGCCCCTTAAAAGACCTAAGGTGGAGCTTGAAGACCTCCCCTGCTTTGAAAGCAAACTCTACCCCCTAATAGGCTGAATGTAATCACATGGAGCCTGTGATAGAGGGAATTTGCTAAAGGGGTGGAGCAGAGCCTACAGGAAGCTTCCCTGCTGTGAAGATTAAACTCTGCGCCCTAATAGGCTGAATGTAATCACATGGAGCCTGTGGTGGGAGGAGTTTGCTGAAGGGAAGCACAGCCCACAGGAAGCTGGTCAGAGCTAGCTAGCTAGGAGAGAAAGGACACTGGCAAGGAGATAGAGAGGCTTGTGAGTAAATATTGATCTTGTATTGGTTTGTAGGAAGGCTGAAGGATGCTGTGGCTCTCAGCATTATTATGGCTTCTGAATATCTTTGGTACTAAGATGGAATATGCTTACTGGTTTGGGGATTTGGTTTTCTGGTGTCTAAATAAATGCTTCAGTTCTGTCCTCTATCTAGAGAGTTTGGTATATTTTGCAATTGAACATCATGTGATACTTATAGTCACATCCTTTATCATGATTGTGGGTGCTGTCAATATTGCATTGGTGCTACATTTGGTGACAAGGATGGGATCTCGAAATATCACACCTCTAGTTGGGGACAGAAGGGATTTAGAAGAAGAAATGGCTATCCCAGGATGGGAGAATTTGCCTTATGCCTCCCTAGCAAGGGAGTGGTCTAAAAGTACAGGGCTCTGTGAAAACTGGGAACAGAGACTACAGCTGGGAGAAGCTAGAGATTTAGAAACATGTTTGCAAAGAATACCAATAAAACCTGGGAGAGGGCTGGAGGCAGTGAGAGGCTGGGTTTTACTAACAGCTTACCATATTATATATAAAAGAAGAGATGAGCTGTTAAGAGTTGGCTAAAAGCCAGCATTTGAGCCCTCCTTTAGAAGAGCAGCCTGGAGAGTCTCAGGAGGAAGGAGAGTTCTGGAGTCTCTGGAAGCAGAGAGGCCTGTTGTAAATTTGGCTCAGGAAAAAAGAAGCAGAAGAGTAACAGTAGGAAAGTTCATATAGCTTTGGTAGAGTTTGAGCCTGGTTGCTATGACAACAACTCCTAAGAGAGTTGGGAGCAAGTGATGCACTACAGAATGATACATTGTTTCATGGTGAAGCTTTTACAAAGGCAGAAGCTTGGGCCCTACACTGAGAAGAAGGCAGGAGAGTCAGGGAGGGCAAGCAGTGTTTAAGGAGATACTTGACGATTTCACTCAACAGGAGATTACTGATATTTTGAGCAGATCCACCCAAAGGATGGGAGAATCCTTAGTGTCTTGGATGGTAAGAATCAGTGATGAAGGAGCTGTTGGGGTAGTGATAGATAGAGTGGACTGCTTGAAAATTATAAGTATTTGTCAGAATCTTTTTCATCCAGCAACTTTTTTAGAGACTTTCATTTGACAGGAAGTAACAGTATAACCAGTCTCTTAGCTTTAGCTGCTGTGGGATGCAATAGAATGTATCCCACCATTTGGCCTAGTGGAGACAGACCCTGGTACTCACTTATATCCTGCATGAGAAAGTTGAAAGAAGAAGTAATGAAAACTGCTATCATAGTTGCAGATAGATACATGTCATGAAATCCCCTTAGCAGTTCTTCATAGAAATATCATGGTGAAGACAGCTCCTCCTGCTTATACTTCTGACTCTACTAATTGGTAAAATATGTCACCCTCTTTCAGCGGTGCTGGATAAGATTTCACAGCTAAATGACTTAAGAGAATAGGAAAAAGATAAATTTCCTCATGAGAGAAAAGTAAATGGCCAGTTGATTCAAAGTCAGAATACATTGCCAAGAAAATAATTATTTCTCTATTGAAAGCAGGGGTTGATTTTAGAGGGAAAAAAATGATGGTATTCCAACTAATGAACTATACAAAATGTATCAAGAAAATGGGTTTGACATTAGATGGAATAGAGAAGTGATAACTGCCCCTACAGTTGCTCCTGCACCATTGTATCCAAGTTTGTCACACCTTCAGGGGGACTCAGATTAAAGAAAGTGCTGGGATAGGTAGAAGTGGCTAATGTGTTGAACTTGTGGCACTGTACCAAGTCATTGGAAAAGAGCAAGGAGGGCAGTGTCACGGGTTAATTGAAAGAATGAATGGATTATTGAAAGAACAGTTAAGGAAGTTAAGTTCTAATAATTCATATCAACATTGGAAAGAGAATTTGTTCACTGCTTTACATAATTTGATTAAGACACCATTGGGAGAAAGTATGCCTGTAGCCAGAATGATGACCCCAGATCTGCAAATTAGAAAACAGCAGACACATAAGATCCCAAATATTGAGTATTGGATTGTAGTGAGGCAAGATGTCCCAGAATACCTGGTTTAGCAGGATATGATTTACATTGTTTAGAAGACTTTTGGTTGGATAGAAAAGAAATAAGAAACATCTCTACTGGGATATGTACGAGAATCCCTAAAAATCATTTTGCATGGATATTTACCTAAATCAGGTTTAGCAGCTCAAGGTATACATGTATTGGCTGAAGTAATAGATTCTAATTATCAAGGAGAAATTATTGTAACATTGCAAAATTTGGGTGAAGAACCCATACAGTTTTGTAAAAATGATAAGAATAGTTCAAGTGATTATTATTCCTTGTGAAACAATACCACTTGTGAAAACTGACCCTCCTTCTGAAATAACTATCAGAGGAGCTAAAGAACTTGGTTCTACTAATAAAATAAAATTGGGAGCTAAAGTATGGATGGGTAAAGTGGAAACCAGAAGATGTTCCAAAGGCTGTGGAGATTATAGCACATGGGAAAGGCAATGCCATAGCTGTTGTTTATTCAAGAGAAGATGATTGTCAAATTGTACTCTTAATTCATGTATTCAACTGTGAACAACATTATGATAGTGAGTTCATGGACTCCAAAGGCACAGCTGACCCTATATTTGTTTCTTTTTTACTTTTTATATGTTAAACTTGTTCACAAGATTTGTTTTCTGCAGGATTGGTACCCTCCACCTGCAGATGACTGATGGCTTAAGCTGGATGTCATCCCCTTTCCGTGACTGTGATGTGCAACCTCTGGACCTGGCATCAACTGCGTTCCAGATGCCAGCTAAAGAACTGAACTCTCAAATGGGACCTCTTGGGGCAGGGACAGCTCTACATCCAATTTCAGCTTGAAGTAGCTTTGGAGAAGAGATCTTCATCCCAAGATTTCAAGCCCCATTCCTTCAAGGGGGGAAGAATGCATGCTTGTGCCCAAGCCCCCACCCTGAGCTATTCTTTTATATGCAAAGTTTTTCTATTATCCCTTTTATATTATTGCAAAGTTCTGTTGACACCAGTTTTTCTACCAATTATCCCTAAACTCTCATTTACTGTTAATGTACTTTTGCTGTATAAAGAACATGAAAGATCTTGGGGCTAAATGTAATGAGAATGGGAATTTGAAGATCTTCCCTGCCCCTCAATAGACCTAGGGGGGAGTTTGAAGACCTCCCCTGCTTTGAAAGTAAACTCTGCCCCCTAATAGGCTGAATGTAATCACATGGAGCCTGTGATGGGAGGAGTTTGCTGAAGGGCAGCACAGCCCACAGGAAGCTGGTCAGAGCTAGCCAGATGGTAGGAGAGAAAGGACACTCTGGCAAGGATATAGAGAGGCTCGTGAGTAAATATTGATCCTATATTGGTTTGTGGAAAGGCTGAAGGATGCTGTGGCTCTCAGCATTATTATTGCTTCTGAATATCTTTGGTACTATGATGGAATATGCTTACTGGTTTGGGGATTTGGTTTTCTGGTGTCTAAATAAATGCTTCAGTTCTGTCCTCTATCTAGAGAGTTTGGTATATTTTGCAATTGAACATCATGTGATACTTATAGTCACATTCTTTATCATGATTGTGGGTGCTGTCAATATTGCATTGGCACTACAAGGGCTTACTCTCTGCCATATACTTGGATACAAAGATCAAAAATGACATAGTCTTTTCCCCAAGGGGCATATAGTTTATTAGGGAGGCTATATTTCATATGCAAGATATAAAGTACAGTGGAAAACTTCCCAAATCAAGGACAGACTGTGACAAGAGGAAATGATAATAGAAAGCTCACATTTACATAATGCTTTGAAGTTTAGAGAGTATTTCACTCACAGCAACCTGTGAAGTAGGTGGTACAAGCAGTATTAATCCCATTTTACAGATTAGGAAACAGACTGAGACAAGTTCAGTGCCTTTCCCAACATCAAGGCACTAGGATGTGGAAGAACAAAGGTTCAAATTCTAGCCTTCTGAGTCTAAGCTAAGACTAGTGCTTATCTCACTACACCAGGGGTTCTCAAAGGGTCTCCCACAAATTGTATAAAATTTATATTGTCATTGCATATAGACAAACTTACCAATATTTCTACAGTTTGTTAGGATTCTTCATGGCCAGAAAAAAATCCTGTGAGCAAAATAAGTTCAAGAATCATTGACCTACACCATGTTTCTGCTCAAATGAATACTTCAGAACCTGCTGAATGTGCCCCTCTCTTGCCTTTCTCTCTCTAGATCCAGTATTTATAGAGGGCTTTAAGGTTTGCAAAGCACTGTACAAATATTATCTCATTTGATCTGTACCATAACCGTGAGAGCCAGGTGCTATTGTTATTTCCATTTTAAAGAAGAAGAAACTGAGTCAAACAGAGGTGACCTGACTTGCCCAGGGTCACACAGCTAGTAAGTGTATGATGTTGGAATCGCTCCAGGTCCAGCACTTTCTGCACTATGGCGCCATCTAGCTGTCTCTAATCTTCCTGAAATCAAATTCTCCCTCTCACTTTTATTTCTCCCTCTATCTTTTCACCTGTGACTCTCTCTTCCACTCTGACTAGCATTAGCTGCCTCATACACATAATAGGCAGCTGATAAATACTGACAATAAAATAATAAATATCTTTCTGAATAAAGGGGAAAAGAAGCTAGCTAAATTCCTTTTTATTTCCAATTGATTGTTTCTGAAGGTCAGTGGTTCTGATTCACAAAAGCATCTGCCAAACCCCCAAACACCTCCTACACTCAAGGATGCATTTAAAACCCAGTCTTAAAATCATTGTATTCACACAATCCCACTAGTGTTCATCAATCAGACACTCACTTTTAGCACTTATAGAGGACCAAACTCCAACTTCTGAACTTTAACTCTTGGATCTAGAAATTGTAATGTTTAAGGTATTTATTAAACTAGCAAAGCAGTTGCCCAGGTCTCTTAGTGCTTTGTTCCTGCTTCTGGGAGCTGTCTTTTTGTGGTGAGGAGCTATCAGGACCAAAGAAAAGCCTTTCTCAGATTGGGAAGATCCTCTGTCAGTCAACCACAAAGCATTCAGTATGTCAGGCACCATGCTGAACACTGGGATGTAAACAAAAAGATAGCCCCTGCCCTCAAGGAGCTACATTTTAATGGGGGTAGAAGTAAGGAGGGAAGGCAATAACACATAAAAGGAAAACGAAAAGGGTTTGGAAGGATATGGGCAAGAATAGCCACAATGAGAAGGCATGGATGTGTTGTGATCTACACTGCTGAAGAGACTATTTACAACCATGAGATGATGAATCCTTTGATTTCATTTGATAAATAATTTCCTGTCCTGGTTAATAGAGAGACTCCAGAAAAAGGAAGGAAACCCAGGGAAGCAATGTTCATTTCCCTAATAACAACTGGGGTAGGGAAACAGGGACTGGACGTGCCTCTGATTTTTTTTTGAAATAGGGAATTCACAGAAAAGGAAATGCCCTCTACCAAAGCAAGTTTGCACCTTCTTAGCATTCTTACAGAGCTGCTGAGAATACTGAAAGGTCAAGTCTATTGCCCAAAATCACACAATGTGTGTATGTGTGTGTATATAAATATATACACAATATATGTGTATGTATATGTATGTATGTATAAACATACATACATATACATATAAACATATGCACACATATACATCAACATTAACATTAAGCTTGGCATCAAAAAACCTGGGCAGAATTCATGCTCCTGTACCTACTGACTGTGTGACGCCTATCTCAAAAGGGCACAATAACATAATATCTATATAAAGAAAAGATATGAGGAAAGTGTTTTTAGAAAAACTGGGGAATATGTATCAATACAAATTATTGGTAGTGTTACAAGAAGCAATGTGGAGAAGTGGCTGGAGAACTGGCCTTGAGCCAGGGATTCCCAAGTTGAAATCCTGCTTGTGATATGGAGATATGTGTGTGTGTATCTTTGTGTATACGTGTGTCTATGTATAAGAAATGCTTAACATTGGTAAAATCATAGGTCCATTTCAATTTTGTGGGTCTCATGTCTTTACACCACTCCTCCTTGTTCACAAACTTTTGAAAAGCCTGCTCATGCCCACCATGCCCCATTCCATGGGGTGAACGTCAACTTCAAATCTTTACTCTCTGAAGAAAAAACAACAGCTAAAATATTGCATGATAAACTACACTCATACAGATTCTCATAATTACAAAGCACTTTTCCATCCATGTTCTCATTTGATCCTCATAACAACACTGTGAAACGAGACAAGAATTAACTTCACCATTTTACAGATGAGAAAACCGAGGACCAAAAAGGTTGAATCCCTTGTCTAAAGACACAAGGTCAATCTGTTGTCAGTCCAGGTCTCTGCCCTAGATATAACTTTATTCTCGTCAAATCTTTCCACATATGCTACTCTATCTCTCAATTACAATTGTTGTAATCATACTACCATAGCTGACCTTTGTTCAAAAGGCATTCATCAAGGGCTTAGTAGGTGTCAAGCATTGTCCTAACTAGAGGGCATGGAGACAAAAACAAAATATTCCTTCCTTCAAGGAAATTACAGGATATTAGTGAGAAACAACAGGTAGAGATCTAAATAAATTCAATGTATGTGTGTCTCTATCTCTCTCTACATATGTGTGTGTGATAGAAGTGACTTGAAGCAGGGGATAACCAGCCTTAGAGTCAATAAGACCTGAGTTCAAATGCTGCTTCTAATAATATACTGGCTTTGGAACTTTGGGGGCAAGTCATGAGTTTGGGAATAAAGAGAAAAAATGTGTTTTACCTGAACAAAGGAGCCAATGAAAAGGGGAACCAGTACAGGATCACCATCCCAGCCTGCAGAAGCATGGATGCATAGGGATCAGGTGAAATACACCAATTTCTCAAAGAGAAATCTGAACTGTGATCAAGGACAAGAGAACCTAATTGGCTGAGTCTTTACTGGAGAGGTTGAAAATAAGGCAGAACATGGTCAAGAGTGACAAAGCAACAGGCCTCCAGGGAAACGGCAGGGAAGTGGTGCTCCCTCCACCAGGCTTTACAGTGTATGTTCTTAGATAGTGGAGTGCAGGTGAGAATGAGAGGAGAGTTCATAATAGTCTCATGTCTAGAGGAAGGTAAATGGGACACCAGAGTAGTGGATTGAAGTCAGGAAAATCTGATTTCAAATTCTGCCTCAGACACTTACTGGCTGATAACCTGGGAAAGTCACTCTTCTAGCCTCAGTTTCCTTATCTGTAAAATGAACTGGAGAAGGCAAACCACTCTACTATCTTTGCTGAGAAAACCCCAAAAATGGGGTCATGGACAACTGGACATGACTAAACCACAGCAAGATGAGGATAATGATGGCACTCACTTCAAAGAGTTATTTGTGAAGATCAATGAAACTCTTCACAAACATTAAAGAACTTTATAAATTCTAGCTACTATTGCTGTTGCTGTTGTTACTATTACTATTAATATTTGGGGATGTCCAAGCCTCAGCTGGGAATCTTCCCCACAATGTATAAACATTTCCTATATCCCCTCATTATTTCTGGGGCATGGTATGGCAGAATAAGAACTGGCTGTGAAGTCAAAGGAACTGCATTCGAATCCTGTCTGTGGTGCTTACTACTTGTAGGACCTTGGGTAAGTCCTTTACATTTCCTGGGTCTTTCTTCCTCACTAAAATGAGAGGGTTGGACTAGATTGCTCCTGAGGTCCCTTCCAGCTCTTAGTGCAATCATCCTATGAAATTCTGGATGTGGCCCCAGATGCCCTTGGGGATTACTATTTTAGACTTAAATTTTTTATTTCCATCTTCTTCTTTATCCCAGGTGTGGTTGGGGTCCCCTCCCCACACCCATCTCACATCTGATGAAAGTGCTTAGTAGACAAAGTCACTTGCCCACTGCAATACACACATCTATTAAGAATGGTTACATTTTATCTAAAACAATGAATATTTTTTTTCAAATGTACTATCTCCTCCCATCTATACCTAAGATTTGCTTGCTCCTTTTCTTCTCTATCTAGCCCCCTTTGCATGGAATAACCCCAGATGCCTCTTTAACCATGAGATCTTTTCCCTTCTGAACAATGCCAGTTTTTTGTTTTTGCTTGTGTCTCTAAAGCTTGCTTTGGAAATTAAAAAAATTAACTCTCTTTCTGCCTTCCCATACTATTGATGGCACCCTTTCATTTTAGCCATGGTCTTACTAAATTTTGATTCAAATAAAAAAAGAATTTGAGAAAATAATTTGACCTTCTGAAATTCATGCTTTCCAGCTATCTGTGTGGTTTCCTCACACTTCTAGCAAAAAGAGATCTGTTCTAGGCATGAAAAATGAGAAAACGGATACTGCAAACCACTGTCTTCTAAGCTCATTCTGTCCTGGAACATTCTGTCCGTGGGATGTGTGGATGGAAAGTACAAATATTGATCCAGGCATGGGGAGGACTAACACACCTTTCCCACCTACACTTCCCAGAATCATTAGCTTCCAACAAGGTTTATCTTAGGGACCACCTCCTATAGAAAGCCTTTCCTTATCCCTCGAAATTAGCTGGGCTATTTCTCTCTCCTCAGGTTATCTTGTACTTACTTAGCTATGCAAATGTTGTATCCTCTCAGGAGAATCAATCAACCAATGAGCAACTATCAAGGGGCCTAGGATGTGGCAGCTCTGCTAAGCCATTGAAATACAAAGACCAAAAAATAAAAATAAAAAAACAGAAGAAAGAAAGAAAAAAAGAAAAGAAACATACCCTGACCTCAAGGAGATTGCTTTCTACAGGGGAAGATAAGACATAGATAGATTTATCTCTATGTGTGGGTGTATATAAATATATATGTATATACACACAAATATACATGTGTGTACACATTACATATCTCCACCTACAGAAAGTAATTTCCTTGAGGTATGTATACACACATACTTTACACACACACACACACACACACACACATACACACACATAATCATATATATACATGCACATATATAATCTTATATATAAAGCTTTGATACACACATATATACATATATGTATGTGTGTAAATATATACACACCTTGAGGTTTAAATCTCTATATATATACACACACATACACACATGCACATGTGTGTACAGAAGTAAAGTGTATATTTTTATTTAGTTTTATTTTTTATTTTTAATTTATGGGATAAAACAAGCATTTCTATAACATAGCATAATAAAAAAGGATGATAGCACTTGAAACTGCAAATGTATTATGTATAACTTGCTATTCCTTTTAAATATATAATAAAGTTATCATGTAAATTTCTTCTCTCTTTTTTCATTTTTTGTAAAGTGACAGTGATCTATGCATCTGTGCATATACAAAGTAAATAAAAAGGTATAAACTCCTTGATGGCAGGGACTGCTTTTTGTCTTGTCTTTGTATCCCTGGCTAATAGCACAGGGCTTTGCATGTTGTAGCTATTTAATAAATGTTTGTTCAATTGAATTAAATGATGGGGAAGGGGAATAAACACACA
Organism: Gymnobelideus leadbeateri; assembly: GCA_011680675.1. Taxonomy (NCBI): domain Eukaryota; kingdom Metazoa; phylum Chordata; class Mammalia; order Diprotodontia; family Petauridae; genus Gymnobelideus; species Gymnobelideus leadbeateri. The sequence continues at coordinate 867,735 of WOXC01005854.1, read as the reverse complement.
CACACACACACACACACACACACAAACTAGAACAGAATCAAGGAAGTTAAGCCTATTGGATACTAAAAATAATCACAGCACAAATAAGGATTTTTTTTACACACAAGATTTCACATTTTACATATTAAAGGAGAGAAATATTCCTAGCATCAAGGTTTTCTCAGAACACTGCTTGGAAACACTGTAGTGAGCCAGTGTTTATCCAAATTGATTGAGGAACAAGTCTTCCAAGGTGATAGAGAGTTACTATATGTACCATAAATAAATTACCACCTCTTAAGTGAGAATAAAATAAAATAGACTCTTTGATTATTTAGAGGATATTAAAAGTTCCTACAGTGCCATTTTGAGAAATACCAATTCGGTAAATTAAGAGTCTAAAGTCAGGAGACAGCAATCTATAGCACATGTCTCAAAAGTGCCAAGGAAGATGATGTTTAGTTGTCTAGTGGCTGAGGCTGGGAAGAGAGGTCTGCATGGAGACAAGGACATAGCCTATACAAGGCATCATCATATATGGGAAAGAGTCCTGGATGTGGATTCCAAACACCTCAGTTCCATTCTCATTTCTACCCTTAACCAAGCCATAGGAACTAGAGCTGAAGGATACTTTGGTGGTCACCTAACCCAACCTTCTCATTTTCCAGATGAGCCTGAACATTTATCTTTTCTCTTTCCTTTTGAATTTCATCTTCTTATATCCCACCCAATGCGCTAACCTAGCAATGTCTTTTGGGACTCTACTCTCTTATTCAGTGTGCTAGCTCTTTCAACCCAGCTTCGCATCATTTGTCTATTTCATAAGCATGCCATCCTTCCATTTATCCAACACAGAAAAAAAAATGTGAAATCAAGTGGGCTAAATGCAAATCCTTGTTGTTCTCCATTAGGAACCTCCCAATAATATAACAGAACAGAGGTTTGGATAAGAAAATAGAAAGTCAAAGGAGGGCCATTGGCCATCCCTCATAGGCATTTCTGAACAAAAATCTTGGGTTAAAGCTATTGGTTGTACCTATTTCTTCAAGGACCAAGGGAAATTCCAACAAAAAGGTGTCCTTTTTTTAAAGTTCCCTTCCCCATATCTATCCAGTTAACAGACAGCTATAAACATACATTTACATTAGAGCAAAGAGCTAAACCTCTGACTGAAAGTGAAGAGTTGTTGTTGTATCCGGGGGCACAAAGCTATTGCTCTTTTGCTGTTAAGTTTTTGTTTGAAAAGGCTCCACAAAGCAGCAAAGGAGGAGACTACATGGGCTGGTAATGTCATCATGCTAGCTATACACCTTTTAAAGATTGTTATAACAGAGTATAGCTGATTAAATAACCAAAGACAAATACAATAGGGAAGAAAGAGTGATATCAAATATGTGCCAGCCAAAGTATATCCTATACCTGTAGTATACATCTATACCCCCACAACCACAGTGTTAAAACTACCATTGTAGTATTAGCTGTCATCTTACTGTAATATCATACAGCCCATATCTCTCCACCTTTTCCTTCAAAATAATTTGATACTTTATCATTGCATTGATAAATTCTAGGTAACTTCCTCAGAACTATCCATTGAGTAACCCTGTGAAAAAGGAAATCTGGTCAATATGGCAAGAAGTGTTCTTAAAATAAATTCTGCTGGCCCTTTGTACCACTCCTTTTTCTAGATTATTTTCTATCCATTTCTCTAATTATCCATTCTAGAAATTTGCCAGGAATCACAATCAAGCTCAATGGCCAATAGTTTGCAAACTCTCACTCTCTCTCTCTCTCTCTCTCTCTCTCTCTCTCTCTCTCTCTCTCTCTCTCTCTCTCTCCCCCCCCACTCCCTCTCCCTCTCCTTCTCCCTCTCCTCCCCCTTTTGAAAATCAGGACTTTTGCTCTTCTCTACTGCTTTGGTACCTTTTCTTTCTCCATGATCTTTCAAATATCACTGGCATTGTCTCAGCAATCATATCTGCCAGTTCTTCCAGTGCCCAAGGATGTACTATTTGAGCCAGGTGAATTGGGCTCATCAGAATCAAACGTTTGGCCCACAAGTCATAAAGCTAGTAAGTGTTGAAGCCAATAAAACTCAAACCCTGGTTTTCTAACTCCAAGTCCAGTAATCATCTTGTGAATTCCAATTCTTTAAGTTTTTCAGTTACCAGAATTTCTGATAAATCTCCTAGTTTAAAGATGACAGAAAATTAACTCCAAAGTTCCTATGTGACTATGGACAAGGCACTTAACCTCTTTGTAGATTAAAACAAAGACATTAGATTATATTACCTCTAAAGTCCCTTCCAGCTTCACAATTGTGAGGTCTAATCTGTATTTGCATGAAAAAGTTACTGAACAACAGAGATAAAACTAAGAGAGGACAAGTGGGTTTCATTGATGTCTTTTGGTGCTGAAAATCTAAGAGTTCTGACAGTGCCATATGGGGATGTATTACTTTTCCTCAGAATCTGTAACCCCAGCCCCCCCAGATTTGCCAAGTCTTCAAGCATCATGGAAACTTTGCATTGTACAAGGGCATACTTCCTACACCTGTTTCCCTCTGCTTCCAACACTACAGATCACACTTAAGTGAGCTTCCTTCTCGGGTGCCAAATTTCTACTTATGGTTCTATTGAGAGCCGAAATGGAGATACTATGGCATAGTGAAGAAATCTGGGTTCTAGTACAGGCTCTACCACTAACTGTTTGAATCATTAGAAGTAATTTCCTCACTTTAGTTTCCTCCTCAAGGTGAAGAGGAGGGCACCCTTCCTGATTTGTAAGGTCCCTTCTCAAGCCATGGAATTTTAGAGTTGGAAATTATTTAGAAATCATCAAGGTCAATTCCCTCACTTACAGATGGGGAAACTGAGGCCCACCGAGGCAAAGAGATTCGCTCAAGCTTAAAGAGCTAGTTAGCAACAGAGCTGGGCTGAGAACCTTGGTCTCCTGACTCAGACTCTTTTCACTATACCACGCTGTCTAAAAATCCATAATCTTCTAGTTCTAGCAAGGGCAGGTGGCCACGTAATATTACTTGAAAAGATGTTAGACCCCTAAAACGGCAATGCCACGGGGAAGATAAACCCTCCACCACAAGTAATTCATGTCAAAAAAAAAAAAAATCCCGATTTGCTGTGTACTGAGACTGATGGTGATGGTGAGAATTGAACGTATGTGGGAATATGAGAGGGAGAGTGGGAGGAGAGAGGACCCATGCAGATCAGTGAAACATAAACATCCTAAATGTATTTTCTCACTCTGATTGATTTAAAATGTGTGACTATGAATCCACTGCAGTGAACAGCTTGAAGTTCTTTGGAACGAACATCCTCTCTTTTAAGGTCAATCCTAAAGGAACGGCAATAATAACTTTTGGCATATGTAGATACAGTGCTTTGCAGACGGAGCATGGAGAATTCTGCACTGCATGTTCCCGGGAAAGATGATCCATGATTCAAGGGTAAAAAGTGGCAGGTACATTTTGGACGGCAGCAGCTAACCCAAACCGTGTAACGCTCTAATCAATATGGACGTCCTCATTAAAATCCCCAACTAGCTTCGTGGTAGATTTTCAGCAGGGCCCAGGCAGGAATAATGGATTCGGGTGGCCCGGAGGAATATTAGAGGTTTTAATAAAAGGAACTTAAAATTACCAGCCTTGGCCCCAGTTCCAATAAAGACCAGTCGCTGTCTCTGCAGCCAAAACGCAAGGGGGTGAGGGAGGGGGGCCACCGAATTTGTTCCTTCGCAGTTTCTTGTTTCACAGGGAAATCAGATTTCATGTACAGAGTGATCATTTGTCCTCAAAAATAAAACTCATGGGGGGGAAAATGGCTTGAAAATGCCTGATCCATGTTTGCAGTCCACATAGATATTAAATGTAGTTTCCGAAAGCCGGAAAAGCTAATTATGCATTCAATTAGAGTTTCTTAATAAAGATTAAAACTCTGAAGTCTATTACAAGCCCATATTTAATTCAGCTGCCATTTTATCCACGCATGAAAGTGGAAGCGGTAACAATGAATATAAATTATAATACATGCCATAGAGCGCATGCTATTTGTCCAAGTATATTCCTATAAAGAATTAAATTTGGCTATCAGTCCCAGGATCGAGTTGAAAATTGGTATTCTTTCTTCGGTCTTTCAATGCAGTCCAATTTCCTACTTTGAAAAACAAATTCTGGGGAATAAAGAAAAGAGATTAATTTATCATTAAGACTCTGCTTAATTGAAGTCAATTCCGAACAAACTTGAATTCAATTTCTGCTCATTAAATTGAATGTGCTCGGCGTTTCTCTCTGCATCGCTTTGAGCAAGCAGCTGAGAACAAGGGACTAACATCAAAATTATTAAATTGAAGAGATTTTATTTGGTCTTCACATGCCAGCGCCGCTTTGATGAGGGGCTGTTTTGGCACTGAAAGGGAAGAAGAGCAGCTGGAGGAAAAATCAAATGAAACTAAGCCTCGGAAAATTGAAGAAAACGCGAGCTTAATAATATTTAATAATTAAATTTCCACAAACAATAGCAGCAAATGAAGTAATCTGCAAAGTCTGCGAACTCATTTGCATAATTGATGCCGGTCCCCCTGTAAATGAATAATGGAGATAATAAAAGATGTTGCTAAAAATGGGCACAATAACAGCAAATTTCATCAAGCCGTGCGCTCTGATTAATCTGCTCTTGCAAATCAGCCGCGAGAGGGGAGCGCGTGATTAACCGCGCTGAGGACTGCGGGCGGCGGGGCTGCCCTTTCTCTCCGAGTCTCTGGGCACCGCAGCTCCCGCCGCCCCTGCGCTCTGCCCCGCTCCGTTCGCTCCCAGCTTCCCGCCCGCGCGTGCCTCTCCCCGGCAGCTGCTGCTGCCTCTCCTGCTGCAGGCACCAGCTCAGCCTGAGCGCCCCTCACCTCCCCACCCCCTTTCCGGAGCAATTTGGTCTTTGTTGTTAACCACTTCAGTCCTGCCCTTTGTTAGTGCTGGGCCCTATCGGAGAAAACGCAGCCAGGCCTGCTGCCCTTCGAGTCTAGGTGCGCTGGCGGGGAAGGCCCAGGGTAGATTTGGGGGTCGGGGGAGCTTGCTGCAGGCAGACTAGAGCTGGAATACGATTGTGCTTGCATGGGGAGGCGAAGCAGAGGGCTGAAAGCACGACATCAGATGGCACGGCATCCGCAGTGAGGCCTGACTTTCCTTTCTCCCAGCTACACCTTGCTACTGCTTGGATTAATCGGCATTTGGGGATTTTTTCTTTTTTAAGGAAAGGGGGGCTCAAAGGAACTCAGAGGACCTGGCAAATGGGCCCTCTCAGATATATGAGAGTGGGCATTGGGGGTTGGGAGGGGGGAGGGCCGGTGGAAGAGTACCATAAAAGCATCATCTCTTTAGATGGGAACCATCCCATCTAAAAGGAATGGGCCTTTGAAAGGATGAATGTATTGAATACTTGGAAATTCCTATTAAGGGAGACAGAATAAAATGCTCACCAGCCCCCACACCTCTTCCCCACTCGCACACACACATTCGCCTCCTCTAGCAAAAGGAAGAAAAAAAGAGGCAAAAACCCACAGAGGTATACCGGGCATTTCAGGTTTTTATATCTTCTTGGCTTTTTTTAGAGTCAAAATAATATTTTTCCAGTTTGTGCCTTACATTTTCAAGTGTATTTTTCTCCAGGCCAACCCAGGGGGCTAATAAAAATCTCTGAAAGCTCTCCGTTATGCCAAAATACATTTTGTGCAGGAGTACAAGAAAGAAACTTTGTGGTGTAAGAGTGAGCGAGTAAGCGAGGGGAACGAGAGGAACGGACGTCGGGGCCATGAAACAGAGTGAGCACTTCACAGCCGCAAAAGGCCTTTTTCAGAGGCGGTACTTTTCCAGCCCTCCAGAATAACTTGTCTCAGGGAAAATAAAACTGTTGATAAAACCATGGTTCCAGACTGATAGTTATTTTATGACCTTCAGATTGTCATCTATCACAGCGCTGGTCCAAACCCGACTGATGGGGGCTCTTCACTTGTTTATAGTACATGCAATGGTTTATGCCTCAAATGTACCACATCAGCTATGTAGAATAATGTGTTCGTTTTTTTTTCCCATCCTGGATCCACCTTCACAACTGGTTTTTGTTTGAAATAAAGGGCATGTTTTTTATTACAGAATAAAAACTTAATTCTCTAGACAACAAAAGAGGCAATTTTTTCTGTTCAAGTCCCGGGCTAGAAAAGAGAAAGGGAGGGAGGGTCTCGTGTTTACCCTCTTTGCAAACTGCAATTGAATCTATTTAGCTTGACCAGCTTTAAACAAGCCTAATAAACCACAACCTTGCTTGCTAAGGCACAAAGAAGCCTGTTCACTGCTTGCTCCCTTCCTGCCAAGCCCCTCGCCTTCATCTTTCTCTGTACAAGGACTTCAAATAAGCTCCACGATTCCTTAGCTTTGCCACATTTACTGCCATTGGTGTTGTTTTGTTTTTGTTGTTGTTGTCTTTCTGGAGCATCTGTCTCATGCAAGTCTCCCCCTCTGCAAATTATAGTCAAGATATATTCAGAGCTCTGAGCTTTCAGTGTCCTCATCTGTAAAATGGTCTGACAGATGGCGCAGTGAATAGAGCCTCGGCCCTGGAGTCAGGAGGACCTGAGTTCAAATTCGACCTCAGACACTCAACACTTAATAGCCCTGTGACCTTGGGCAAGTCACTTAATCCCAATAGCCCTGCCTTCCCCCCTCCAAAGGAAAAAAAATAGCATTTATCTCAAAGGATTGTTGTGAAGATCAAATGAGATTCTGTATGTAAAACACTTCTCAAATCTTAATGTTTTAAATAAGTGTCAGCTACTGTAATCAGCAATGGGGATACCCCTCAATGACTTAGGATATCAGTCCTTGAGAGTTGTTTGAAGCCTTTAGCAGCTGAGTGACTTGCAGAGGGTTCCTTAGCTCATAAAAGTTGGAAGAGGATTTTGAACTCAGGTCTTCCTGACACCAATCACAACATTCTGTCCTTAAAGCTACACTGCCTCTCCTGTACATATACTCTAGTTCTCCATTGGATTGATTACTTCACCTGTGTAGGCATTTCCTACAGATAGTGACCCATCAATCCCTGCCCATCCCTTGCTTTCATTATCCATGTCCTCCCTTAAGTCCTTGAGGGGGTGAAGTAGTGAGGATCCACTCAACAAGTTAGGAGCCTTCCCCACATTCCCTTGGTATCAAGTACACACCAATGCAGCATGAGCCCAGTCTTGCCTGCTATCCCTGGCTCTCCCTACAAACCAGCCCATTTTCTTTTTCAATTGGGCTTTTTTTTGTCTTTTATACTTCTTTGTAATATGTTGCAGTGCAGTCACACCAGCCATGTCTGAACTCCTCCATTCCCATTTGGGTTATCCTCAACTTCACTTTTTTCTTTAAAGAACAGGTAGTTTAATGATTCATAGCCATGCAGCCTTACAAGAAGAATACCAGTATTTTTAAATAGACTTTTTTTTTTTTGCAGAGAGAAACTATAACAAGGAAATCAGGAAAAACGGGGAGTTTTAGACATGGGAAAGACCTTAGAAAACATGCAGTGGAGTTCCATTAGCTTACAGATGAGAAAACTGAGACCTTAAGGAGGTAAATTACTTAACCTAAGGTCCCACAGTCATTGGTGCCAGAGGACTAGATCCCAGCTTTCCTCATTCCTAATTCAATGGTTTTGTATTACACCAAGCCACTTCTAATGCAGACTGGAATAATAACAGCTCAGAATGACATAAACACTTTAGGAATCACAAAGAACTTCATGTATAGCATCTCCTTTTTTCCTTATAACAACCCTGTGAGCTAGGAGCTATTATGTTTATTCTACAAATTAAAAAAGTGAGGTCGAGAAGTCAAATGACTGGGCCAAGATCCCACAGCCAGCAAGTGTCTGAGACAGGATCTAAACCAAGTTTTTCCTGTTTACAAGTTCAGCACTTTTCCTCTAGTGGTTGAAAGTGTACCAAATGGTGACATTTTAGAAAAGGTAGGGAAAATGCAGGAGTTTAGGGGGCAAAGTCAACAAATTATGGGAAGGGTAAGAATCACCAACTGAAAAGTATGGGATAGAAAGAGCTGGGGTGGGCTAAGCTGGGAAGGATTGGGATGAGATGAGACAGGATGAGATAGGGTGGCATGGGACAGGATGGGATGGGATGGGGTGGGATGGGACAGGCTGAGATTCAAAGCATTAAGTGGAATATAGCAATAAACAATCTATGACAAGGGTAAGGATCTGCTTCTCCACCAAGAAAAATAAGGACTGATTTTTGAACTGTGAAAGAGATGTGTTTGGATCAATACCAAGAGAAGGAGAGAAAGGTCTATGGAAGTTTGTATAGTTTAAAGGGGAATATTGCATAGGATTCTTGTAATGGATAGGAACCAAGAAGATTCTGGATGCTGTTTCAGGAAAGGATGAAGTGACAAATTGCCTCGAAGTGAGAAGACAAGTGGAAAAAAGAGAAGAGTTGCCGCAGTCAAGATGAATTGTAGACCCTTGTAAGAGTTTCATCAGAAGAGCAAGGATGATAATGCTATTGCCTGATGCATTCCAGAGGGACTGCAATAGGACAGAATGGAAAGTGCCTTGAGGCCAATCAAGTGTCAGGGTTCAAAGCAAATGATCCAAGGCCAATAAACTGGTCTGCACCAAGGCATAGGAGAGGACCCAGGTTTCCTGAACCCTGGTGCAAGACAGCTTCCCAGAACCACAGGACTTCAGAGTTGGAAGGGACCTCAGGGATCAGCTCATTCAATCTACACCTTAGCAGGAATCTCCTCTACAATATCCCTGATAATCAAATAAAATGATTATCCAGCCTCAACTTACCCACTTAGAGTGATCAGAAACCCATTAGCTCTTGAGGCAGCCCATTCCACTTTTGGACTAAGCTCATTGTAGACAGTTCATTTTTTCTTGTATTCACTTAAAAACGATACAATTTTATAGACTAACAAAATTTAAGAGACTTCAGCAACCATCTAGTCAAACCCATATATAAAAGGAACTCCCACAACTCCCATTATAACATACCTAATGAAAGGCTGTCCAGCCTCTATTTGAAGATGTTCAAGGAGGGGGAAATCCCCACTTTTGAAGCAGCCCATATGAACAGCTCTGCTTATTATGAAGTTTCAAATCATCAAATTCAGTTTCCATACATCATTCCCAGTTAAGCCTTCGAGGGCCAATTAGAACTTACATAATCCCCTTTCCGTATAACTGTTCTTAAGACACTAGAAGATAGTTATTGTGTTCCCCTAGGTATTTTCTTCTCTACGTTTCTTCTCAATTTCTTTAACGAATCTTCCTATGACATGAAATCAAGATCCTTCACCATCCTGGTTTCTTTTCCTTGGACACTCTCTAGTTCACCAGTGTCCTTCTCTAACTATGTGGCCCAGAACTGAACACAGGATTCCAGATGTGGTCTGCCACCAACAGACCACCAATGTGGTCTGTTCTCAATTCTGCTCTTTACAACCTAAAACAGTAAGCTTTTCTCTTCTTTGCTGTGACTTACTTTAAAAAGGGAACACTACAGTGACAGGAGGGTGGGAACATGACCTCCACAGTTAGCCAGTTCTGCCTCTGCCTCTGTCCCAAGATGGCAGGAAAGGAGGGGGAGTGGACATAGAGAGGACAAAGAGTAGAGGGAAAAAGAGGGAAGGGATTGTGGAAGGAGAGTGGAGATAAAGGGAACAGTGAGAGGGGCAGCTAAGTGGCACAGTGAATAGAGCACCAGCCCTGAAGTCAGGAGGAGCTGAGTTCAAATCCGGTCTCAGATACTTAACACAAAAAAATTAGCTGTCTGACCTTAGGCAAGTCACTTGACCCCAACTGCCTTCCAAAAATAAAAAAAAAGGGAACAGTCAGAGAGTAGAGTGAGAAGAAAGGGAGAAGAGAGTGATTGTAGAGGGAGAGAGGAGGGAAATAAAAGGGATTGTGGAGGAAGAGGAAAGGGAGAATGGAAGGAGAGGAGAGAAAGAAGAAGGAAAGGGAGAAGAAGAAGAGGAAGGAGAAGGCTGGGGAGGAGAAGGAGAATGCTTTAAAATATTAGGTATCCCTATCCCACCACAGACTTTTCTTCTGTAGGCTAAACATAATCATTTCTTTCAAATTATCCAATTTCCAGACTTCTACTTATCTTGGTTGCCTTCCTCTGGACTCACATCAATTTATCTGTTTGTTTGCAAAACTATAACACTCAGAAAAGAACATAAAAAACTCCAAATGTGGGGCGGCTAGGTGGTGAACACTTACTAGCCTTGTGACGTTGGGCAAGTCACTTAACCCCAATTTCTCCTCCAAAAAAAAAAACCCTCCAAATGCCATTTAGCCAAAGCTAAGTACTATGGACTTTCTCATTCTAAAAATTAAGTCTCTATTAATGCAATGTAAGATCAAGTTCATTTGGAGGGAAGGAGAAGGCTACTTAGTCACATTGTTGTTTCATAGGATCTCACTGTTCACTGAAACCTCCAGAACTTTTTCACCAAAATCATTCATTGTCTTGCCAATTTTCCTCCCATGATGTACATGGGTAGTTGATTTTTTGAGCCCAAGCATATTACTTAACTTTTTCTCCTACAAGTCCTTTCCTTGGCCTTCCAGTTATGACCCCTCTCTCCCTTCACATTATTTGTATTTACTTTGTAAATATTTTTGTCTTTATCTGTGTATATATTGTTTCTCCCCAATGGAATATAAACTCTTTGAGGACAGGCACTATTTCATTTTTGTATGGTATTCCCAGCAACCAGCATAGTGCCTAGCATAAGAAGGTACTAGATAAAGGTTCACTGAATGAGTAAAATGGAATTGAATTTTATTAGATTTAGCTAATTGTTCTAAACTATCCAAATCTTTTGGGATCTCAGTTCTTTTGTCCAGTGGCTTAACTCTCTTTTGTTCAATTGCAAATTTGATAAGTATATCATCTATATATTTATGCAAGTTATTCATATAAATGTTATAAAGAGATCAAGTGAACATTCAAATAGAGGCCTCCTTTGGACTAATAGTAATCTATTTGAGTTCTGTCATCCAACCAGTTTTGAATCCAGGTAAAGAGATTGTCAGAGGTGTCACACTCATGGCCCAGTTGCACTCCTCCAGGTGATATGAACCAGATTAAAATATAATTGGGAAATGTTTAACAAAATAAATAAAAATACAATATGACATAGATGTTGTTAATGTGTGGTTTTCTAGGTCAACATTCAGCCCATGAGAATCCATTTCCATTTGAATTTAGACCACTGATCTACCCCATATTTCTCCATCTTATCCTTAAAGATATCAAGAAAGTTGAATAACCTACTAAAAAAAAAAAACCTCATCAAATTAAGGCCACAGCATTCCTCTGATCTATTCAGTTGATGATCACATTTAAAAAAAAAAAAGAAAAATGACAGTCAGATATGCCTTGAGGAACTCCTTCTCACTTTGAAGTGATCACAGTCTCCATTTCTAAATGTTAACAAACCATCTCTCTAAAAATACATTCTAGAATTTGGCAAAGAATTGAAATTAAGCTCATTCATCTCAGTTTTTAAAATTAAATACTCACCCCTTCTTGGAAAAGTGGGACAAGCTTTGCCCATTTCCAGTACTGTGGCACCTCTTCTCTCTCATTCTCTAGGACTTTCCCAAGTCTGCCAACAGTGGTCCCAAAATCCCATCTACCACTCAGCATCTATATACATCCTGGGATATGCTCATTAAGGCTTGGCATCTTATGTTCATTGAGGGAAAGCAAGGCAAGACAAGGCAAAGCAAGAGAAGAAAAAAAAGTGTTTTTTAAGCACCTACTATGTGCCAGACATAATGTTAAGTACTTTATAATTATTCTCTCATTTGAGCCTCATATCAACCCCATCAGAGAGGTGCTATAATTATCCCCACATTCTAGATAGGAAAACTGAGGCACACAAAGGTTATGAGATTTCCCCAGAGTCACACTACTAGTAATGACCAAAGCTAGATTTGAATTTCCTGACTCCAGGACTGGAGTTCTTTCCACTCTACCACCAAGCACCAAGGGCTTTCTTGCTATTTTCTTTATCTTAGGCTTTCACTCTTTGTAAACCATTTTTGTCCCTGATTCAGAGACCATTCATTTTCCTTAGTAGAGGAAACAGAAGCAGAATAACAGTTAAATAGTTCTGCCTTCTCCTTGTCATTTGCTATTTTCATCCTATCCACCCCATATCACCATGTTATTCATTTTTTTAATCTTTCTCTTGTCCCCAATGTAGTTCTTTTAAAAATCTGGATTGTTTGTTTCTTTTTCCTTTCTCTTTTCTTGGACCAGTCTCAGTTTTTTCTTAATTCCCACACTCATGATCCAATTCTTATAGGTTTATACCACATTTTATATTCAACCTAAGGCACCTACCTGCCTTTGTCCCTATCTTTCTTTGCATGTCTTTTTAATCTAATTTGCTCTGTGGATTTCCTTGATATCAATGTCAATCTCTTTAGACAGTTCCTCCTTTTAATATTTTTATCACATTCATTTATGTTTGTGCTATAAACATTTTATTCTTGAGATTCTTGGGCTGACTCCCCAGGAAATTTTTAAGCAATGGGAAGAACCAAGTTCATATCCTGCCTCATAAATTTGCTAACTGTGTGATCCTAAGTCATTTTCCTTCTCTGTGCTTCAGTTTCTGCATCTGTAAAAAGGAGTTGAACTCAATGACCTCTAAGGTCCCTTCTAACTTTAAATCAATGCTTTTTCCCTTTAGCTTGTGAGATCCTCAAGGGCAGGAACTGTTTTTACCTTTCTTTGTCTCTGCCAACACTTAGTACAGATCTTAGTACACAGTAGGCACTTAATAAATGTTTACTAGATGACTGACCTGTGATAGTTTCTCCATTCTTTCTCTGAGCTCTTAGAAATCCATTCAGAGGGGCGGCTAGGTGGCGCAGTGAGTAGAGTGCGGACCCTGGAGTCAGAAGGACCTGAGTTCGGATCCGGCCTCAGACACTTAACCCACACAAACAAAAACCTAGCCGTGTGACCTTGGGCAAGTTACTTAACCCCAATTGCCCTAAAAGGGGTGGCTAGGTGGCGCAGTGAGTAAGAGTGCCGGCCTCGGAGTTAGGATGACCCGAGATCAAATCCGGCCTCAGAAAATGAGCACCCACACATAAATAATGACTAGCCGTGTAACCTTGAGCAAGTTACTTAACCCCAATTGCTTTAAAAAAAAAAAAAAAGAAATCCATTCAGTACCCAAACACAAGTATGAGTGTTAGACTTTGCCAAGGTTTATGCTCAGTACTTATCACAAACTCAATGATGGGATAGCCACTTACTCTCAAGGTTGTCATCACTTAGGAATAAAAATTGGTCTTCATTAGCTGATGCCAGGTCCGGAATGGTCCTAAATTAGAATCACAGAATTGTAGGATAGATAGAGATCTTAAAAGACCCTATCAGCATGTCCTCTGTTCCTTCCCTTTTCTAATTTATCAATTAGAAATTTACCCTAGAATGTCACTCAGCCTTCTCTGTCTCATCTAAGAAATGCATTATCTTCCCCTGACTAGGAAAGGACACCCACAGCTTGGCCATTTCTAAGCTACACAAATGTAATAAAAAAGTCAAGTTCAGTGGAGTTGATTTTAATGAGTGAGCTTTTGAAAGCCATTAGTCTTGTAGTACCTTATTCTAAGTAATCCTGCCTTGCAATGAAGTGATGAGAAAGTAGAGCTGGAAAAGATTTAATAGCTTTCTTTCATTTTTTAATGCCCCAGGGTTGAAAATTTTAATGGGCAAGTGCCTAGTTCTCTGGAAGTTGGCGAACTTTGAAGCTACATTCTAAAACATCAGTTGCAAGTGTACTTTGGCATTAGCCCCAGTGCTGTCTTGCCTACAGACTTGGTCTGTATATGGATTCATATACCATAAGGACAACACAGCCTTGTGAGATGGTTGCAGTAAATAAAGGTTATTAGTACCTGGGAGAGTGCCAGGTGGTGCAGTAGAGAGGGCACTGGACTGAAGCAGAACTGAATTGGGATCTTGGCTCAGACACTGAACTATCTATATGACCACAGACAAGTCACTAATCTTCTGCCTGCCTTGGTTTCCTCATCTGCAACCCCTACTTGATAGCATTGTTGTGAGGATCAAATGAAACACAAGGAAAGTGTTTTACAAAGCTTAAATGCTGTATAAATGTTAATATTTATTATTATTATTAAAAATTATCACCATCAGTATAAAACTAGGTGGTGCAGTGAATAGAGAGCCAGACCTGGAGTGAGAAAGACTCATCTTTGTGAGGTCAAATCTAGCCTCAGATACTTACTAGCTATGTGCTTCAGTTTCTTCATCTGTAAAATGAGCTGGAGAAGGAAATGACAAAAGACTCCAGTACCTTTGCCAAGAAAACTCCAAATGGAGTCACGAAGAATCAGACATAACTGAAATGAAATTATCATTATTTATTGCTGTTCTCACCATTGTTGTTGTTGTTGGCAGCATTGTCATTGTTGTTGATGGAATAGTCTGAATCAAGGATGACCAGGACTCGGGGACTATATAGATCTACTGTCCAAGGCTAGAAAGGAGATAGATGATCCAGGCATGTTCCAGCACTGGACAGAAGAAGGAAAACTATACAGAGAAGTGGAATGTCAAGGGACTAAAACAACAGTTGCCACCCAATAACAGCCATCTAACCAATCAATCAACAAGCATTTATTAAGTACTGGAGTATGTGCTGGATACTTTCTAGGTGCTGGAGATACAAATGCAAGAATGAGATCTCAGGGTCTCTCATAAGGGCCTTCATTCAAGGAGCTTACAGTCCAACAGAAGGATACAACATACAGGATATTTACAAAATGATCACTGAATGGGTGTTGCCTCAGTCAAAATGAGACCTGGGAAAGATCTTAGCTTGGGAAGGCCCAGATGTCCCACTGTATCCAGGGTCATCTTCTGACATCTTGATCTATGTCTTACCACAGGACCCGGATGGCTACAGAGGAGAAAGTGAGGCTGGTGACTTTGCACAGCCCTGCCTCACTTAAATCCAATTCACTTGCAAGTCATGACATCACCTTCCTGACATCGTGGTCCTCAAGCATGACAAGCAACAACAACAACATAACAAAATGAGAAGAGGGAACTAATCAGGAAGAAAGATCAGAAGCAGCCATCCCAAGGAAGGGGCATCACTAGGGAGTAGAAACCCAGTCATGGGGACTAAGATTCAGAGTCAAATTTCAAGTCCCTGGGAAGACTGGCAAGAGTAAGACAGGGTCATGTCCCAGAAAACTGAGGAACTAGACAGTATAAAAATGCAGGGAGTCAGGCCCAGAGGAGCAAGCAGAACCCTAGTTGCTAAAATTGACATACGGGTTATGGTAGACCCATGGGCAAGATAGGCTTAGTGCTGAGCTGCCTGAACCATGGAACCGGGAGTCCTTCTATTTCCCTTGTAAAGTGCTTGGCACTTTGTGCCTAGCACACAAAGCAGGTGTTTAATTGATGCTTCCTTCCTTCTTTCCTTCTTTCTTTCTTTCCTTCCTTCTTTCCTTCCTTCCTTCCTTCCTTCCTTCCTGCTTTCCTTCCTTCCTTATCTTAACCAGGGCATTTGTCCCAGCACCTAAGATGACCCTAATCCTCCAAACATCAATATTGGAAGGTTTCATGGGTAAAGGAACCATATGATCATTATACTTTATTCCCATTAAAAACCACTTGGTCTGAGTTCATTTGGGGAAGCCATTCTGAAAGTTTGTACAGAATAGGTAATAATTATCATCATTAGAATTTACGTAACTCTTTGAGATTTGCAAAACACTTCCTAAATGTTATCTCATTTTATCCCCACAACAACCCTAAGAGGTAGATGCTATTATTATTTTCATTCTACAGATGAGGAAACTGAGACAGTAAGAAGTTTTGACCAAGATCACCCAGCTAATTAAGTATCTGGGCCAGATTTGAACTCACTTCTTTTCTTGACTCCAAGGCCAACACTTTATCCACTGCACCATATAGCTGCCATACCAAAGATCTGAATTTTGGAAGATTTGTGTCTGTCTCTGACACTTGCTAGCTATATGACTGCAAACAAGCCACTCTCTCTACCTCACTCTCCTCCAATGCAGAATAGAGGAAATAATACCTTTTGTAAGTACCTTGTAAGGTTGTGGTGAAATTTTCATGAGACTATCTAAAGAATATCTAAATATACATGACAGTTACTATTACCTTACATTCGTGAAGGATTCAATATCCTTACACTGCAAGGTTAGTGGTGGACTTAAAAAAACAGTTAATTAACAATGGTAAGAGATTTTTCCTGTCTAAAAGATATATATGAAGACAATTGGACATCCCTGAGATTGTGATCCAAGGGAATGCATTGGTGTGGACATCTTTATACCATCATTTAAATATGACTCTGTATCTTTGTCATTAGGAAGCTAGGTGATACAGCAGATAAAAAGCCAGACTTGGAGCAAGGAAGGCTCATTTTCCTGAGTTCAAATTCAGCTTCAGACACTAACTGTGTGACCCTGGGCAAGTCATTTAACCCTGTTTACCTCAGTTTTCTCATCTATAAAATGAGCTGGAGAAGGAAATAGCAAACCACTCAAGCATTTTTGCCAAGAAAACCCTAAACAGAAAATTCCTGAAGAGCCAGGCACAACTGAAAAACAACATTGTCATTAACAACAATGTCTTTAGTGCCTATGTGGGGATGACCATGTATCAAAGTAAGACACACAAATGGTTTGACCTCTCCTCCTTGCTTTGTTTGATCTTGAATTCTTGCTTCCTCATATATTGTGGAATCATGTAGGCCTTTTGTTTCTCTTTCTTTCTCCTGCTATCTCTTTTTGACTGTTTAACCAGTCGATGGCACTTCAGCTAGAGCACAAGAAGCGAAACAGACAAAAATCGAATTGTGCAATTTAACTATGTGTTATTAGCAGAGGTGTAAGTTTTGCTGAGGGAAGAGAACGAAACTATAAAATTAGTTTTTGTGATTCTCTGTAGGTTTCAATTATCCAGGCTAATCCCTATTCCTATTACTTGGGATAATCAAGAGTTGGAAAAATCCCAGACTTCTGTTTTGGAAGAAGAATGCAATGCTGTTGAAAATCACACTTATCAGAATATATCAATTCACCTGGTATAATACATGAGGTCTTCCCTTAGCTGCTACCACTGGAAGGATTCACACAGCTCCATATAACTAGTGGTACCATCAGCACCCATGCTTTAGGAATACACACACATATGTATATATGTGTGTATGTATAATAAGTGATATATACATATATGTTTGCATATAATACATAATGGCTCATATTTGCAGTTTTTAAGGCTTCTAAAGCCTTAAGATGTCCCAAAGCCCCACCACAATTCTTTAAAGTAGGTAACTAGCCCAAGTATTAACAGTCCCATTTTATAGATGGGAAAACAGGTTTTGAGGTGTAAAGTGAATTGCCAGGCTAATAAGTATCTGAGGCAGGATCTAATGTCTCCTTCTGCAAATCTAGCATTCTATCCACTTCCCCATATTGTCTCTCAAATATATATCCTTCCAAGACTTATGGGAGAAAATAATATAAGGTTTGTTTCTCTTTTTTTTCCTCCTCAATAATGTAGATGAGAGTCTTCAGAGCACTTTTAATGGGACCAGAAAACAGCAAATTCTCATGCTCCTAAATTCCAAAGTGGATCATTTGAATGTTAAATGTACATGATTGTTGCTATCTGATTACGAAAAATTTTACCCGTTAAGACCTTTCTTCATGTTTTTGGCTTGTTTATTTTCATGTTTCTCTCCATTTCTAGCCAAGAATTTTTCCCCCATCATCACTTTCTATGTTTGCTAGATCTTTGTAAACCATGAAACACCACCAGGAATTTACTTCTTTGGCTCTTTTCTAAGACAGGATCTCAAATGGATCTGTGAAACTGACCCATGGCCCTCTAAGACTAGCCAATGGGGCCAAGAAATTGGGCATTCTTTGGTTCAGAGACCAAAGCCAGGGTAAATTTAAAGGAACAGTAACCCTGCCTAGGAGAGGTAACACGATAGGAAGGAT
This sequence comes from Gymnobelideus leadbeateri, assembly GCA_011680675.1. Classification (NCBI taxonomy): domain Eukaryota; kingdom Metazoa; phylum Chordata; class Mammalia; order Diprotodontia; family Petauridae; genus Gymnobelideus; species Gymnobelideus leadbeateri. The sequence continues at coordinate 849,634 of WOXC01005854.1, read as the reverse complement.
AGATGGTGAGCTTTGGAGTCTGAAAGACCTAAGTCCAAGGCCTGCCACTGAAACATACCAGCTTTATGACCATAAACAAGTGTTCTAAGGAAACTCTCTAAGACTGTCATTTGCAAGGAAATATGTGGTACAGAAAGGAGAAAAGTACCCCATCTCTTCCAAGTGATACCTATGTAAACTTAGTAAGTTACTTATCAAGCTCTCATCAATTGAGGGTGGTGGACTAGATGCCCTAGTTCCTTTTCAGGTCTACAGTGTGATCTTATGATCCTAAATTTATAAAATGGTTGTGGAATTAAATTGATAGAAAGAGTTTCTACACTTGAAGTTCCTGACACCAATAAAAATCACAGGTCTGGAATAAAAACAACAACTATCCTACTTAGAATCATTGTTTTTCAGAAGCTCCACAATTCTATGAATTCATATAGCACTTTATCTTCCTCATAATCATAGCTAAAATTTGCATAATGCTTTAAGGTCTGCAAAGAGCTATATAAGTGTTATTTCATTTGATCAATCTTCACAACAACTCTGTGAGACCAGAGCTATTATTATCCCCATTTTATAGATGAGGAAACTCAGACTGAGAGAAGCTAAGTGACTTGCCTTGAATCACACAGACACACAAGTGTCTTGCACAAGATTTGAACTCAGATCTTCCTTACTCCATATCTGATGCTCTATATGATATAGCACTAGTCACATTTTACCAATCAATCAACAAGTATTTATCAGGCACTTAACTATGAACCAGAGAGTATGCTAAGTGCTGGGGATACAAAGGAAAAGTAAAAACAGTCTTCAAGAAAAAAAAACCCTCAAGAAGCTTATATCCTGACGTGCCTAAGTGAATAGAGCACCAGCCCTGGAGTCAGGAGGACCCGAGTTCAAATTTGGCCTCAGACACTTAACACTTACTAGCCGTATGACCTTGGGCAAGTCATTTAACCCCAATTGCTCTGCCCTCCCCTCTCCAAATAAAAAAAGCAAAAAAAAAAAAAAAAGAAGCAGCAGCTTATTCCTAATGATGGAGATAAAATATAAATAAATGTAAATGGAGATAGAATGCAATAATAAAATGTAAATAAAATAATAATTGGAATGTAAAATAAAATATAAATAAATAAATAAATAAATAGACACGTGGAAGATATAGATGGAGTAGATGGAAGTTAACTTTAGAGGAGAAGACCCTCCCAGTTGAGGGCATCAGGAGAGATCACCTATAGAAATCAGAGATTGAGTTGAATCTTAAAGGAAGCTGTTAAGCAGAGGTAAAGAAAGAGAGAACATTATAATATCATTGTATTATGACCAAGGACAGCTAGGTAGCTCAGTGGATAGAGTGTTGGGTCTAGAGTCAGGAAGACTCTTCTTCCTGAATTCAAATCTAGCCTCAGTCACTCACTAGCTGTGTGACTCTGGGCAAGTCACTTAGCCCTGTTTGCTTCAGTTTCCTCATCTGTAAAATGAGCTTGAGAAGGAAATGATGAACCACTCCAGTAAACTTTGCCTTGAAAACCCCAAATGGGTCACAAAGAATTGGACACAGCTGAAACAAGGGAATGACATTACAAGTGACACGATCATACTAGCTGATACTTATATAGGGCTATAAGGTTTGGAAATCACTTTGCCCACATAATCTCCCTTGTGCCTCACAACTACCCTCTCAAGAAGGTGCTGATGATATGATTGTCCCCATTTTACTGTAACTGAGGTTCATAAAGTGGAAGTGACTTGACAATGGTCAGATGGTAACTGGCAGAAACCAGATTCAAACCCAGGTCTTCCTGACTCCAAGCCCAATGCTCTATTTTTTGTGCTGTTCTGACACTAGCTTCTGATCTTGAAGGTGCCAGGATAAAAAGGGCTACATCAAATCATTCTCCCTCCAGCTGATGCATGCTTTCAGCCTTTTAAGAAACAGAATAGATGAAATGAACAAGAGCAAGGCTGAAGTGAGGGATCTCATTTTCCACAAATGACTGCCTCCAAATGGAAAGATTTCCCTTGATTTTTCCCCTATAACCTACATTCAGATTCTCCCAACTCAGATCTTGAAATTCCGGGGCTTGGTGCCCTTTCTATTTCTTTTGACATGAAATCATCCATTCCCCACAATCTCCCCAAGATTCTCTATCTCTGTAAATTTCTGCATTGGAATCCCATGGATATGTAAGAGATATTCCAAGCTCATCTGATTTCCCAGATTGGGAAAAGAGGCTGGGAGGGGAGTATTTTAATTCCTTTCTAAACTTCTGCTCATTCTAGTCAGTCAGCTGTCAGCATGGACCCATGCAGGGGTGATATCAGGTATTAAGATAAGTGAGTTTTGAAGCACCAATTTTTGTGCTTAGTGATATTTACAGGTCTTTTCCATGGGGGTAGAGGGGGTTTCCACAGACCACCCCAATAACTTCAAAAGGTTATCAGAGGCAAGAGGTGCCAGTACTATCTCCACTCGGCTAATTTAGCTGGTGTCTTCCCCAACTTTCCCAATCAGTATATTAAGCAGATGCAGGCTTTGTCCCCCTAGTAAGTTGTGTTAGACCTTTTGGCACTCTGTAGTCTTTTTATCACTCAGCTGCCAAGTTCCCCAGGGTAATCATAGACAGCTTGTCAATTTAATTGCTAGGAAACAGGCTTTCTTGTGACCATTCCAATTTTAGCTGCTACTTTAAATTGTACATGATGGCTCTTCCATGCTGTCTGCCCTTTAAAGACTGTGGATCTCGGCAAGTCTCTTAATAGTGATAGAGGGAAGAGGCTAGATGGAGAATTTGACTTGCTGATAGAACCTTTGTCTTCTTTTTAAATCACTGCTCTAGAAGTCAGCTCCCCCTCCCTTTAGCCCTGTGGAGTTTCAGGCATCACCTTGTCCACATTTCTGCCCTTCAACACATGCACTTTTCTCCCTCTCTCCGCCAGCTCATGCTGGGCAATAGAGAATTTCTAGGCCATCTGGATTCTGGACCCTCTGGATTTGTATTTCCACGAGACAGTTAAAGGGAGGAATTGGTGAGACGCTTGGAGTTGTCTCCAGAGACCTCTAAATCAACCAGAGGGTTCTGGTTGTCTCTATTCCTGAAAATTAACACGAATGTTGACATAAGAAAGCTACAGCAGCGATCCAATGTTCCAAGAGATCCCCACACATAAAAGAAAGCAGGATTTCTAGAGTATGTAGTTTGAGAAGTCAGGGACCAATTTAGGTATTCAAGTTGACAGGTCCTCTCTAAATTAGCCTTTCTCATGGAGTTCTTCAATTGCTTTGTTGTTATTTTATTGGGGAGTTTCATTCTGGGGTTTCACTATCACAGCTAATAATAATATTGTAGGGACACTTGGGGCGGCTAGTGGCACAGTGAATAGAGCACCGGCCCTGGAGTCAGGAAGACCTGAGTTCAAATTCAGCCTCAGACACTTAACACAAAAACTAGCTGTGTGACCTTGGGCAAGTCACTTAACCCCAATTGCCCCTCCAAAAAAAAAGGCAAAAAAATATTGTAGGAACACTTAAGGTTCATTCTCTTCAAAGTCAAGGTATCACTCTCCTGATATCATTGGTCCTCTTTGAGAATGAAGGACAAAACAACAACAATAAGGTTCAGTGATATCTTTTGGCCTTTTGAGGGCAGGGATGCACTGTCTATACCACCAACCAGTAGGTAAGTTCTAGGCACTTGTTGGGGAGAAGGGCTGCCTTGCCAAGGATCTCACAGTCAGCAATTTTCAGAGAATGGGGTTGAATACAAATCTTCCTAGCCCTACAGTATATTCAGTAAACCAGGCTGCATTAAGATTTACAATGCATTTTACATATGTTATCTGGTTGTAGGCAGTTAGGAGGTACAATGCAGAGTGTCGGACTTGGAGTCAAGAAGAGTGAGTTCAAATCCTGCCTCAGATGCTTCCTAGCTATATGACCTTGGGTAAGTGACAACCACTGTTAGCCTCAGTTTACTTATCTGTAAAAGAGGGTAATAGCACCTACTTCACAGATTTGTGAGAATTAAATTACTCAACATGTATAAAGAACTTTGTACATCTTAAAATACTACATAAATGTTAATTATTATTATTAATAATAATTATACTTGACAAAGATTTACATTTGCATAAAATTTCAAGGTTTAGTAAGTCTTTTCCTTACATCATCCTCACAATATAAATGAGGTTTGGCTAGGTCTCATGGTTTGCCCAAGGTCATATAATCAGTAAGCATTGGAGCTTGGATGTGAACCCATATTTTTTTTCCAAGACCAGCACCCTTTGTACTATACCACACTAACTCTTATTTAGTCATTAAATGGTGATATTAATTGGCCACATTATTTTAATGTTTGTAGAATTCTTTATATATATTCACTCATTTGAACTTCATAACAACTATATGAAATATATTCTACAAGTACCAATATTCCCATTTCATAGATGAAATAACTCAGGCTCAGTGAAATGAAAGAACTGGCCCGAGATCCATAACTAAAACATGTCAAAGCCAGGATTAAAACCCAAGTTCTCCTGGTTTCAGGTGCAGCTCTCTCCCCCACCAATTATCATGCTGACTCCCTGGTAATATTTAACACTGCTGAAATTTAGAGAAGAAATGACTTGACCTTAGAGTTTTGGGTTTGACATTGACTTTCTATAGGCAGCTGTGAAACAGATGTTCAGTACTCTGACTTATTTTCTGAGACTTTTGTAAAAGTTTTTTTTTTGTTTATTTCACTGGCAACTATGCCAGCTCTGTTAACAGAATTTTCCTTCTTTCTTAATGAAATGGAAGCTATGACAAAGTAATAAAGATATATGGATATTGAAAGGCAAGAATCTCCCGGGACATATTGCCATCTTGTTAACATATCACACATCTTTCTGATCAGATAGATAGCAGACAGATAGATAGACAAAATAGATGAGAGAGGGGAGGGAAGGAAGAAGAGAAAAAGATAGAGGGGGAGAGAAAGGGAAGGAGAGAAAGAGGCAGATAGATTATAGAGACTGGGAGAGAGGGAGGGAGAGAAATATAGAGACAGAAAACTAAATAGATAGATGAGAGAGAAATAGGAAGAGAGCCGGAAGGAGGAAGAGAACATGATAAATAAAGAGGGGAGAGAGAGGAAGGGAAGGAGAGGAAGAGAGAGACAGATTGTAGAGATAGGAAGGGAGGGAGAGAGGAGGAAGAGGAGGAGGAAAAGGAAGAGAAAAGAGAGAGAGAGAGAGAGAGAGAGAGAGAGAGAGAGAGAGAGAGAGAGAGAGGGAGGGAGAACATTTATTATGTACCAGGCACTTTCCTAAGTGCTGGGGATGCTTTTAAGTAAAAAAAGGAAACTCCAACTCTTAAGGAATTTACATTCTAATGCAAGAAGACAACACATAAACAGAAGTTTCCAAGGAGAGGAGGTAAGAGAAAGGGTATACTTATGGGGCCATGTGACTGCTAAGGAGGAAAAAACCAGGAGACAGAGAATATCAGCTTGAAAGAGATGAACTATGGCTAAAGTCCTTCCTAAAATGGTGGTCCTAGGATGTTACCAATTGGGAAAGGAGGGTTCTGGGATGGTGGGTTCTCCAGGATGTCAATGTCCCTGGGGAGAGAAGGAAGAGTTGGGGCACATGGTGAAAAGGGGTTAAATGATGTAGGCATGCTGGTTTCTGACACCATCACCACAACCACTACCACCACCCTGTCTCCCTCAAAGACCTTTCCAAAGAAGGGAAATGTTATGGTAAATGCTTTATGGACTAGGGTGCCTAATTTGAAAATAAAATTAGGCAATCTTTAATTTAAACACAATTGCTCTCTGAAATAAAGGATAATGAATAATATAGTCCAGTTTGCCCCAGTTTATCGTATCATTAATTCCCTCTAACTGGCAACCTCAGCCCAGCCTACTCAGAAGCACAATATTAGATATTCACTTGTATGATATCGACCTTGCATAAAGAGAATGAATAAAGAATGAAGTTCTTAGCTGTGATCTAGTTCAGATTAGCCATTTTCATTTATAAAACTGTTTATTTTACTTTGTCAGCTTGAAGGTCAATCTAACTTTAAATTGCATATTGCAGAATTTCAACAAAGATAGGCGACCCAACCTGGGTCCTTTAAAACTAAAGGAGTGACGCTGAGACTTAGCTGACATAATAATAGCCCAGACTTTACCAGAATACTTGGAATGAAGCAGATCCCATTGGATCAAAGCACTCGAAGATTAATACTTAAATTTGGAATAGAAATATAAAGGGAGCAGAACCAGGCTTGGAAAACATTGCACGGTTAGCAAATGGTAACTGGGATTATTTTTCAAGGGAAATGTCCTGAGAGCAGTCAGGGTTCAAGGGAACGCTGGCTAGGTATTTTCAGTTAGGAATAACACCAGCAGAAAATACGACTAGAAGTTGCCAAGGTCACAAGTCTTAACCTGCTGGGGCACAAACACCTATGCAAGGAATTAGGCATTAATATGGTGCTAACATTTATTTTGCATATACTTCATGTTCTACCTATAGAGCATAAGCTCCTCGAGGGCAAGAACTGATTCAATTTTTTTTTCATATAGTAAGAACTTAATACTTAGAATACTTAGAAATGCCTATAGATTTAACTTTATAGTATTAAAGAATATAGTACTTGGGGCGGTTAGGTGGCGCAGTGAGTAGAGTGTTGGCCCTGGAGTCAGAAGGACCTGAGTTCGGATCAGGCCTCAGACACTTAACACACACAAACAAAAACCTAGTTGTGTGACCTTGGGCAAGTTACTTAACCCCAATTGCCCTCCAAAAAGAAAAAAAATATATAGTACTTAAGCATTAAAAAGTTAAAATGCTCTTTTTAAAGAGTTGCCTAGGGCGCTGAAAGGTTAAGTAGCTCTCACATAGCCAATATGCAACAGAGGCAGCACCTGAAGCCAAGGGCTCCTGATTTCCTGGTTGGATCTCTATCCTTTAAAGCACGCTGTCACCATTTTTTTTTTTATCAGTTCATTGTGAGTTTGGGAGATATCAAGAAGTAACAAGTCCTGCCTCTGATATCTACTAGATGTATAAATAACCCCAGGCAATGTGTTTGATCTCTCAGTGCTCAAGGCAACTCAAGGTAAAACTATTGGAAAGTTGGAAAGAATTTGTTAACCTGCATTGGTAAAGGAGGTTTCCTTATCTGAGGATAAATCCGACAAAATCATGGGTCTAGTCCTATCCTACCATATCATAAATCCTCTCTAAACGATGTCCTTAGGTTCTATAGATATATATAGAACAAGTTCATAAACATTTTCACTTTCATCAAAGGGAAGGTGGGAAGGACGGAGGGGAGGTGACCTTATGTTGCCCATTACAGGTTTTGTGCTTTTACCCTCCAAGTCTACACTCACTGCTTATATTTGCCCTTATAAAAATGACAACATAATTCAGGGTACTAATTCAAATGCAGGAACTTAACCAAAACTTTAGACTTTAGAACTGATCTAATCTCCCCCTTCTCCTTCTCTTTCTCCATTGGCTCTTCTTCCTCCTGCTCCTCTTTCTCCTCCTTCTCTTTTTTTTGGAACAAAACTGTGATTTCATTAGGATAAGAAACTCCAGAAAGTCTTTACAAATGAAGATCAGCATCTACTCTATAATTCATAGCCTTAGGGAGTTGTCTAGGAGTAGGGAGTCTAACAAGTTAAATTACTTGCCCAGGGTCACACAACCAGTATGGGTCAGAGATAGAAATTAATCTCAGATCTTCCTATCTCCTATCAATATATCTCTCTCTACCAATTACACCAGGATGCCTCAAACTAATCACAATATCATAGATTTAGAGCTAGAAGGATAATAAAATCATAGATTTAGAGTTGGAAAGGACTTTAGAAATATAATAATAAGAACAAAAACAACAATTTGGTCCTCACAACAATTCTATGAGGTTGTTGTTATCATTATCCCCATTTTCCAGACAAGGAAATAGAGGCTGAGGGAAATTAAGACTTGCCCACAGTTCCAGAGCTCACAAGGCAGAATTTGAACTCATGCCTTCCTGATACAACTCCATTGCTATGGCCACCACACCAACTCATGACATCCAACCCTCCTCATCTTATAAATGAAGAGTCCAAGGCCCAGAGAAGTAAAGGAACTTGTCCAAAGTCACACAGGTAACTGAGCTGAAATTCAAACCCAGGAACTCAAACTCTTTCCACTTCATCATACAGCCTCCTCCCAAACTAAGTTCTAAAAACTATAAAAGGTAAGAATTAAAAGTTCCAAGGGCACCCATTCTTATGGTTTCTGGGATTCAGAGATGCATGTTCCTGTTCCTCCTCTCTCTCTCCTAAAACCTATTTGATCCCCCTGTTCTACCCTGGCTGTGACTGGGCAAAGCTTAACAGTCTTCATGGCATTCCACCGAGCCTAGTAATCCTGGAACAGGAAGCAAGATGGCAAGTAACTAAAATCAATCAATCAACATTTATTAAGCACCTTTGATCACTGTGCTAAGCATTACATTAGAAGCCTTGCTGAGATTCTCAAACTGACCCTGTGTGGGCTTGATTGCTATCTTGTTAGTGTCCTTTCTTGGTATGTGTATGGAAGGGAATTGCAAGCTCATATTTCTCATGGATTAAGGTCTTTTCTTGGCAGTTTCATGTCATCAAGCCTGATCCCCTCTTAGACCTAGTGACCACAAACGTCACAGTCCCCAGTTCTTTGCCTAGCACTTAACTCCCTAAAGTCATCTACTGTAGGAACTTTGAAATAAATGTGTTTTGTCAAGTAGCTAAAAAACTCAACAACACTTCTTAGCAAGAGAAAGCCTCCTTTTCTACAAAGCTTTTGAAAACTCCCTCCCTCTTCCCAGAAAGAAAAGTTTTCCTGAATATTTATATTTTCTAAAAGCAAAAATAGGAGAAATAGGAATCAATCTCAAACTCCATTACTACTATTAGGATCCATGGAGATGAGGAAGGGAATTTTGCCTTTTACCTTTATATGAAGCAGTATCTGTCTTTGATTAGAGATCCAGAATCTCATGCAAGGTGAGCCTTGATAAGATCTTTTTTTCTTTCATGGTGTTTTGGTTTTTAGGTAGCCCTACTAAACACAGATGTAACTGGGGTAAGACAACTGAGACTTTGTCCCAGGATGCCCAACTCTAGAGGGTACGGATAGCATTTATCCTCCTTCAGAAGGGAAAAATAATTGAGCTTAGAAAATAGCCAAAATCAGAGGCAGCAATTGTGATCTCAAACAAACAAAAGCAAAAACAGACCTAATTAAAAAAGATAAATAGAAAAACTACATTTTACTAAAAGGTATCATAGACAATGAAGTAATATTGAAAAATTTTACACGTTTCTCTGATAATGGCCTCATTTATCTTTTTTTATTTTTTTTATTTTTTCTCATTTTTCAAATATATTTGGAATTGAGTAAACTATATAAAAATAAGAACCATTCCCCAAGTGATAAATGTTTTTAAAGGATATGAACACGCAGTTTTCAGAAGGAGAAATCAAAGCTATTTATAGTCATATAAAAATTATCTAATCACTATTGGTGAAATGCAAATTTAATCAGCTCTCAGGTACCATACACTTCACATCAATCAAAGTGACAAATGCTGGAGGGAATGAGGAAAAATAGGTACATTAGTAAACTGTTGGTGGAGTTGTGAACTTTCCAACCATCCTGGAGAACAATTTGGAACTATGCCTCAAGGGCTATAAAACTGTTCATACCCTTTGACCCAACATACAACTACTAAATCTGTTCCCCAAAGAGATCAAAGGAAAAGAAAAAAGACCTATAAATACAAAAAAATATTTAAATCAGCTCTCTTTCTGGTGGCAAAGAACTGGAAATTGAAAGGATCCCCATCAAATGGGGAATGGTTGAACAAGCTGAGATATATAATTGTGATAGAATACTATTGTACCATAAGAAATGATGAGCTCAATGATTTTAGAAAAACATGGATAGACTTGTATGAAATGAATAGTGAGATGAATAGAACCAAGAGAACATTGTATATAGTAACAGCAATATTGTTTTAAGAATAGCTTTGAATGAATAAGTTATTTTGACTATTATAAATACCCAAATTAACTACAAAGGACAAATGAAGAACAATGTTATGTACATCTAGAGAAAGTACCAATAAATAAAATATATAGAATGATTTTACATATATAGAGAGGGGTGTGTGTATCTGTGTGTATCTCTAATGGTAACTATCTCAGGGAGGAAGGGAAAAAAGGAAAGGAAAAGAAATTTACATGATAACTTTATTATATATTTAAAAGGAATAGCAAGTTGTACATAGTACGTTTGCAGCTTCGTATGCAATCATCTTCTTATTATAGTGTGTTATAGAAATGCTTGCTTTATTTCATAAGTTAAAAATAAAACAAATTAATGAAAAAATACTTGTAGCAGCTCCTTTTGTGGTTGTAGAGAATTGGAAATTGAGGAGATGTTCTTCAATTGGGGAGAGACTGAACAAGTTGTGGTATGTGATTGTAACGGAATAGCACTGTGCTATAAGAAATAATGAGGGGAGTGGTTTCAGAAAAAAAAAAACATGGCAATACCTATATAAACTAATGCAAAGTGAAGTGAGAAGATCTGGGGATCATTATGCACAATGACAGGAATGTTGTAATGATCATCAACTATGAAATATTTGACTATTCTGGTCAATAAAATGATCCAAGACAATTCCAAAGAACTAATGATGATGTTCCACCTACAGAGAAAGATCTGATGAAATCTGAGTGCAAATTGAAGTATAATCTTCTTGATTTCTTTTTTTTTTTTTTTTGCCTTTTTGTAGTTTGGCTAATATATAAATGTCTTGCATGATTTCACATGTATAATTAATTGATATCATTTTTCTTACCTTCTTTAGTGGGTAGGGGAGTGGTGGGAGGGAGGGAATTTGGAACTCAAAACTTAAAAAGAAAAGAATGTTAAAAATAAATAACAGGGGCAGCTAGGTGGCGCAGTGAATAGAGCGTCGGCCCTGGAGTCAGAAGGACTTAAGTTCGGATCCGGCCTCAGACACTTAACGCACACACAAACAAAAACCTAGCCGTGTGACCTTGGGCAAGTTACTTAACTCCAATTGCCCTCCAAAAAGCAAAAAAATAAAATAAAATAAAATAAATTATTTGGAAAAAAAAGAAAGAAAATAGCAGAATAATTCTTTAAGATAGTTCTCAACCAGCTGGCCAGTTTCCCTCTCCCAGCTGCCAAATCCCAAGGGAATTTCTCTCCTACCTAGGTCCAAACTCCTTAATTCCTGCCATTCCCACACAACTAACTAGAGTAAGTTTTACCCCAGTAGCCTTGAAGTATCCCAGTTTAATCCATCCATAAGGGCTGTAGTTCCTGTGAGTCTCTATCTACCTCCCTCCAAAGGTATGAGATCTCTCTCCTCCCCTAGAATGTGTTGTGGTGATTGTCCCAGGCGCCAAGATTTCTAGTTAAGGCTATGTTACTAGATCATCTGGACACTAACCTGCTGACTATCCCATAAACAAGACACTTCATCTTGCCACTCCCATTCTCTCTGGCTGTCCTCCATGCTTAGAATGCTCTCTTTCCTCCACTTCTACTACTGATCTCCCTGGTTTCCTTTATATCCCAATGAAAATCCCAAAATCTATAGGAAGCCTTCTCCAACCCCTCTTGATTCCAGTGCCTTCCCTCTGTTAATTGTTTCCTAGTATTCTATATATAGCTTGCTTTGTATATGTTTGTACGTTGTCTCCCATATTAGATTGTAAACTCCTTGAGAGTAGGAGCTGTCTTTCACCTCTTTTTGTATCTCCAGTGCTTAGCACATAGAAGAGTAGGGAACCTGCAGCCTCAAGGTCACATGTGGCCTTCTAGGTCCCCAGGTTGCAGCCTTTTAACTAAGTGCAAGTTTTACAAAACAAATCCTTTTATTAAGAGGATTTGTTCTATAAAGTTTGGATTCAGTCAAAGGGTAGCACTTGAGGACCTAGAGGGTCACATATGGCCACAAGGCCACAGGTTCCCCACCCATGGTAACCTCTCAAATTTGATTCCATCAGTGGCATAGCGATCTTAGTACTAGTGGTGGAAGGAAAGTGCTTTATAGATTGCTATGTAAATGTGACTGAAGTATAGAGAATAGGCTTGGAGTCCAGAAGACCTGTCTAGGCTGTATGGCCCTGGGCAAGTCATTTAACCTCTTAGTACCCCAGATAACTGAATTGCAGAACAAATAGTAATCAGTGCTGGTAACAGCTTCTTCATCTGGAGTTCCCTGAAATCATAAATCTGGTTCAAAATATAAACATGAACTATCAGCTGTGAAGTCCTTACCCAGAAAATGCTTGATCTATAAAACTCAGGAACCCAGTTATAAAAGAGAAATCTCAGGAAGTTGCCAGAGACTCAGAAAATGAGAATGACCTGGTGGGTCAGAGAAACAGTTGAGGTGAGAGATGGGATATGAACCCCCATCTTCCTGACTCCAAGTCAAGAGTTCTGTCCATTTTCCACACTGTCCACACTACCTCTTAATACATATCATATACATTATAACAATCGGGGCGGCTAGGTGGCACAGTGAGTAAGAGTGCCGGCCTCAGAGTTGGGATGACCCAAGATCGAATCTGGCCTCAGAAAATGAGCACCCACATATAAATAATGACTAGCCGTGTAACCTTGAGCAAGTTACTTAACCCCAATTGCTTTAAAAAAAAATAACATTATAACAAATCACTGTTAAAATTTTAACCTGTCATGTTTTGGAGCATACCAGAACTGATATCCTACTTATTTTAAGTAATAATCTATACAACCAAATTCCACAATAACAAAAGAACTCCGTGTGGTCCTTTGGAATTGATGGCATTTGTCTATGACCTACAGTGAAATCCATGAGCATCACAAGGTTGGACATTTAAAAGTTGGCAACTTCTGTTGTTACTGGTGGCTTATTAAGTCATGAAAATTAATTTAAAGTCATAATAACTTTCCACAATGTTCCTATTACTAGCATATCTCTCAAGCTTGTTTTTTTTTTTCCTCTGGGGAATTCTTGGCACTAACCTCTTCAGGCTCACTGATCTAGAACTATTTTTAAATCACAACTCTTACAAGCCTGCATTTCAGCAAATGTCCTACATGGGAATGAGACACATTCCTTACCTGTTAAACAAAAATAATGTTTTAAATATGGTTTTCATTATATACAAAAGCATCTTACAGTTGTTGCTGCTACCAGATTCCAGTCTATCTCTGTCTAGCACTACAACTGAGGTACCCAGGTCCAATGCAACCCAACTTCTCTCTGAGACACTCCATACCTCCAAATTTCCATTGAGGTCCCAGCACCACACAAAATGAACACCTCAACACACTCAATTAAGCTAGCTGATGCGCTTAATTTCAGGTGAACCATGGTGAAAGGAATTCTGTTCAGAGTAGGTATTCGTGAACCAACACCCCAGCTCAGCAAACACAGACCCACACCACCACACCCGCCCCGTTCTGGGTTAACCTTAAAGCAATCACATTAAAATAAACAGGACTGTCAATAGAGCAATTTTATAAATAGCTAAAATTAAACAGAGCAAGACTGGCAGTGCTAATGCATAAGCAAAGACCCGACTCCCTGCATTTCATCCAGAATTCCTGATAGCAAACTGCAGTATGTTTATTATACATTAATTCAACTCCAGCACTCAAAATGAATTTATGCCCTGGCTGAAGGGTGTGATATTGAAACTAAATATTATTTATTATCTTAATATTAGTAACAATACCCCCCAAAATACATTACAAAGCTCCAAACTCAGTGTTAAGGATTCCAAGTGCTTAAAAAGCAAGGTACCCCACTTACCAATGGCATTTCTCTTAATTTATGCAACTTTAGTCTATAGCCAAAAGCTCTGTATATTTGTTTCCCTACGGTATTGTGCTAAAAAAAAAATAGGACACTCTTTCAAGGGCACCTTATAAACACAGAACTATAATTTATATGGCAAATTAAGGCTCATATAAAATGTGCACACTGAGGTAGAGATTAACATATTTAATTTCAATATTACCTGCAAACCTATTTTTTCCCATGCACTGTTCTAATTAGTCATATAAAATCGAGTCTGTGTATTATAAGCAATTATTTTAGTGAAAATAGAAACTGGATCTAAATTAAATATACTGTAAAAAAAGATAACACTTTTATGGAAATTAATATATCCATTTGCACCCAGGAAAAAAGAAGCGTTCTAGTTAAATGTTAGAGGGATATTGAGCATTCAAAAACCTGATTGGCGGTAAAAGTTAAGGATTTTTTTATGATTTAATAACACAGCATAATATGCAATCTTAGTAACACACCAATATTTATATTTTGATCATATTTACAAGTTTACAAATGTCTAGTAACCATTAGGTTCGCTGGATGCAATGCAATTTTTCCTATTATGAATATTCACTCCCCCTACAGTTGAACATGCAAATTGTTAGAAACATTTTCTCACTACATGATTCTTTATCTATTACTATAAAACCATGAAATATGGTAATTAGAGTACTGGGTTTATGTTACATTTAAGACAGTTGCAGATGAAAGATTAAGCCTAATAATAAATAGAAGCTAGATATAGATAGAGAGAGAGAGAGAGAGGGAGGGAGGGAGGGAGGGAGAGAGGGAGGGCAGGAGCGAGCGAGCGAGCGAGAGAGAGAGAGAGAGAGAGAGAGAGAGAGAGAGAGAAATATGAGAGAGAGATTTAAAGTTTTGTTCTACAACTGTCTTGACCATCCTCAGTTTGTCAGTTCCTCCTACATAAGAGCTTATTCTAAAAAGAGATGATGTTTTCCTTTTAAAAGTGACAGAACTTGAAAGGACCCCCATTAACCTCACCTAGATTTAATTCCAGAATAGGCCATGTGTTTAGGGTATTTGGGTGGCTTGAACCATATGCTAATAAGTGATTGGCTTCCAGCCTTCATTGTGGGGTTAGTTAGCATTTATTTGGCAAGGAATCCTACAATTTTCTTAAATAGGGAACATACAGGTTTCCTATTATTTTAAATTTGATTCCCACTAAAATTCACAGAATTCTAGAGCATAGAGGAATATTGCTTACCACCTCATTCCCCCCTTATTATCCAGGACACACTTTTAGCATCCCAACAGATGGGCTACTCTCTTGGAGACTGGGAAGTCCTATGAGGTGGGCTGGAAAGTAGCATCAAAAGTCTCTCCAAGGATCATGGCATGACCATCCCCTACCAAATCCTCTGAGAAGTACACCTGGACCCACTCCTGATGCCATCCTCTCCACCCCTGATGCCCATCACAGCCCCCCCCCAGATACTCTTCAACCCAAAAAGAAGTTCCAGGTTTGCCCACACCATTGTTGTTTTCTATTACTCAGCAGCCTCAACTGTAACAATGGCAAATCAGCCTGCAAGTTGGCCTGAACACCCAGCATAATCAACTAACCAACAGCTTGCTTTTGAAAACTTCCTGAGAAAGCAACTATGGAACGTTTCCCTGGGAAGCCATTACAATATCTAATGGACCTCACTGTCAAGAAATTCTTCCTTCTGTATATACTAAATCCCTCCTGCTCAGATCCATAACAAGTGGGAAGCTTTGCCCAGGGCACTGAAATTTCAAGGGGGTACTGGCATTACTTTCTATCTTTTAATATAGCACAAAAATAAATGGGTTCAGCACCCAGTTAGCAAGAATAATTACTTAGTTAACACAGAAAGTTATCAGATAGCACCCCTTCCCATCCAGTAGCCATAGACCATAAGGCAGGGCTTGGTATTATTCCTTTATCCCCCAAGACACAGACACCCCATTCCAGAGTCTCCACAGCACACACCACCAACTGAATCAAGCGCATATTCCTTATTGCCTGCCCCCAACATTTTTTTTACTATTTTACCCAAACACAAATTTTGTTAATTGGTCTCTCTTCCTACTTAAGATTATTTCTTACTGTTTACTTCCCAGAGAACAAATTTCCATCTAATACGGCAAACATTTATTAAGCATCTATGATATTCAGGAATTGGTAGCAAATATCAAGAATGTGATATAAACAAAAATTATCCTTGCCTTCAAGAAATTTACAGTCTTATACACAAACATCATAGAGTGGAAAGTGCACTTGATCTGGAAGTGGTCTGAGTTCATACAATCACAGACTTAGAGTTAGGAGTGTCCTCAAAGACCATCTAGTTCTAAACTCCTCATTATATAGATGAGGAAACTAAAGCCTGGAGAGTTAAAGTTACTTGTTCAAGATTTTACAACAGACAGAAGTGAGATTCAAATCTGGGTCCTCTGACTCTTAAAGAAATTAGTTCAGAGGGAGGCTAGGTGGCACAGTGAATAGAGCACCGGCCCTGGAGTCAGGAGGACCTGAGTTCAAATTCGGCCTCAGACACTTAAAACTAGCGGTGTGACCTTGGGCAAGTCACTTAACCCCAATTATCCCACACAAAAAAGGCAAAAAAAAAAAAGAAATTAGTTCAGGCTATTCACTGGAAGGTCAGATCTGAAGCTGATGCTTAAATACTTTGGCTACATAATGAAAAGATGGGACTCATTGGAAAAGACCCAGATGTTGGGAAAGATTGGAGGCAAAAGGAAATGGTGATAGCAGAGGATAATATGGATGGATTGTATCATGAAAGCAACGAACATGAGCTTAGGCTAACTTCAAGACATAGTGGAGGACAGAAGGGCCTGGCATGCTCTGGTCCATGGGTTCACAAAGAGTAGGACACAACTTAACAAAACTTAACAACAGCCTCTGACTCTGGAATCTATATTTTTCCTAGCACCTCTCTGCCCGCAAGTGCAAATCCAGACTCAATCACTTTATCTGTCAGATGTTGGGTAAGCCCGTCTCTAAATCTCAAGTTTGTTTGTTACCTTGGATGAGGTTGCCCATGAGTATCCCCTAAAATCCTGTGATCTTGTGGGGTGGTTTTGTCAAACTCAAATCAAAACAGGTGCCACTGATCCATACATAAAGATCCTCCAGGCTGCATATGGACAGTTTTAAAAATTAGTGGTCAATATTTTATTGCATTTTTATTTTATTAAATATTTCCCAATTCCATTGCATCCCAATTCAGGTTGTACTTGGGAGTGCTGTGGGTTGTCATCAGGGGTGTGTTTGACACTCAAGAGGTAATGAGGACAAAGGAGAAATGTAAGACCTGGTGAGAAAGGACGCTGATAATGAGAATTCACATTCATATTGCATTGAGATTTGCAAAGTGCTTTACATATATAAGGCAAATCTCCTTTGATTCACACAATAATCTGGGGAAGTTGGTGCTGTTATCACACCCATTATAAAAAGGAAAAAAAAACTGAGGGTGAAAAGCTAAGTGACTTGGACAGGCTTGCACAGCTAGTAAGTGTGTAAGGTGGGATTTGGACACAGGTTTTCCTTACTCCAGGTTTAGTGTTCTATTGAGGGTGGGGGGCAAAGAGAGAAAGGAGGAGGGGAGGATTTCAATAGGCAGGAGGACAGCCAGTATGAAGGCACTGAAACAGAAAAGGGCAGGATGAGAGCTAGTGGGATAGTTTAGCCAGACGTCACAGGCACAGAGGGTGTAAAGGGAAGAAAAATGATGTAAAGCTTTAAAAAAAAATTTAAAAAGGTCAAAGTCAAACTGTTGAAAGACTGAAATTCCAGGCAAAGAAATTCAAATATTCTCGTCTGTGCAATAGGGAGTCACTGGGGTCCTTGAGGTACAGATAAGCATCCTACAAAGTAACTTTGAGGAGTTGTGAGGGAGAGGAAAGCAGAAACAACCAGAGTAGGAGGTGTGGGATGGGGAATAAATCAGAGAAGGTTTCATTAAAATGTTGGTACCTGAGCTGAGTCTTGGAGTCTGAAATACCAAGTCCAGGGAAAAGCTATGGCACCTGCAAATGCACACAGGTGTGAAATGGAATGAGTTTGGGGAAACAACACTGCAAGAGAACGGTTTGTAGAGAATAAAACATGTGAAGGGTGATGAGAAATAAGTCTGAACATGTAGGTTGGAGACATCGTGGGCAATCTTACATTCCAAGATAAGGGGTTTGCTAGCCAAAAGGGCAATAATCTCAGAAGCTTTTTGAGGAGGGGAGTAACATGGTCAGAACTGAACCTTAGAAAGTTTATTTTGGCTACAATGTTGAGGATAGATTGAGACAGCGGAAAGAGGGGAAACAAAGTAGGATCAAATACAAGGCCAATCTAGGGGTAACAGGACAAGATCCTTGGCTAGGATAGTGGTCATTTGAGTAAAGAAGAGGAGATAGACAGATGGAAGCAATATTTTGGAGGTAGAATCAATAGGTTTTTGTGAAAGACTGGAATAGATGAATGAGGAGATGATAAAGGGAGAGGAGCTGAAAATGAGCAACACAGGACAATGAAAAGAGGCCATGACTGGACTCAGTGGATTTGGATCCAAATCTGACCTCGACCTTTACAGTGTGTGACTTTCAGGGAAGTAGGAAGACAAATTCTGTTTAGGGACATTCACTAATCATGTCCTTGTTCCTCAGCCCACATAAAAACAGGTTCAGCTACCTGGCACTTCCCAGATCATCCTTTCATTGTATGAGCCCATATTTATTCTTCTCCTTAAGAAATTAAAGGGGGGGGGCAGCTAGGTGGTGCAGTGAGTAAGAACATCGGCCCCAGAGTTGGGATGACCTGGGATCAGATCTGGCCTCAGAAAATGAGCACCCACACAAAAATAATGACTGGCCTGTAACCTTGAGCAAGTTACTTAACCCCAATTGCTTTAAAAAAAATTAAAGGTCTTTTTTAACTGCCAAAGGAAGGGTCAAATGCCTTCCAGAGCCCTGATGCATTTCTATTGTGCCCCTCCAGACTTTTTTCTGTTTCTACAATTCTCAAAGCTGAAGTGTCAACAATATTCAACATGAATCATGCTCCTCCCTCATCTCAACTTAAATTATCTCACCTCAGAAGCCTATTTTGCAATTTTGCCATTCATCCTTCCTTCTCCCACATCCTTAATAAATATATTGAAACAAAAACTGTCATCACACTGGTCCCTGACACACTCCTTTATTAACCTCCTTCTAGCCCAAGTATTGTTCACTTATTTTCCCCCAGCACATCTTCTTTTTCTTCTTAGAGTTGTTAGTGCCTCAGAGGATATACCCCGCTATTGTATTCATACTAAGAAGCTAACTTCCTTAAGTTATTGTGGCTTCATTATGACTGAAAAGGCATGAAACACTCAGTTATATACTGCCCTGATCAATTAGTCCACAAAAGAAAACCATTCATTTATTCAACAAGCAATCTTTAATAATTCAGCAAATTTTTCTTCTCCTAGTAGTGACCATATAGGAAATAATGGAAGGTTTACATATTCATCCCAATCTGCAGTAGGGATTTTTCATACAGTAGGTGCTCAATAAACATTTCTAGAATTTAATTTGAATGAAGTTGGGTTTAATTGAATCAAATTAAAGCAAATCCAATGAAATTGATTTAAATTGAATCAAATCTTTAGGTTGGCACAGCAGATAGAGTTCTGTGTCTGGAATCAGCATGTCCTGAGTTCAAGCCCAGCTTCAGACATTTACTACCTGTGTAACCTTGAGCAAGTCACTCAACTTCTGTAACGGGAAAATGAGGGTAATAAGACCACCTCTTTCTCAGCATTGTGGTGAGGCTCAAATGAGATCATATTTAAAAAGTGCTTAGCACAGTGCCTGGCACATAGTAGGTGTTATAGAAATGGCAGTTATTATCATCATCAAAACTGAGTTGCATTGAAGGCAACTGTATAGTGGCAAGAACAATGGATTTGGAATTAGAGGACCTAGATTGGGCCACTTTCTAGGGCCATGGGACCTTGGGGAAGCATCATTCACATCTCTGGACTTCAAATGCTTCATCTATAAAGTGAGGAAAATAGATTAGATGCCCGCTAAAGTCCCTTCTAGATGAAACTCTATGAATGAAACCTAATGGGACTTTAGAAAAGGACAGCAACTTCCTAAATATCTGGGAAGCTGGGGCAAATGAGTCCCCACAGAGCATTCCCGATTTCCCATAGTGGCAAGTTCTCTCAAATCTACATCGTGCAGGAGGGACCATTATGATCCATTTCACGCCCCAGTATCCAGATTATGGCACTGATTTCAGTCAGTCTTCAAGGCTGTGTAAACATGTTCTTTCTATCCTCTTCTGAAGGACTTATAATACTCAGTTGTGATAAAGCTTTCAGAGGTGGTAATAGATTAGTCAGATAAAACTCACCTTTTCAATGAGCCATACAGAACTGCTAATGATTCTGGTGGGGTTTTTGATTCAGTTTCTGAATAAAGGCAGAAGGATTCTGAAATCACATTTCAAACTCTTCAACAAAATAGCGACATTTTTCTCAGTCTCCTAACAGTTTTATTTTTATCTCAACTCATCGTTCCTTTAGAAATCTTCAAAGTCACTATCCAACAATCATCAGTAATTCCAATTTGTTTTCTCAAAACTTTTAACCATTTGGAGATGGGGAGGAGGTCTTTCTTACTGAAAGCTTACCTTTATTGTCCACATAGAACAGCTTCGGGCAGAATACAGGTCACTTTGACATGCCCATCCTTTGGAGATTTTGTACACTTTGTCTACTGAAATGCTCTCCACCTCTTAGAATTCCTATCTTCCTTCAAATCATGGCCCAGAAAGAACCTAAAATGGCCTTTCATGGTTACCTCTGATATTAGTACACTGTCTCTCTTGTCTCTGTCTCTGTCTCCTCTCTCTGTATGCATTGTAACTCTATTGTTGTTGTTTTGTTTTGTTTTGTTTTTTAGAGGGCAAATGGGGTTAAGTGACTTGCCCAAGGTCACATGGCTAGTTTTTGTGTTAAGTGTCTGAGGCCAGATTTTAACTCAGGTACTCCTGACTCCGGAGCCAGGGCTCTATTCACTGCGCCACCTAGCCACCCCAGTAGACTACATTTTCACCTCCACACAACTGACAAAAAGATGTATATAATGCAAGATACTACAGTACTTATTACTTGTTAATTTTTAAAGAGCACTTGATATAGCAGTTAAATGCCTCCTTAAGGACTATAGTCAGGGGTACGCTAGTGAATATTTAACAACCAGTTCTCATGGCAGGGAGCGGGGGTGGGGGGCAGGTATACACAAAAACTTTTTTTATTTTATTTTAAACAAATGCTTTATTAACTTCTGTTTTACATCATTCATTTCCACCAGATTTTGAGTTACAATCATGCTCCCCCCACCCTGTTTTTCCCCTACCCATCCTCCCAGAATAGCAGTCCCACAAGATATCGCTTCCTCCAATCTGCTCTCTCCCATACCTTCTCCCATACCCCTTTCGACTTTTCCATTAGAGGAAGGTGAATCTTTGTGTCCCAATGCCTGCACATTTTATCTCCCAATTACAAGCAAAGGAGTATTAATAATAATATTTATATATATTGGAAACATTTAATGTTAAGACCTCGAATTTCAGATCCATTTCCTTCCTCCCTTGTCACCCATTCCCTCTTGGGAGATAAGTAATTCAGTATATGTTGTACATGTCTAGCCATACAAAACATTATCATAGTAGATATATTGTACAAGGCTGCTTATAATTCCCTCCCACTCATCCCACCCCCCACCTGGTCCATTCCCTAAATGATCCTGTCCCTCTTCTATAGTGGGTACTTCCAACCTCCCCTCCCCCCAAGGATGCCCTCCCATCCATCATCCTTCCTCTCATCCCCCTTCCCCCTATTCTGCTGTAGGTTGAGATATCCCATTTAGTATTATGTCATTCTTTCCCTGAACCAAATTCAATGAGAATGTGGTTTTGCCTTTTTGCCTTCCTATTCTCCCCCTCCTTTGCAACCACCTCCCCTTGCTTCTTCTACATGAGATAGTTTACCTTACCCCGTCTCTCCCCATCTCCTCTTTCCACTTTCTTCTCTCACCTCATAATTTCACCCCTTGAGTATTCTCCCTTCCCAACAAATTCAACCTATGCCCTCTATCCATATATAACTGTAACCATATACACACACATTCACATATGTACTCATATGACCACACACCTTTCTTCCATTATTTTCATAGTGAGAAAAATATCATCAGTTACAGTTATTGTTTTTCCATATAGGAATGTAAATAGGTCAACTTTGATAAGTTCCTTTTGATTTCTTTTCCCTGATTACCTTCTCAGGCATCTCTTGCTTCTTGTGTCTGGATGTCAAATTTTCTATTCAACTCTGGTTTTTTCCTCAAGAATGCTTGAACATCCTCTATTCCACTGAATGACCATATTTTCCCCTGAAACAAAATACTCAGTTTTGCTGGGTAGGTGACCCTTGGGTTCATTCCCAGATCTTTTGCCCTCTGGAATATCATATTCCATGCCCTTCGATCCCTCAGTGTAGAAGCTGCCAGGTCCTGGGCTATTCTGATTGTGTCTCCACAATATTGAAATTGTTTCTTCCTGGCTGCTTGTAGTATTTTCTCCTTGATCTGGGGATTCTGGAACCTGGCTATAATATTCCTGGGAGTTTTCTTTTTGGGATCTTTTTCAGGAGGTGATCGGTGGATTCTTTAAACCTCTATTTTGCCCTCTGGATCTAAAACATCAGGGCAGTTTTCCTTGAGAATTTCTTGAAGGGTGATTTCTAGGTTCTTTCTTTGATCATGGCTTTCAGGTAGTCCAATAATTTTTAAATTGTCTCTCCTGGATCTATTTTCCAGGTCAGTGGTTTTTCCCATGAGATCATTGCCTTCTAATCTTTTGTTTGTTTGGATCTGCTTCACAGCATCTTGATTTCTCATAAAGTCATTAGCTTCCATTTGCTCCAGTCTAACTCTGAAGGAATGAATCTCCTCAGTGAACTTTTGAGATTCCTTTTCCATCTGGCAAATTCGACTTTTTTAAGGCATTCTTCTCCTCATTGCCCTTTTGGGCCTCCTTTGCCATTTGAGTTAGTCTATTTTTTAAGGTGTTGTTTTCCTCAATCAGGCTGTTGACCCTCATTTCGTACTTTTTCTGCATCCTTCTCATTTCTCTTTCCAATTTTTCCTCCACTTCTCTTATTTGATTTTTAAAGTCCTTCTTAAGGTCCTCTATGGCCTGCAACCCGCTCATGTTTTCCCCTGGGGCTTTTGGAGCAGGACTTCTGACCTCACAGTCCTTTTCCACTCTATGCCCCCAAAATAGGAGTCTAGGGTTGCATTTTTCTGTTTCCTTTGCCTTGGCATGTTGCCACTTAATTACTTGACTTTTGGGCTTGTTGCCACCGTACAGCCTGGTGCTGGACAGGAACTTTCGCCCCAAACATGTGAGGGGGCCAGCTTCCGTTTTTGGCAAGCTGTAAACCCACCCACAACTTCCACCCCAGACCACAATCCAGATCCAGGGAGGTTAAAGCAAGAGCGATTACCCCCCAAGACTGATCGCTGGATCTCCCTACAGTTCGCAGGCCAAGAGCTGGAGCTGCCTCTGAAAACTACAAAATGGCATGTCTCCTCAGTGGCTTCTATCCCCCAGGGGAGGGAGCAGACGCATTCCCCAAATACTGGTCCCAAAGTCCATAGGGCACTAACCTCTTACTTTGTCCTAGGCATGTCTATGTTGATAATTCTGGAGTCGCCACAGCTGCTGGTGTTCTGGGGTCTCTCCAGCCGGCTGCTGGCCCTGCCGCCCTGGGGCTAAAACCTCAGCTCACAGGGATCTGGGCTCCGCTCAGCTCCCCACGCTCTGTGCACTGCGTGCTGCCGGCTCCCAGACCGTTGAGCTGGTCCTTCCTG
Source organism: Gymnobelideus leadbeateri (assembly GCA_011680675.1). Lineage (NCBI taxonomy): Eukaryota > Metazoa > Chordata > Mammalia > Diprotodontia > Petauridae > Gymnobelideus > Gymnobelideus leadbeateri. The sequence goes on along the minus strand of WOXC01005854.1, from coordinate 825,798 downwards.
CAGGGCTGCTGGGCTGTCCTCAGCAGGAGGTTAGCTTCTCTGTGTTGTTCTGTGGGTGCTGGGGCTCCAGAAGTTGTTCAGAGTCCCCTTTTACATAGTTTGGGGGGAATCTGGGGGCAGAGTGGCTTGGATGAGCTGTTTCTACTCTGCCATCTTGGCTTCACCCCCACACAAACTTTTAAGGCTAATCTACATTATCAAAATTTTCTCCATCACTTTCTTAATGCTAGACAATCAACAAAAAAAATAAATCAAACCCTACCTTGTAACATTTGCTGATTTTCAAGGTATAAACGTTTGCCCTGACAACTGAATAATCAGTTCTTCCTTGCAGCAGGAGCTGGCTCCAAAACCCCTCTGGTACATACCAACAAGATATCTACCATCCATACATCAATATTATTCAACTCTTTTTATGATATAACAAGACAGATAATCTTGTTGATGATGCCCTGATCATTAGCATCAGGTGGGGCACAAAACAGAGAGACTTATATTATGCTCACCAAATATGTTTTCACCACTGTCAAGGAGGAAATTCTAGAGGAAAGTACAAGTTGACACAAGGGATTCTCTACAAATGGTAAAGTCTGCTAGAAGCTCCTGTTTGTGGGTGGCATTGTGCAGGTAGTAGCAAGTCAGAGAACACTGAAGAGCCTCCTGGAAGAGATCTGAAACCATTCAAGAAGTATGAACTAACCATCTATATAGGAAAGACCAAGTGGATAAAGAATGCATACTGTCCAGATATGATATGCAGTTGGAAGACCAAATGCGAGAATTTATCTAGCAGTATATCATGTAATACAAACATGTCTGTATGTGTGTGTATAATAAATACACATGGGTGAACTCCATATGTTATCCCTGACTATATAACTTATATGTGTGTTTGTATTATACACAGAAAGAAAGTATACTTCAATCTTTATAAACAAATATAGAATATATAAATATATTCCATATATATGCTCTATAATATACTGAAGGGTGAACTGTCTACATGTTATATATGTGTGTGTGTGTGTATATATATACATATATATATATGGAATGTGGGATATGTATATACAGAATATTCCATATGGAAAGTATGTGTGTGGGTATGTAGGTGGGTGTGGGTGGGTATAGAGAGATAGAAATGCATACATATGTACATGTGTATATATATATATATATATCTTATAATAAACTAATAGATAAGTTCCCTTTTGTGCATATATATATATAAATACACGTGCACATGCACATGTGACATTATATTTATATGCACACACATATCTTAGGCAGATAGTGTAAACATCTATTCTACCCATGTAATTATATGGCTGTGATGCATTGAACACTACAAAAGAATTTTAAAATGAGTACAATAAGGAATGTGGTACAGAGTAAAGAGCAATGACCTTGGAGTCTAAGGACCCGAGTTTGAAGTCTACCTTTGGTACTTGTCTATATGGCCTTAGGATAATAGACTTCCCCTCTGTTGACCTCAGTTTCCTCATATGAAAAATCAAGGTTTTAGACTGGTTGACCCTTCCAACTGGAGATCTACATTCATATAAGTACCCAGAGGTCAAGAAATAGAAGCACGGTGGGTTTGGGCAGTCTACAGAAGATACCAGCTAAAGGATGGTGAGTAAGAACCAGAGTAAAGGATATCAGGAAAAAATGGCTGATCAAGCAAACAAAGGCTCATGGGCTGGTCACATAGTGAGGCAAAGCCCAGAGAGAGCCCATGTGTTCCAACAGCAGGAGAAAGTGAAGAAGTCTTTTTATCACATAAGGTAGACATAGCATATCCTTCTGGGAAAATCCAAACAAGAGTCACACAAGATAGGAAGGCATGAATAGGCTGTGTGTTATATCATTAGAGGAAACATCTATAGTGATAAGATTCATTTGAGTATGGATATACATGTAAATAGATATAATTAGATAGAGATATATGAACCCATATGTATATATTCATATATATGTATATATATGGAGGGAGAGGGGGGGAAAAGAGAGAGACAGAGACAGAGAGACAAAGACAGAAAGACAGAGAGATGGAGGACAGAGGACAGACAGGGGAGGGGGGAAGACATATTTTGTATTTGCTTACTTATGAATATACTATATTGTCCCAAGACGAGTATAATCTCCATGAGATCAGTATCTATTTTTTTTAATTTGGTCTTTGTATCCCAGAGCCCACCACAATCCTTGGAACATAGTAGTCACTTGATGAATTTTGCTCTGTTACATTGACACACTTCTTAAATGGAGGACTATAGCAGCAAGCACCCCAGCATCCCCAGGATGGCTGCCAGCACAGGTTCTTAGATCTGCTTTTCTAAAGGAAAGCAATTCAAAATGGGTTAACAATCTTACTTTAATCAATCAAACATCAGAGAATACAAACAGAAGTTACAAGCAGGCAGAAAGACAGATCAGCAGACAGGCTTCCAGCAGTCTGACCATTACATCCATACCTAGTCAGTTACCAGAGAGGGAAGCACCAATATCTGGGTTTTCAAAGCCAGGGGGCTCAATGGCTGCCCAGAGTCTCATCTGGCCAAATCACACAACTCTTACCAGTGTGAGCCCCAAAGCAAAACCTCACATCAGGGTATATATAGCCTTCTCCTGGCTTAGAGAATGTAACAACCCTCTTGACCCACTGCCCAATAATAAAGTAACAAAGTGTGGGCATTCCTAAAAACAAGCCTCCCTCTACAGCTCCAGGTGAGCACATTCAGCCTATTGGGGGCAAAATATAATCTCAAATCAAGGAAGGTTCTCGGAGTCACTTAAGTCTATCAAAGGACCAAGGGGCAGGGAAGATCTTCAGATTCTCATTCCCATAACAAGGACACCAAAAAGCAACCAGACTTCTTTGCAATCTTCTCTCCCTTCGCAATGACTGCCTTTCCATCATGAGAGCAGCTGGGTGCAGCTTTCTCTCTTCTAATATACTGGTCTTAATATTTGTTTTGGGTACCTTTGCCTATTTGTTCAAATAATTCTTAGTCTACATTATTTTTTAAAAATTAATTGTGATTTTTTAACAAGTTGAAATAGCCCCATACAGGGTTTCTTCTAGTTTAACCTAATAAATAATAGCAAATCAGAGGGAGAGACTGAATCAGTGAAGCCAAAATGGAGAATTAATGTCCAACCTTCTATCCAAAGTAATCAGTCATGGTGGTGATGGTGATCATCAAATACCTTTCAAATATTTATTTTTAATCCATTACTGCACCACTTTTACTAAGAGTCTCTTCTGGACTCCTTTTTGTGTGTGTACAGTTTTCCCCAAGAGCTGAGCAGCAGATTCCACCAAATTTGTACTAATGTCAAGCTAGTACATTGACACCTTCGTCAAATTCCCAGAGTTCTGTCATGTCCCTCTTTGTTGCCAGTAAATCCAGATGGAGGGCTTGTGTGCATATACTTATTAAGTGTGAGTTTATTAATGTCAGCTATTAAGTACACACTGCACATTGTCCCTTTTGCAGTTCTTAAAACTGAGCTTCATAAATAAATGTACCACTTAAGTCCAGGAATCCAAGGACAAAATGGAGACTTTGGAGTATGAATTAAAGGCCTTTATTGGAGTTTATGATAGAGCCAAGAAGCAGAACTTATGACTCATTAATTTGGCACAGCCTCTCCTCTATACCATTTTTTAATGTGGGCACAAGTTTCTCCATTTTTGAATACTTTAAATGGATACAGAAAAGAGAAGACAAAACCATTTGAGAGAGAAAATGAAACTGATTCTGTGACCAAGCTGCATGTATATGTAGCATGTATGTTTAGGAGCCCAGTAATTTTTTAACAACTAGGTATAAGTGTTTTACATTAAGATATAATAGTATCATGTTTTAGTTGCTACAAAGTCGTGTAGAAAATAACTTTCAGTGAGACACAGATGGAGGAGTTGGCTGTGGGGCCTTTCATTAAAGGATAAGATGAAGGTAGCCGTGTTGGAAATCTCAAAAACTTAACCCATATGCTTAAAAAAGATATGCAGGGGCACCTAGGTGGCACAGTGAATAGAGCACCAGCCCTGGAGTCAGGAGAACCTGAGTTCAAATCTGACCTCAGACACTTAACACTTTCTAAACATGGGCAAGTCACTTAACACCAATTAACCTGCCCTCCCCCTCCAAAACAACAAAAAAAAAGATATTGCAAAAGCATGTGGCATTTTGGAATGCATATTTTGCCTCCCCAGTCTTCTCCTTAATAGTCTTCCTTTTATTTTTTTTTTCATTTTTGACACTGTATTCCCTGTGCTTAGCATAGTGTCAGATATTTAGTTTGGATTTCATTGGCATGAAATGAGAAATCGGGGAAAACTGTCTCTATCCATAGAATTTGGACATTGCACTATAACCTACAGTCATCAGGGACATTGAGAAGGTGGCTTGCCAATGGTCCAGCAAGCAGACTATGTCAAAGGTATGACATGAAGTAGGATCTCCATGAATACATGGCTGGCTCTCTGTTCACTGTATCGCACTGCAGGATCTATAGTAGGTCTTTACCATATGCTAGTTGAGTTAAATTGAATTATGTTTTAAATTAAAATTAAGCTAAAAACAAATGACTGTTGGTGATTAAGAACCTATCTTGGGATGTAACAATATGAAAAAAAAGCCATCCTATCTACCCATGTAGAATTGGGTAAGTGAAATCTTTCTAGGACTCAATTTCCTCATTTATATGGAGAGTGGATTGGAACAGCTAAGTGATACAGTGGAGAGTGCTAGGACTAGAGTCAACAAGACTCATCTTCCCGAGTTCAAATCTGGCATCAGAAACTTACTAGCTATGTGACCCTGGGCAATTCACTTAACCCTGTTTGCCTCACAGTTTCGTCATCTGTCAAATTAGCTGGAGAAGGAAATGGCAAACCACTACAAGTATCTCTGCCAAGAAAATCCCAAATGGGATAGTTGGACATGACTGAAAATGACTGAACAACAACAGTAAAGATCATAAAGAGGCCATGATTCAACTTTTTGTTGGTAGAAAATGGAAAAAAATGATCAACAATCCAGCTGTTGTTATTTGCACAGAACATTGGAATATGATGGGGAAGGGTTGAAAATAGTTTCATCACCATAGTTTTGATGAAGGAGCGCCCTAGAAATACTTGCCCTGTCCAGAGTAGGTATGATAAGAACTAAAAACAAATGGATTCCTGGTGGGAAATTAGTAAATGAGTGAATATACAACTGAGATGAATTCAAATGCAGGAGTGATCTAAACCTGGGCACCCATTACCTTCTGATATGCTCTAGTTAAGGGGAAGGATTTCGATACTATTAATTGAATGTTTTCCCACAGAGGTGAGATGTTTACTCACCAATGGATGGTGGACGATGTACCAGGTGATCCTGTGAATTGCTGGACAGAGGATGACAAACTGGAGTGCACAAGAGAGAGCCAGATACAACGTCCAGTGAGGAAGCAAAGAGGAACTCAGCAGATCCTAGCATATGATGCCACAATAAGTTATCATGGGCTTGGCAGCATCCCAGGCATGATCTGCCCATTTATGCTGCTTCCAGAACCAGACGTATTCCCTGAGAGTCTGTATTCCTGTGTCATGATCCTTGTGCATGTCCTGTCTTCCCTCTGAGATTATGTGTACTTACGGTGAGAGTGAGCTCCAAGTTTATTGGGGAATGTTCTATTACTATTTGATGACTATATTTCATTGTTGAGTTTCTTTGCTTTGAACTCAAGCAAAGACATTTAATAATAATAAGCTGGCTATGAGGCAGCTAGGCAGTACAGTAGATAGAGTACCAGGCCTAGAGACAGAAAGACTCATCTTCCTGAGTACAAATTTGGCCTCAGATACTTACTAGATGTGTCACCCTGGGCAGGTCACTTAACCTCTACTTGCCTCAGTTTCCTCACTATAAAACGAGCTGGAGAAATAAATGGCAAACCACTCTAGTATTTTTTCCAAATGGTGTCATGAAGAATTTGCCATGACTGAAAAATGACTGAACAACCCCAAGCTGGCTATAAACATTAATGGATGATATAGAGAGTATTTTAGCCTATCAAATATGTAAAACATCAACTTTAGGGGACCCTAAAGTGGGGAGTGGGAAGGAGACCTGGTTGCCATATTTATAAAATGAATTGAACCAAAGTTTCTTTCATCTCTAACATTATATAATATTCTGAAGATTCCCTGCCCCCAACAATGTCCTCAAATAAAAGCCTGCTGGCACTTAGCACAGAACCTGGCACATAAGAGGGGCTTAATAAATGTTTGATTGATGGATTGATTGGCTGCTGTGTGACTTCCAGAGTTCAGGATATATGAGGAAAAGAGCATAGAGGATGATTCCCATTATAAAGGTTCTTCTGTTGGAGTATCGGCCAAGGTCAGATGGTGACAGCTAGGAGATTAAATCACAAATGGAGTAACAGTTGGATATTCATCTATTTCCATTGGCCTATGAGAGTTCTTTAGCATCCTCTGCTAATGAATACTAATGGAGCTGGTGAGATAGCTTATCTACTTCTGCAAACAACGCCAGAACCTGCTGCTCCAGCTGATCATTGGCATGAAGTCATAATGAGAGCTCAGGATGACCAGTTTCTTAATTCCTTTTTATTCTTTGCTCTTTGAGTTTCTACCAGCTCCATTCCTTATTAATCACAAACAAGGTAGACGAGGCCTTCTACTGCAAAGAGTAGGGGTGGGCTGCTTTCCTTACATTTGGCAGCTTGATTCACCCATAAAGTTTTAGGTCAAAATAGTTCTGGGTAGCTTGAAGTGACCTCTCTGGCCATCACAGGAAGAAAATTGGGCCCTCTCTTTCTATTGTGAAGGGACTTGAGAAATGACAGTTGAACCAATGGCTTGCCATAAAGTGCAGGGGGGAATGTCAGAAAGAGTGGCAGACAAATTAAAGAGTAAGTCCTGTTTAGCAATTTGGGGTGACAGCACTTTAAATTTTTATTCTGGGATTGTTTAGGAATGACAGAATGCAGTGAGAAAGGCAGCAAACCCATTATGAAAAAGGAATGTGCATCAGGGACTGAAAAATAAAAAATAAAACCTCCAGTCCTCAAAATTAGGGGGAAATTCTTTTACATATGTGATTTAAGTAGTAATCCATTAACCTTTCACATAGTCTTCAAATTTCCCATTGCTACATCTTGTGATTAACCTAATATTTGAATCAAGATTTCCAGCAGCTTTTATGCTGCCCAAACCCTACAGAGAAGTCATTAGGATTTGAAATGAGCATTTTCTGTCACTCTCTCCCACATAGCAGGCTGTGATGTCACAAATGTCCAATTATGACATCAAGGTGAAGGTCTAGTCTCATGAAATGCTAGCTTCACAAATGGAAACAAAAGATTCTCTGCTCATGAATTCTAAAAGAGGGGCAAAGAAAAAAGTAGTGCTATGTCTCTACCATGAGGACCATCCTGGAGGGGAGGGAAAGTGGCCACCAACAGTGGGTTGCTTTGTCCAAGTTTCAGGAGAGGGTATTGCTTTTGTTTTTGTTTTTATCTCTCAGTTTGTCAGGGCAGCTGAAATGCCTGCCATTAAAGTCACTTCGTAGGACCAAGTTATTATCTCCAGAAGGCCACTAACTGTTAAAAGATTACTGAGCCCTACCACAGCAGTGAGCCATGACAGTTGGCAAAGGGTGTTGCCAACAAGAATGACAGAGAACTGAGGCACTCACTTCAAGGAAGTCTGGATGGAAAAGGGGAATTTGTTCTCTGGAAGGAAGGGGAGACAGTAAAAGTGGATCAAAATCTTGTTGGCAGCCTGCCTTTAAGCAAAACTCAACCTCAGCTATTCCAAAGCAAAATGCTTAAAGAAATAGGGTGTTTTATTAAAGCTAAAGATTATCTCATCACAATTCCTACAAAAGTTTCTCCTAAATTTGGAGAAAGGAAATAAGCATTTACATAGCATCATGCAAAGCATTTTACAAGCAGCTCGTTTGATCCCCAGATCAACTCTGGGAGGCAGGTGCCATAATTATCCCCATTTTACAATTAAGGAAAATGAGGCAGGCAGAGGTTAAGTGATTTTTCCAGAGTCCCACTGCTATTAAGTATCATGAACATAATATTTTAACTCAGGTGTTTCTGACTCCAGGCCCAGTGCTCTATCCACCATACCACCTGCCGTTGGCAACAAAAGATGGAGAACAAGTAAACCAACCTTCCTGTTAGAAGCCATAACCCCTAGCATAGTCTATACAAACATGGCACATACAGTTAGAGAAGTGTTAAGAAATGTGGTTCATCCTTGCCTATGCTGTACATAGAAAAGCAAAGTAGTGAAGTAGAGAGGATGGGCCTTGGAGGCAACACACTAGATGACCAAGTAACCGGACCTCTCAATGCTCTACACTAGTCTTTTGGTATCTAAGCTACATAATTTCATCGGTGGAAATAGTTTCCAAACCAATCTTTCCCTATACTAGCGATTCAAAATTGTAGTCCATAAACCACTCATGATCCTCAACACCCTTTCAGGGGTTCCTCAAGTTCAAAACTATTTTCATAATTATGCTAAGTCATTATTTGCCTATTAAATTACTCCTCCCTTTTCCAACTACATGTCTGTGTAACACTGGATTTTCTTTCTAAACTTCAACTGAAACAATATATCCCAACAGACTATATGCAGAAGCAAACAGGAGAATCCACATGTCTTCTAATAAGTCGAACATTAAAGAGGTTGGCAAAAATATGTAAAACAATGACATTCTTCTCACTCATTTTTTCTTTTATGAACTAGTTCTTTTTCATAAAAATAGGTTATGTAAATACATAATAGGTTAACTGTTTTTAATGAATTAATATTTTAAAATTTTATCCATTTTAATGTGATATGATTCTATACACATATATGTATATATACATATACATATATATATGATATCAATAAATATAACCCACATGAATAAAAGCTATTTGGAGTCCTTGATAATTTTTAAGAGTGTAAAGGAATCTTGAGACCAACAAGTTTGAGAAACACTACTCTACACTGTTGGAATTAAAGATCTGAACCAAAAAACTAATATCATGGATAAGTTGGTGCCATCTTCTGTTCCAACAGTCTAAAGGTTTTGCTTAAATAAGAAATGTATTTGGAGTGAAAGAATGTAGAAATATGTAGGCATATGTTTTTGTTGAAAAATTCTAATGCAATGATGTCAGAGTTGTTTTTTCTTAATAATGGATCTTAAATGGATTTGTGATTCCATTCAGGTCGTTGTCCCCTCCAACGCCATAGGTCACAGTCCATTTCTGGCTGCCCATTCTGTGCAACTCTCATCCAGTTCACTATGAGGGACCCATACAACATACTAGGGGCCTTTGTCATTTTCTTGTGTTAATAAAAGGATGCCAGTGGAGTCCTTTAGCTGTCCAGTTAGTACTGTTATCCAGATATAAATATTACCTCTTTCCCTTACCATATGACCATCCCATCTTCTCTTCCTAACATTCATTTCTTGATGACATCTTTATTCCTGTCCTTATTTCAGAGGCCCTCACTGGTTACATCTGTTGCAACCTTTCCAAGCTTGCCATGCTCAGAGGCTATTGGACTCCATGTTAGTAAGCCATAGAATATTGGTCTTAAAAAAGATGGCCATTGTTTCTGGGAGAAGTTTGGGATCGTTAAATAAGCTTTGTAATTTACTGAAGGCAATTCTATCTCTTCTCCTCCTACTTAATTCTGGGCCCAGATCATTTATTTTTTTTTAATCTGGCTCAGAGACACATGCTGATAGACAAGCCCTATGGGTTTTTCCATTCCTCTGCATGTAATAATCTGGGCAATAGACAGTCTTCATCCGCTTGGTCTTTTCTGGATGAATGATTAGGCCAAATTCTTTTGAGTAATGACAGATCTTTTACAGGAGACTTTGTGATATTCTGGGGTTTTGTTCAAACAGCATTTTGTCATCCTCAAACAGGAGCATCTAGAGGAGAGATGTCAAACACAAGGCCCACAGACTGTAAGTTCCCAGCGTCCAGAGTATGGCCCAAACCAGCAACTGGGAAATATTTTAAACAAAAATAAAATAAAACATAGATGATATATTTTAAAGCTGAACTTTAAATGAACTTTAATACAGCCTACGGGGCTCCTTATGTATGGATTGGTGACCCCTGCATTTGACCTCAGTATCCATGGGAAATCACTATCCATATTTGCTCTGCCCTGGATTGACTTCTTCACCCAAAATACATCTATTAAAATTTATTTAATTCTTTGAAAACTAGAGGTGTTTTGAGGAAATTGTCTTCAATTATCTGCTTCTAGGTGGTGCAGAGGATAGAGCCCTGGGCCTGGAGTCAGGAAGACCTGAGTTCAAATCAAGGCTCAGACACTTGCCAGCTATTTGATCCTTAGTAAATCACTTGACCTCTGTATGCCTCAGTTTCCTTGAATGTAAATGAGGATAACAATAGCATCTACCTTGTAGAGTGGGTGTGAGCATCAGATGAAAAGAGTAAAGCTCTTAGCACCGTGCCTGGCACATTGTAGGTATTACATAAATGCTTTTTCTCTTCCCTTCCCTTCATTGCATCATCAATGGCCTCTGTAGAACAGCATTCAGAATAGCATTTTTCCTACTGCTCACTGAGTAATGGGATGTAAACTTTAAACACTGGTCTATACACTCAGGATTTTCTCATCCACAAATTTTATTTTATGTGGGTTTGAGTATTTTGATATTGGATGATTTTCTCAGCTTATCCACAGTCCCAAAAAAGGGATGGTCCCACCCTGAGCCAAGCCTGCCCAAACAGTCAAAAGTGATGATTTTATTATGAGAAAGAAAATGAAGGGAAAGTACCTAAGCTTCTCTTGACCTAGAAGAGCTCTTTGGTAGTCAATTTGAAGAGAACAAGGAAGAAGGTAAGGAGTTAGCCCATGGAGATGCCATATGTCAGAAAGTGCTTCAAGGTGGGTTTGTGCCAGGGAGTAGATGGGATATTTGGTCACCTCCTTGGTGATAGCGTCGTCCCTGGTTTTTCCCATCTTCATTGTATCCAGTTATTTTCTTTATTGATTTATACACTATTCTATAGTTCCAGATGCTTCAGTTTGGTTGACATTATAGAAGCGGAAGACAAGAGGCAAATATTGTTAACTGAGCCCATAGAAGCAGGTGGAGGCTTAATATTAATAATAGCTTGATTTATAGAGTGCTTTACAGTTTGCAAAGTGTGATCCTTGTTGTTATTTCATGTGATCCACACAAATCTGTGAGGCAGGTGCTATTATACCCATTTTACAGATGAAGAAACTGACATTGAGACAGGTTAAATGACTTGCCCAGAATCATAGTTACCAAGGTGACATTTGAACTCCTCTTCCTTACTCAAAGCCCAACGTTCTACCCTTTGTGCCACCTAACCCCCAACAAATAAGTAGTTTTCAGGACTGTTAAAAGAGGGCTGGGAAACTATATGTCATGAATATTTTAGAGGTCCATCATCATCATCACCGTGCACCATCATCATCTTCCCTTATATTTACATCAACGGCACTTTAAGGTTTGTGGAACACTACAAATGCTATCTCATTTTTCCCTTCATAATAACATTGTGAAGTGGTGCTATTACTATCCCCATTTTATAGATCTCCCAGGTCTGTAAACCTAGTCATTCAGGATCTAAATCTGGTGTTCTAGCTACTACATCACAATGCTACTTTAACCCAATTACCTCTAACTCAGTTTTAGGAATCAAGTTATTTCTTATGTTCTCTCTGCATTGATTAGTAGGACTGAGGTCCATAGAAGTTTGATGATTTGCCCAGGTCAGAAAGTCTCTAAGTGTTTGAGGCCACATTTGAACTCAGGTACGGATTTCTCCACATCCTACATTCTAGTCACTGGACTACTTTACTGCCTCTATCAGGTCATTTATGCTCTTACTATGGGTTAGATCATATGAACAAAGGCATCTCTTCTAACAGTAAGACACTATGATTCTATAATGAGCCAGAAACGCTATATTGTAGAAACTTGGGATTATCTGTTAACAACAACAATATAGCTTCCTCAAAGCTCAGACCATCAATGATGTTATAGGGAGGGGAGGCGGTGAACTTCAGAGGAAATAGCCAAGTAGAGGAATGTCAGCCAGGTTGATGTGTGTGTGTGTGTGTGTGTGTGTGTGTGTGTGTGTGTGTGTGTGTGTGTGGAGAGAGAGAGACATATAGATATAGAAAGAGATGTATGTATATATGTATGCATATGTGTGTACACATTCATGTGTGTATATATAATACACAATATATATATACATATATATGCACACACACATATAACCTCTGTGTATTCTGAAACTGACATAGGAGTTGAGAATATCTGGTAGGAACCCTGACACAGTGACCAACTGAATTCTGGTAATACCATTGACCAAGCTAGTGACAAGTATTATATAATTGCCACTATGAGTCTAAGAAATAGATGGGGTGGCATAGGGTTACAGGCTGGCCCTACTCAAAACCAACACAATGATTACCTTAACTGGAAGATGGAGAACTGAATGGTGTTCCTCCATATTCTGGTTCCACAAGAAGGCAAAATATATTGGAACCAAGCAGAAGTCCCAATAGTCCACCTGCTAGATAATGGTGCTGACTAGGAAAGCAAATAAACCATGAATGGGCATGAAATGGACTGAAGACAGGGATGCTTTTGGTATAACATTACTATGTCACAACAAAACTGGAAATACGTGTCACCTATTATACACAAGAGCTTCATACTGCTTTTTGTCAACATTATCCCCAGTGCCATGTTACATACTACTAATGTAGTACTAATCAACACAGGGCAAACATAAGAAACAACTTTATTCCTAAAACCAAATTAGATGTTATTGGATATCATGATGTAGCACCAGATCTGGAACCTGAAATACCTAGCTTAAAATCTGTGTGACTCTGGGCAAACTATTTATATGATTTCTTTTTTACTTTTTTGGAGGGGGGGAGCAAAGCAGGGTAACTGGGGTTAAGTGACTTGCCCAAGGTCACACAGGTAGTAAGTGTTAAGTGTCTGAGCTCGGATTTGAATTCAGGTCCTCCTGACTCCAGGGCCGGTGTTCTACTCACTGTGCCACCTAGTTGCCTCTATTTATGTGACTCAATCTCTCTGTGCCTCAATTTCCACATCTGTCAACGGAAAGGACTCAACCTTTGAAAGGTATTCAGAATCTAAAATCTATGATCCTATGAAAAATAGAAGAATTTTAGGAGTTATTTCAATATAGAGATGAACTAAACCTGAAAACAATGAAAATCTGTACTTACTGCAAACTAATTTCTAAGACTGAGTCAACAGTTAACATGCAAAGCATATTGTAAACCTTAAAGTGCTATATATGTTAGCAATCATTATTATCATCACCATCATCAACTACCTAATAATAAAATTAATGGCAAAAATGTCAGTGTGTGGAATGACTTTGAAGAGGAGATAGGCACACAAAATGGAATTACGAATCACCATAATAGACTAATACAGGCAGCTGGATGACATAACAGATAGAATTGGACTTGGAGTCAGGAAGATCTGAGTTCAAATCCAGTCTCAGATAAGTAAGTATAGCACCCTGGACAAGTTACTTAACTTCTGGCTGCCTCACCCTCCTAATCTGTAAAATGGAGATAGTAATTATCTGCCAGGGTTGTTGTAAGGATCAAATGAGTTAATGTCCGAAAGTGCTTCTCTAAGCCTTAAAGTACCATATATATGCCAGCTATCAAGACCAACCTTAATGAAATAGTAATTTTTGAGGTTATTACTCTTATGAATGAAAACACATTCTTATAATTTTCAACAGATAATATAAAAACATTTCTGGACCTCCACCTAGAAGTAAATGGTATATCACAGTAAAGACTAGAGGAGGAAAGATGGCATTCCCTAGGAATGCTCCCAAGGACAGGTGTCAAAAGCAATTTGGGAAAATTCTCAAAGATCTGTAGAAATACATGGAAAATTTACATGTGTAGCTAGACAGTACACACAGCAAAAAAACTTAAGCACCATTATCATCCAAAGAAATGCAGCAAAAGGGAAACATGGGGAAATCAAATATATAACAGAAATTTCAAATGCCTTTCATCAACAATTGAAGGTAAAAGCCAAAAGTTTAAGGCAATCCAAGGAGTAAAAGTAGGAAAAGAACATAATAAACATTAATCCAAAAACTGTGCTACAGTTTCTCCTGGCATCCAGTCCTTCCTCACCAACTGCCTATGGGACATCTTGACAAACTTGAGAAATGAGTGTGAGGAGATGTAGAACCACTGAAAAGGGAGAATGGGGACAATATCTGTCACTTGGATACAATTTACCAATGCCCTGAGGTAGTGTGGCTAGGAGAAGAAAACATGAGTATAAACTGACCCCAGACACTAACTAGATCTGGGATCTAAATGAGTAATAACGTTTCATGGTCTCAGCTCCTCATCTGTAATACATGAAGTGTGGACAAGAGGTCCTCTGAAGTCCTTGGTAGTTCCCAATCTACTCCCCTCTGATCTCTCAGTTCCTTAGTTTTCTCATCTGTGAAAAGGGGACAATACCTCTACTATCAACTTCACTAGCATGCTATGAGTTCATGTAGGTATAGAAATTTGCAAACCTTAACATGCTCTAAAAATGTCAGCTATCATTGTTATTCTTTCTTCACTCCTCCCTCACACGTGGAAGATTTCTACATCTAGGCAACCAAATGATTTTAATCAATGACTATTATGGGAACCCATCCTCTCATGCTATGCAAACTACCCAGGTAGCTGATCCACAATGCTGTTTGAGAGCTAAGGGTAGGTTGCTGCTGGGACCAACTAACAATACTAATTTACATATGTGTGTGTGTGTGTGTGTGTGTGTGTGTGTGTGTGTGTGTGTGTGTGTGTGTGTGTGTAGTATTTTAAGGTTTGCTGATAAGGAAACTGAGGTTCTGAGAGGTTGTGACTTGTCTAAGGTCACACAGCTAAGCAGTGTCAGAAGTGGGATCTGAATCCAGGTCTCCCCCATGACAAGGCCAATGGTCTGTTTACTCTGCTTTGTTTCTGGGATGGTTCTCAGGCCTTAACATAATGGAGTAGCTCTATGCATTGGTACTAATTCCCTCCCCTGTGGGTTTCCCATCATCCTGGTTTAGAAAGTGGTGCCAAGTAGGTCAGTCTGGGAGCAATTCTGATATTGGCTGCCTCTGCAAACTATTGATTCATCATTCCTTCAGTCTCCTTCCTACAACTCACTCTGATCTTTAAGGGCCACTAATGATCTTTTTCCTCCATTAACCTAGGCTTAAATTTTACTGCCATGTATCTCACATGATTCTCCTCTATTGTCTAGTCCTACCAAATTAAACCACATACTCACATCCCCCAGATTCCTCTGGCCCATTCCATTTGCTCATGCAATGCCTTATGCCTGGAAGATAAATAAACTCAACGTATCTCTACTTCTCAAAATCCCACCAGTCCTTCAAGGTTTATGAACTCCAAGCCCATATCCTTTATGACATTTTCCCTATGTTCCTTTGCTTGAAATAATCTCTCTTCTCTGGGATTACTCATAGCATACTGTGCCTTTTCTCTGTGTTTATCATTTTTTGTTTGTATTACAGTTATCTAAACACATTTTGTCTCCCCTAATAGACCATAAACTCTTGTAAAGCAGAAACTATATCTCATTTATATCATATCCCCTAAGACCTAATATAACACTGTAGAATTAAATAGTGGATAAGTGCCAATTTAACTGAATTGAAGATTATTGCCAAAAGTGACTGATTAGGATCAGAGATTTAAAGGTAAAAGGGACTCTGCTGTTCCCCATGCTTGATATTTCAACATCTTTTTACCCATATGATCTCTCCTTAGACGTGTTCGTTGGATCTTGATCCAGTCAAACACAGGTGTCTGAGAGAGCTCTCTTCTGGGCTAACTTTTCCCTCTCTATTCTTTTGCCTGGTGATCTTATCAGTTCCTTTAATTTCAATTATCATCTCTATGTAAATGATTCTAGGATCTATTTATCCATCCCTAAGCTTTCTCCTGACATATAGTCCCTCATCACCAACTGCCTATTGGACATCTTGAATTTTATGTCCCAAAGATACAATTCCAAAGACATGATTTCAAACTCAATATGTCCAAAACAAAATTCATTATTTCTCCCCAACCCACCAAGCTTCATTTTTCCTACCTCCCCTATTACTGTCAAGAGCACCGCCATCTTCCCACTCACCCAGGTATATTCACTTCACACATCCAATCTCTATTGCCAGGTTCAGTCATTTCTTTCACATATCTTATACACATTCTCTCCTCTCTACTCACAACTGGACTATAGCAATAGTCTTCTGCTTGGTTTCCTTGTCCCAAGTCCAACTTCCATGCAGCTATCAAAGTGATCTTCCTAAAGGATAAGTGTTATCACACACACACACACACACACACACACACACACACACACACACACACTTCTTTAATAGATTGAAATAAATATAAAATCCTCTATTTGAATTTAAACCCCTTCTTGACCTGATCCCTTCCTAACTTCCTAGTCTTCATATACTTTACTTCCCTCTACAAATTCTACAATCCAGAGATACTGGCCTTCTTGCTGTTTCATGCACACTACACTTCATCTCCCAATTGAGTTCCTTTTCCGAGGCTTTTCCCCCATGCCTGGCATACACTCCTCTCTTTCTTCGAGACTTAAAGCAAAGCTTGCCTTCTGTAAGAGGCTTTGCTAGTACCTTCCACTGTTATTTCTTCACTCAGAGACTATTCACTTGAATGTCATGGCATCACCTCCCTGATGTCATGGTCTTCTTTGAGAGCAAAGGACAAACAGCAGCCTCTATGAAGAGAGAAGGAGCTTCCCACCAGGGACCAAACTTCCTTCTTTCTTCCTTCCTTCCTTCCTTCCTCTCTTCTCTCCACATAGGGTATCACAACCCTACCTGTGGGTGCTCTGCCCAAAGGGAATATAAATTTTAATCTCTGAAACTTTTTTTCTTATTTTCACTTTTTTTTTCTCTTAAAGACCAGCCTTAACCCCAGATCACTTTTGTCTCAGATGAAGCCCTGATGGGGTCAGAATGAATGTAAATAACAATTGTTTCTGTTTTTACCAGAAACCCTAAGGGTCTTCCCCTCTTAGATCTATTTTTTTTAAAAAAACGACATTCTTTGCTTCATTTTATTAGGCCTTAATCACTGAATGGGCACTGCCTCAATCAACCTAAGACCTGATAAAAACCTTAGCTTGAAAAGATCAAGGTCGCCCACTGAATCCTGGGCCATCTCCAGTTGTTCTGATCCATACCTGTCCACTGGACCCAGGTGGCTCTGGAGGAGAAAATGGGGCTGGTGACTTTGCACAGTCCTGCCTCACTTAAATCCAATTCACTTGCATGTCATGGCATCACCTCCCTGATGTCATGATCCTCTTCAAGAATGAAGGACACACAGAAACATCAACCACCCATTTATATTGTATACTTCTGTATGAGCAAGCACCCTGCACACCCAGGATGGCCTGCTAACACAGGTTCTTAAATCTGCTTTTCTAAAAGGAAAGCAATTTTTAAGGGGTCAATAATCTACTTTAATTACATTCACTAGTTCAGGGGAAAAGTCAGCATCCTGAATGTTAGAGAAAATACAAGCAGAGAAAAATTAACATAAAGACCAACAGACAGAGCTCTGACTGCCTGAATCAAACAATATTGCAATACACTTTACATAGACCAGTGGATTGAGAGAGCCTTTATATGTGAGCATTCAGGGGTCCTGAACATAAGGCTATTCAGGGTCTCATCTAGGGAATCACAAGGTCCTTCTCATAAGCAAACCCCAAAAACAAAATACCAACCTCCCAGAATATATAACAAAGACTCAGCATCTGATTTGCTGAGTGCCAAGGAACTTGAAAATCCTCATACTCCAGCATTTAATTGGAAACTCCTCATAGCCCAGAGTCTGATTAGCTCTGTGCCAGGGCTCTATGTGCCTATTAAGGGGCAGAGAAGACCTTCAAATTCCCTTAACTTTACAACATTCTATAGGTATATCATTATTTGCATATTGTCTTCCCTCCCTCCCTCCCTTAGAATGTGAGCTCTTTGAGAGAAGTGTCCTTAATAAAAACTTATTGATTGACTAGCTGACACCTGCCTTTCTGCATAATGACTGACATCTATTTGATGCTTAATAAAAAATTACCTAATTGAATCGGATGTTTTCTAATTGAGCATTCTCATTTTACAGATGAGAAAACTAAATCCAAAAGAGGTCAAGTGGTTTCTCTAAGGTCACACAGGCAGTAAGTAGTAGAATTAAGATATGAACCCAGGACCTCTGACTCCAAATCTGAAGTTCTTTCTATTGCATAAATGAAATGTCTTGTTTAATTGTCCTTGGTAGACTTACTTTCTTATCCTGTGAAATGAAGTTAGGAATTCTGATTTGACCTGGAAGCAAAATAAATCCTTTACCAACATAAAGCTATGAATATGTAACACTATAAAGTAGATCTGGACATAAATTATAACTATCATATCAAAAATGATTGATAATGACCATTGTTAAGACTCCTGAATCTATGGCAGAGAAGATAACTTTGGAATTCACTTGCTCCAGGAAAATATCCTATGTTGAAGAAATAATCATCGAAGAAACATCCATTTTGTTCTACTTCATTTCATAATCTTTGGCAGTGAACCTAAGATTGGCTTCAGCCAGTATTTGTGGAGAAGAAGAAGTCAGCAGGAGCTATTTAAGGTTTCAGATTATGTTTTAGAATTTCTAATGTCTTTTTGTAAATTCTCATTTCTTCTTAGTGTGTGTATTGAGATGAATGATTTTAATCTGACAATAGAGTAATGAAAACTGTATCATGTCTAAAGTACACATACCTTACTACAATGTCCTTCCTTTTCAAAGCACAGGAAGGAGCTAATTACACGGTCCTCTGGACACCAAAAGAAGACAAATTGTCCTATACATCCCAACCATATCACTTTCCCTTCCCCAGAACCAGCATTCTCCCCTTCAATCAGAACTAGGTACTATTGGATGGGGCAATAATAAGGCAATATAAATCTAATCCAATCCAATCCAACAAGCATTTATTAAGTGCCTACTGTATACAATGCACCATGCTAGACTCTAGGGATACAAAACATGAAAAGCATGAAGTTTTAATTCCACTTAGGGAATATAACATGTCCACAGTTAAGTGTGTGTGTGTGTGTGTGTGTGTGTGTGTGTGTGTGTGTGTGTGTGTGTGTAATTTAAAGGGGAATCAGCATCTGATTTTCCCATATGAAGACAAATGGAAGAAAGTCTGTCCTCAGTACTCTCAAGCCCACAGTGGTTACTCTCACTTCATGTTTAGAGATTCTTAGAATCATAGGATTTAGAGCAGGAACCAATCAACTAATTAATCAATAAGTACTTATTAAGTGCCAAACACTTGGGAGGCTCTGTTAGAAAAGAAATGAAAAGGAGAGAAGGAGGAGAAATGGAGAAAAGGAAAAGGGGGGAAGAAAAAAGGAAAGAGGGAAAAGGAAAAAGGAGAAAGGGAAAGGCAAGGGAAAGGAAGGGAAGGGAAGGAGAGAAAAGAGAAGGAAAGGGATGGGAAGAAGAGGAGAGGGTTTAGGAGGGGAGGAGAGGAGAAAAGGAAAGCTGTCTGCCCTAATTCTACTAAGGGCTTACATTCTATTGGGGGAGAACAATGTGCATGTGTAGAATAAGAGCATATTGCCAGATAAAGAAGGGACCTGAGAGGTGATCTGGTCTAACCCCTTCATTGTATAAGTAAGGATACTAAGGTTCAGCTAGATTAAGTAATTTCCCCAAGGTCACACAACTAGAAAATAACTAAACTGGGAATTGAGCATAGGTCCTCTGACTCAAAATCTAACACTCTTTCCCCTACATATTTCAGAACTTCAATGATTTTCATTTTCTTTATATTTATAATTGTTTACCAGCCTAGTGCTTCACGTGGAGCAGCATAGTGTTGTCTGTAGAGATCTGGTATGAAATCAGGAAGAGCTGGGTGTATAACTCTGGGCATATCCTTAGCCTTTCAGGCACCCCCCAGTAACTCTCTAAGGCTATAAATATGCATTCGTAGGGGGAAAGTTTTCTTTAGGAGCCCCCTAATACCAATGAAACCACAGTCCAGTCCCTTTTTATTCTCTAATGCCCATAAATACAATGGATATTATTTGTCTATTTAATCAACATGAACATGTGTTTACCCTTCAGAGAAGACACTGAAATAGAGTGACTGGACCAGCTGCTTTTTGTAAAGGCCAGACTCTATAATATTACCAAAGTAACAGTAGGAAGTCACAACATTCAAATCATGGTCAAGAATTTTCATACACTTTTTCCACTTAATGATATTTTATTTTCTTCTAATTACATGTAAAGATAGTTTTCAACATTTACTTTTATAATATTTTGAGTTCCACCTACCCAGCAAAACTGAGTATCATGTTTCAGAGGAAAATATGGTCATTCAGTGGAATAGAGGACTTTCAAGCATTCTTGAGGAAAAAAACAGAGTTGAAAAGAAAATTTGATGTTTAGATACAAGAAGCAAGAGAAGCATGAGAAGGTAAACAGGGAAAAGAAACCATAAGGAACTTATCAAAGTCAAACTATTTACATTCCTACATGGGAAAATAATAATGGTAACTTATGAAACTTTTCTCAGTATGAGAATAGTTGAAGGGAATATAAATGTGTGTATGTATATATATATATATACACATATATATGTGTGTGTGTGTGTGTATACATACATATATATGTCTATATAGGAGGGTATACAGACTTATGAATACATATGGGAGTGTGTGTATATATGTGTACAGGTATACATAGACAGAGGGCATAGGAATTGAATAGTAAGGGATGATACTTAAAAGGTGAAATTGAGAGATGAGAGAGGAATATAATGAGAAGAGATATGGAGAGACAGAATGGGGTAAATTATCTCATATAGAAGAGGCAAGGGAAAACTGTTACAATGGAGGGGAAGTACAGGAAGGCAAAAGGGAATGAGTCAACCTTACTCTCATTGAATTTGGCTTAGGGAGGGAATGACATAGACACTAAATAGGATATCTCACCCTACAGGAGAGTGGGGGGGAGGGGATAAGATGGGGGATGATGGAAGGGAGGGCAGGTTGGGGGAGAGGGAAGTTGGAAGCACCCACTTTTGAAAAGGGACAGGGTCAAAGTAGAGAATAGAACAAGTGGGGGTCAGGATAGGACAGAGGGAAATACAGTCAGTCTTTCACAATATATCCACTATGGAAATGTTTTGCGTAGCTACACATGTACAACCTATATTGAATTGCTTATCTTCCCAGTAAGGGTGGGTGATGACAAAGGAAGGGAAAGAATCTGGAATTCAAAGTTTTAAAATCAAATGCTTTATATATACATACATACACACACACACACACACACACACACACACATATATATATATATATATATATATACATATACATATACATAGGTACATATTGTTTTACATGCAACTGGGAAATAAGATATACAGGCACTGGGGTATAGAGATCCATCTTACCCTACTGGAAAGTCAGAGGGAGTATGGGGGAGGATATAGGAGAGAGCAGATTGGGGGAAAGGGGCATACAGTGGGATCACTGTTTTGGAATGTGGGTAGGAAAAAGATGGGGAGAAAATTTGTAACTCAAAATCTTGTGGAAATGAATGATGAAAACTAAAAATAAACATAAAATTTAATTTAAAAAAAAGAAAAAATAATAGAAAATAGTCTGCTTCAATCTGCTTTCAGACTCCAAAGTTCTTTCTCTGGATGTGGATAGCATTTTCCATAATGAATTTTTTGGAATTGTCTTGGGCCATTATATTGCTGAGGAGAGCTAACTATCATAGTTGATCATCACAATTTTGCTGTTACTACATACAGTGTTCTCCTGGTTCTGCTCACTTCACTCAAAATCAGTTCACGTAGGTCTTTTCAGGTTTTTTCTGAAAACCAAATGCTTATTATTTCTTATAGCACAATAGTATTCCATTACATTCCTATACCACAACTTGTTCAGCTACTTCTCAGTTGATGGGCATTCCTTCAATTTCCAATTCTTTGATACCACAAAAAAAAGCTGCTGTAAATATTTTTGTACCTGTGGATCTTTTTCCCTTTTTATGATCTCTATGGAATAAAGACCTAGTAGCAGTATTGCTGGATCAAAGGATATGCATAGTTTTATAGCCATTTGAGTATAGTTCTAAATGGCTGTGCTGAGTGGTTGGATCAAAGAACTATCTGTACTGAAGGAGATTAGACAGATAGACAAATAGATGTAGGGATGGATGGATGGATGGAAGGAGGGAAGGATGGGAAGATGGAAGGATGGATGGATAGAAGCAGAAGCATTTATTATTTAGTAAATACCAGGCACTGTACTAAGTAAGCACTACAGATATAAATACAAGCAAACAAGATAGTCCCTGACCTCATTATATTCTAATGGGGGAAAGCAATATATAAATGTGAATTGGAAGTCAGAGGAAGGCAAAGCTGCTGCTAAGAAAGTGGAAAGAAAGTTGAATCAAGACTGAGGTGAGTACAAACGGGGCCCTTGATGAAATGGTGATCCAGAATAGGGAAATTTCCAATCAGGAATGTGGGCTTCAGGGCTATAATTTCACTATCAATATGAAATTTATTTATGCTCTTGGTATATAAATCCCCTCTACCATTTCAGACTATTAGTTAATAAGCCACAGGTTCATCAATTTAGACGTAATAGAGACATTCTGAGTCAATTAATCCAACCCTTTTTTCTTATAGGCAGGAAGTAGACAGTGAGTGGATAATGAGCCGTACTTGGAGTCAGGAAGATCTTGGTTCAAGTCCTGACTCTGACATATACTGTTTGGACAATTCAAGGCAAGTTACTTGACCTCTCCACACCTCAAGCCATACCCTAAGACTATAAGCTGGGGAGCCGTTACTTATCTACATTGGTTAAGGAGATTTCCTTATTAGAAAGTCCACATACAAATGAAATTACAACTCTGGACAAAATATCCAGCTATAAATAACAGAGCCGAGATTTGAACTCAGGAGCCCTGAATCTAGACCTAGGGTTTTTGTTTGTTTTTCCTCATAGCTCTACAGTTAAGATGCAAGGAATTGCATGAGACACACAGAGATCACATGATTTGCCTGGAATCACCCATCTAGCAAGTGTTAGAGGCAGGATGATAAACTCAGTTCTTTTAGTCATGTCCAACTCTTCATTACCCCATTTAGGGTTTTCCTGGCAGAAAGACTGGAGCAGTCTGCCATTTCCTTCTCCAGCTCATTTTACAGATGAGGAAACTGAGGTAAACAGGGTTAAGGGATTTGCCCAGGGTCACACAGTTGGTAAGAGTCTGAGGTCAAATCTGAACTCAGGTCTTCCTGACTTCAGGTCTGGTGCTCTAACCCACTGAACCACCTAGCTGCCCCATACTATGGGGCACTATGCCATGCTCTCCATTACAAGTTTTTTTTTATTTTTGTACAAAATGTTAGAAGTTGTACACTTTGGGGGCCCTCACATCTGCAAAAATTTATAAGTTTTGGGGCTGCTAGGTGGCACAATGAATAGAGTACTGGCCCTGGAGTCAGGAGGACCTAAGTTTAAATCCAGCTTCAGACACTAAATACTTATTAGCCATGTGGCCTTGGGCAAGTCACTTAACCCCAATTTCCCTGCCTTCCCCCCTGTAAAAAAAATTATAAGTTTCTTTACTCAGAAACATCATTATTTTTCACCACTGGTTTCGTAACCATCTTTAGTCTTTAGTCTCACTCATCCTTCACTATATCTGGGCTAAACAGAAGGGTATATTGACTCCTTTGGACTTGGCAGTGCCATCCATATTTCTTCACAATCCTTCACTTGTCATGTCCTTGATATCATCAATCTAGCTAGCAGTAATTTGTTACCTGGTCAGTCAGCCTCCAGACAACCCAGGAATGGGTCATCTTCTTAAACAAATTAACATAAATGTATGCACAGTTTTATAGCCATTTGGGCATACTTCCAAATTGCTCTCCTGAATGGCTGAATCAAAGAACTATCTATATTGAAGGAGATTAGACAGACAGATAGTTAAGTTAAACAACTTTTTTATTAGCACAAATATCACTTTCTAGAGATATTGTTAATGGATCCTGGAAAATAGATGTCAGCACAAGATTTTTCCAAACAAACATAAAATGAGCAAAACAGAAGCCATTACCTTTCTCACCCTTGTTCTCTGTTAATTTCTCAAAGTCACAGTGGGAATTTCTGCCAAAATTGAAAAAAAGTGTTTATCTTAGAGGAATTATGTGAGTTTCTCATTCAGGAGTATCTATTCCTGATCCCAGGTAACTCACATAGCTATAAAGTCTGAATTCCTGCAAGTGTCAGCCCTGGCAATATCCCAGTAACATAATACAGACTTTATCATTCCCTTCTTTCAGACTACAGTTCTGACATTCCTTTCATTATGCCCAGCTGCCTTTCAGATATACTGGTAGCAATCTCATGCATGATTTTTTTTAAATCTAGATAATTAACTATTCAGATTATCTAAATGAGCTGTTACAACTAGTTTGGGATTCTGCAGTTTCAGATTTCATCACCCACTCTGCTCATCTTCATTCTCCATCTGTCCTTTAGCCTTTGATTTGGTGGGGTATACCGTGAGGCACACTGAATCTGGAACACTGGTTCCCAAACCTGTCTCTTCTCTTCATCTCTTAAATGAGAGGCTAATTAGATGATCACTTGAATCCTGGCTTTAACTCCCATAATTCTACAACTTCGTGGTTTAGTGAAATTGGACAGGGACAAACTACATGGACTAGCTCATGGTCATCTCTTGGTCCTACATTTGAGTGTCATTTCAATTAAAATATAATGGGAATAATTAATTGGTAGGATTTGTTCCTATTGAAGCTATTAAGCAAAGTTTGCTGCGTGGAAAGAAGATTGACTTTAATAATCATTTATGTCCATGTAGCACTCTAAGGTTACAAAGGACATTACATACATTATACAATTTGGTCCTTACAACTACCCTAAGAAAGATGAGTGCTTGAAGTGTCAGGATCATAGAGTTAGAGCTGGAAGAGGACTTGGAGGCAGTCTAGCACGACCTTCTCATTTCACAAATGAAGAAAATGAGGCTCTCGGTGATTAGGTGACTTAACCACACATCAGATGCAAAATTTGAACTCCGGACTTCTGGCTTCAAAACCAATGCTTTTTTCCCCACTAGGTGAAGCTGCATCTCTTTTCTTTTTATTCTTATTTATTTTTTTTTTATAGGAGGAAACAGAGAGTTAAGGAATTTCAATCACTCAATAAACATGTATTAAGTACCTTCTATGTTCCAGGCACTATGCTAAATGCTGGAGATACAAAAGGAGGCGAAAGACAGTCCCTGCCCTCAAGGAGCTCACAGTCTAATTGGAGAGACAACAAGCTAATGTTACTAAGGAATTACATGCAGGAAAAATAGGAAATAAGTAAAAGAGGAAAGGCACCAGAATTAATAGGGACTAGGGAAGATGGGATTTTAGTTGGGACTTAAAAGCCCAGGATTCGCCCAAGATTGTATAACTAGTGTGAGAACTAGCACTTGAAGCTAAATCTTCCAACACCAAAAACCTTGGGACTAGGAGACTACATGGTCCTTACCCTGAGATCAATAGTTTTTAGGCTGCTAGGCGGACCCACTAGCGCTGGTCTGTTTTAGTTTCTGCGATGCTGTTTCTAGACTCCGAGTTGTAACATAGCTTTGTGCTTATTTATTCACGTCTAAATTAAATTCCAAACCTTGAACTATGCCTGTATGCTGTGTATGTTTTCCTGCTGTGCTTTCTTTTTGAGCACCAACCCTTGACCACTAACTCAGAAACCAAACTGTGACTTAATTGTGACTGACACACCAGAATCTGGTATCAGCTTTATTCTCAGTACTCATAGTAACAGCATATTCATAAATCTACATGAACCACGGTCCCAGTCATGATCTCGAAACTGAAAAGTGATTTAGCCTTTCCAACATGGCCAGGTTCCAATCAGAGCACCTACCAGGTGCCTAAAATGCCTATTTTTTCATGCCTAAAATCCACTCCTGTCTTACTTCTGCTTCATACAGTCCCTCCCTTACTTTAAGATATTCAGGCACCCATGAACAAGGCGCTCCATCTTTTAACTTGACATGTTCTCTGGGTGTCCTCCATACCTAGGATAATGTTCTTCCTCATCTCCCCCTGTCAACTTTCCTGGCTTCCTTCAAGTCCCAGCAAAATCCCAACTTCTATAGGAAACCTTTTCCAACTCTGCTTCCTAGTATCTTCCCTCTCTTAATTATTTCCTATTTATAGCTTGTTAGTACATATTTGTTTACCTGTTGTCTCCTCTGTTAGATTATGAGCTCCTTGAGGGCAGGGACTGTCTTTTGTTTCTTTTTGTATCCCAGGGCTTAGCACAGTGCCTGGAATAGAGTTGGAGTTTGAGAAATTCTCACTGATTGCTTGAATGGATAAATGAATTGACTTTTGCCAACCACACACACACACACACACACACACACACACACACACACACACACATTGGACTCATTAGCAGTTCTTTCATCCTCTTCCCTCTGGGCCTCTGATGCTACCAACTTCT
The DNA here is from genome assembly GCA_011680675.1 of Gymnobelideus leadbeateri. Classification (NCBI taxonomy): domain Eukaryota; kingdom Metazoa; phylum Chordata; class Mammalia; order Diprotodontia; family Petauridae; genus Gymnobelideus; species Gymnobelideus leadbeateri. Next base: position 799,005 of record WOXC01005854.1, on the reverse strand, counting down.
CCACCATGACTCAGATACCTTTCCCACCACCCCCAGAACATCCCTCTGCTATACCAGGTCCCCCCTCCAGTAGTGATGTTCTTCCAGGGGCCTCTACTTTGGGGACAAGCCCAGGCTACCCATGGTTCCCTCTCAGTGATACTTCTGAATCTCTGGATTTTTACCCATACCTCCACACATATTCACCTTCTTCCCCTACTCCATCTCCCTCTGCTTTTCACTTCCCTTTTATGTGTCCCCATTAGAATGCAAGGCTTTCTCTTTTTTTGTACTCAGTTTCCAGCACTCAGTACATAGTAAGTGCTTAATAAATGCTTCTCACCTTGCCTCTGCTGCCTTTTTCTTCTGTTCCTAACAGGATTCGCCTGGTCTACTGACTTTTGTTTCTGGCTCTGGTCTAGTCAGGCTCCCTGAATTTGCTGCAAAACCTCCTGCCTGCATTCTCAGGCATCACTCATTCCCTAGGTTAAGCTTAGCCAGTGTTTTCTTGTAAACAAAGGGAAAATCTAGAGAACTGTCAGTTCAACATGAGCCTGTCTATTTTTTCCCAATGTGCTGACTTCTACAACTCACCTTTCACAGTTAGGCCCCTACTCTGTCTCAGAGATAGAATGCTATCGTGAATAGAGCACTGGGCTTGGAGCCAGCATGTCTTCTGTTCATTCCTGCCTCGACTATTTCTGGAAATGTTCCTGCAATTTGACAGAGTACATCAGACTGTAACATCTTCTGGGGGTAGAATTCATTATTTTATCACAGAAACACTTACAGTTGAATGTACCACTTAAGATACATTACTGAAAGATCACTGGATTTAGGTTCAATGGTCCTCAATTCCAATTCTGGCTCAGCATTTTCATAGCTTTGTGAACTAAGGCAAACCACCTTTCTGAGACTCAGAAACCTCATTGGACTAGATGAATTCTGAGGTCACTTCTATTCTGAATCTTTGATCCAGAAATGTAACTAATAGCAGCAAAGTAGAGAAAATAGCATCTTCTCAAATAGAAAAAAAAATCTTTTGGGATACAGGGCCCTATAACAATCCCTGGTCATCACATTTATCTTCCCTAGAAAGGAGTTATATGAACGCAGAATTGGGCCTCTAGTCTTCTGGAATACATGTAAATGGTGCCTCATTATACCCAGAGAAATCAACCAAAGATACATGCCCTCAGACTTAGCACCATGTCTTGCTGTTTTTCAAAAATTAGTGACATCTGTTCTGAGAGAAGAGACAGGAAGTCTTGTTAATTATCTCTCTCAACCTGCTAGTTAGTTTAAAAAAAAAAACATTAACAAAGTCATCTTTTCTGAATAAATTTGTCAGGTAAGTTACAAGATAAAACACAGATAAAAATTATGGTGCTCCTTTCAGAGTGTTGGCTTTGGCATTGTAGAATCTATCAGTTGGCCAACTGTACCCTCTCTCCTGCCTCTAGCCAGTTCCTATTCCACTGGCACTCAACAGACATAATTATATTGCATACACAATTTTTCCATATGACAATATTGATTAATAAAGCAATCTCACACTTAAAATATGCAAAACACTGAACATTACAGGTCTGCTTGACAGGTCCTTTCTGATTGGTTTTATTTCCTTTAACCACAATTTGCTTGGGGGCAATATTCCACACATTTTTATACCATTAATTGGTAAATCAAATAGGAAGAGCCTCCTTCTTCCTTTCCATCCCCAACTTTATAAAGCCAAGAAGAATTGAAGATTAAGCTATTTCCCCTGGTCTCTTTAAAACTTTATCCCCAACCCAGCATTAACAGTCTTGACTAACATCCTTTGCCAGAGGGCTATAACCATATTAGCATACACATGCCCAATTGGACCCATGCCATTATTCTGCAAATCATAGCCAATTACTCTAATAAAACAGACCCAGACAATGATTGATTTCATAGTTAGTCACTCAGATGTTTTTTGACACCTTGGTTTCCTTCTATTGCAACTGACTATGGCCCCATTTTCTGGTGCCATTATGGGTCACATCCTAGGAAAGCAGGCAATTGTCTACATCCATTTGTGGGATGAGAATTTAGAAATAGTGTAAAAGTTCATTGAGTAAGTCAAAGCAAGGCAGGAGGGTGGCATATTTTTCATTCACTCAAACTAAGCTAACAAAAGCAGAAGACTTGAGGGATGAGTGGGTCAAAATGATTCTATAACTAATGGGTCAATGACCATTTGTTGGGGCCATTTCTCCATTGGTAAAATGGACCATTTTAATACAAAAATTCGAGAATAGAATTCTTTCCTCCACAACTATGGTGAATCATTTTTGCCCCCTCCCCTGCCAAAAAAAAATGTATTTGGGGCTAAATAGTAGGAGTCTGTACTGTATTTACTTACTTATTAGTCACCTTTGTATAATAAACCAGTGGAAAAGTTGCCAATGAAAAGCAAAGCTATTTCACAAGTAAATATGATACTACCAATAATTCATGTTTGGGAAACTGAAATCACTTAATTGGCTCACTATCTAGCCAAAGGATGTTATTCACTAGTTCAAATGTGAATAATCCCAATTAATGCCACTGAACCATCTTTTATCTAAAATGATAAACTGAGTTTAACTTTATCACCTCCTAGAAGCAGACATTGATATTTAATGTTAAATATCCATCAAGAGACCCTCCACTAAAGTCCTACTCTGATAACTCATCTGTCATGCAACCATCCCACATCATCACTCATGCCTTGAACTTTAGCACACACATCCTCATACACTCTCTCTTCTTTTTGTGAAACTACAGAGGACTCAGAAACTTACCTTTCAGATTAATTGCCATATAGAATCTGGCCATGTTTCTTCAATACTGTATCATTGGTAATAGGAGGACTGTAGACTTTAGATTCTCTTACATGCTTCTTGGAGAAGGACTCAACATAGCTTGGGATTGTCTATGATTGTATGCGCACGCACACACACACACACACACACACACACACACACACACACACACACACACACGACTCTTATAGAATCACAGAATGGGAAAGGACTTTAGATTCCATGAAGTACAACCCTTCTTCTAAAAAAATTCCCTCTTACAGTATACCTGGCAAGTGACCACCTGATGTGTAATAACCTCTGGAGAGGTGGAACTGACAATATCAAGAGGCTGTCTATTATACTCTGGGGAGAGTTCTCATTGTTGGATTCTACTTTTATCACCCATAGATTGTTCCTTTGTATTTCCCACATATTATCCTTAGAGCTGCTCTCTGAAGCCACAAAGAATAAATTTAATCCTTCTTCATGAGAATACTTCAAAGCAATGAACACAGCTCTCATGCCCTCCCCCCAAGACTTTCTTTGAGGCTGAACAGCCTAGAACCCAATTCCTTCAACTGATCTTTATATGATTTGATTTTGAGACTCTTCACCATCAATCAGTCAATCAATATTTGCTAAACACCTTCTATGTGCACTCTGCTAAGCTGGCTGCCTTCCTCTGGACCTTCTCTAGTTAAACAATATCCTTCTTAAAATATGTTAGCCAAAACTAACTGTAAGGCACCAAATATGGTCTGACCAGGATAGAGCATACCAGGATTATGACCTTCCTTAGCCTGAACACTCTCTCTGAAACCTAAAATTGTATTGTGAACCATGCAGTACCATAGATAGAACACAGAATCTGAAGTCAAGAAGACCTGATTTCAAAACCAGTTTTAGACATTTAGGTGACCTTGGAAAAATCACTTAACTTCTTTCAACCTCAGTTTCCTCATTTGTAAATTGGAGATAATAATAGCACCTGCCTCCCAAAGTTGTTGTGAGGATAAAACAAATGTAAGGTACTTTGCAAAACTTTAAGCATAATAATGCTATTTTTATATTAGTTTATTTTGGGGGCAATATAGCATTACTGACCAGTGGTGAGCTTACAGCGCATTTAAAAACTTCAGTGCTTGTTTTTCGGACAAATGACTGTTTAGCTGTACCTTCCCTGTCTTGTTCATGGTGTTTATTTCTTTTTTTTAAAAGTAATTGGGGTTAAGTAACTTGCTCAAGGTTACACAGCTAGTCATTATTTGCTCATTTTTTGAGGCCGGATTTGATCCCGGGTCATCCCAACTCCGAGGCCAGCGCTCTTACTCATTGTACCACCTAGCCGCCCCTCATAGTGTTTATTTCTTAAACTCAAATGTAAGACATTACATTTACACCTGTTAAAAGTCATCTGATTAGATTCAGTCTGAGTTTTGCCTGTCAGAAAGGACTTTTTAAAAATTTTCGTTATTTATTATGTTAGTTGTTTACATGTGAAGTTCCATCTCCTGACCCTGGACATCTTCACTACCTGTCCCATACATCCAGAATGCTCTCCATCCTCTCCTCTGCCTCCTGGCTTCCACAGCCTCCATCAAGGTCCAGCTAAAATACACTTCTCTAAGAAATCTTGCCTTTAATGCTTCTGTCTTCCCACCGAAGTGACCTTTAGCTTAACCTGCATATGTCTTATTTGCACATAATTGTTTGCATGTTGTCTCTCCCATTAGACTATGACCTTCTTGAGAGCAGAGAGTATTCCTTTTGTCTTGTCTTTTGTTTTGCTTTCTTTGTATCAGCAGTACAAAGTTCAGTAACTAGCACATAATAGATGCTTAATAAATGCTTATTGACTTGATTTGGCTTATCTATGTGTCCCCCCTCCCGCTTTACTTATCTCCTCTTAGCTAGCTGACCTCATTTAGAATATACTTCAAGAACAATATTTTATTTGTCGATTTCATTCCATCAAGTCAAATGCACATCCCTTGAGACAGACTCTCTAATTCTCATTACTTGGTCCTAAGACTGTGCATTTTTATTTAAACATCAAAGTTACAGGTTTGATTTTGTTTGTTTGTTTGTTTGTTTGTTCTGGGGAGATGGATCTTTTCTTGGATTTCATTTCCAATTAATTTCTAAGCATCTCTGCTGCTATGAAACTTGCAGAATATACATAGGCAGTTTTTCTCTCTCCCTTCTTTTTTCAGTTTGAAGCCCCTTTGAAAGATCTCGTGATTAAATTAGCATGGCTCCAAGCAAATGCCTTTTTAACTGACTCTTTTTAGGTGCATTCCATCTTAGTTCTCAAATATGGAGACAGCCTTCTTCTTGTACACTGTCTTCTTGCTTTGTCTTCCCCCTATGACATGCTTAGTCCTCCTACACCACTCTCTCACTCTTTCTTTTCTCTTATGAAACATACTCAATTCCTCAAACCTCCTTCTGCACTCCCCAGGGCAAGTTTCTCTCTCATGTCTCTAGCATCAGGAGATGTCCCAGTGATTCTTAAATGGGTCCAGAAAATCTCTGCCAGCTCCAAACAGCTACATACTCCCAAAGCCCCAAGTTCATAACTATTCCTCGTTGACTGGCAACCCCAGGAGCCAACATCATTTTATCCTATATCTACTGTTGTTGCTTAGTCATACTGTCAAACTCTGCAACCTATTTGGGGTTTTCTTGGCAAACATACTGGGGTGGTTTGCCATTTCCTTTCCAGCTCATTTTACCTATGAGGAAACTGAGGCAAACAGGATTAAGTGACTTGTCCCGGGATCATACAGATAATAAGTATCTGAATCTGGATTTGAACTCAAGAAAATGAGTCTTCCTAACTCCAGGTCCAGCATTCTCTCCACTGCAGCCCCTAGTTTCCCTTCCCTACAGCTACCTATGGATTCTCAAAGGCAATACCAGAGGAGACCAAATTTTAAAAGTGTTGACCAAACTGGAAAAACCCCAGGTATAGGCCCAGTGATAGGCAGGAGGGTTGTTGTTGAAAGTCCCACCTAGTTAAGTTCAGACAGAATAATCAACAGGTTGATGATAACAGGGTCATAAATTTTTCAGCCATGGCAACTCTTGAAGGCTTCCTACAGAGTAACAGAGGAGTTTCAACCTCAGTTGGTGACAGAAGTATCCATATGGTGATGAAATCTCTAAAAGGACGGGAGTATAAACGGATTAGTTGGGCTACCAAATCTGCCACTTTTTAATGAAAACTTCAGCCTAGGAAAGGGTTCCATAGGGTCCTCAGAGAAGTCCCCAAATTGTAAATTGGTAATGACAAAGGAGAGTATAGGAAAGTACCCACTGAGGTGGCACATGACATTTGACCACATAACACAAAACCACTTCGACCTAAACTCAATGTTCAAAATACTTGTTCAAAAGAAGTCATCAAAAGTTATTAATTATACTAAGGGTAATCAAATTTATAGGCTGCCCATTTAACATTTAACTTTATATCACCCTAGAGTGATAAGTGACTCAATCATCATGCTTCACAATCATTACTCTAATATTTGTGAAAGACTAAGCTTCTTAATTTCTCCCCCCCATCCTCATCAATAAAAATGCACACACACTAGAAAACCTTTCTTCTTCAAATAAGATTCAAATCAGGCAGACAAAGCCTTGGAACTGTGGAGGAGATAAGCCAAACCTTTTTCCAATTCTTTATAAAGTATTATTTTATTTAAAATACCTATCCCCTTTTATAAATTCTGTTAGATACTAAGAGATAAAACTATGATTATTCCTTCCTTCCACTCTCCAGCTTCTTTCTGATCCTCAAGCCCACAGAGAAGCCAAGCCTTGTAAGTTTCCTCCCTCAATTTCTGTGTCCCTTTATCAGAATTCCAAAATGAAGATGAAATCAATTTCTGGCCTCTCTAAAATGAGGCAGCAAGGTTCAGAACGTAGTATGGCATGGTAGAAAGGGAGTTAGGGATCTAAGAGTAGAACAAAATGCTAACAAAAGTCATTGACAGTTAAAATTAATTCTATAGATGGAATTTATGATTTTAAGTTGAGAAATAAAAGGGGTTTTATCTTTGGTATTATATTTTACTCCAAGAATCATAGCATTAGACCTGAGAGAAACCCAAGAGACTACCAGGTTCAAACCCCTCATTTTATGAGGAAAACAAGCCTTAGAGGTCTATTGAGTTTCCCAAGGTCCATTAGAGTGAATGTTCCTTGAAAGAAGGGATGGTCGTTGGCATCTTCTTGTGTCCCCAGAACTTAAAACAGTGCCTGGAACGTAGCAGGCACTTGATAAATGTTTATTCACTAATATAACTGGTAAGTAAAATATTAAGGACAATCACTAAAAAAATTGTTTCTCAGTATAAAGTCATAAATCCCTTCTATGGAATTCATTTCAAGAAGTATTTATTAAGCACCCACTGCATGTCAGGGTCTAGTTTGGGCAATGAGATATAAAGACAAAAAAGAAGACAGCTCCTGCTCTGAAGGAAGTGACATACAACCGAAGAGTAGTAACATTTACAGAGATGAGCAAATACAAAAGGAAAAAAGAACCTGGACCTGCGATTTCACTGAGGGAAGGAATTTCCAGTGCAGAAATTTACCACACCAATGCAGATCTGCAAGTTTCCTGCATCTCATAGTCTCAGAGAGTTGTGTGTGGCACTGAGAGGTTGTGTCTTTACTAGGCTCACGAAGTCAGTGAGTGAAAAAAAGCAGCAGCATTCAAACCCAGATCTTCATAACCACAAGACAATCATCTAGACACCATGTTCAGAATTCTAGACCATACCTGCAATTTTATTGGAGCACAGACTTCCCAATGAGGAAATTTTCTTTATAAGTAAACATCAGCAACTTCTCCACAACTTATAATCCTAGAGAGTTCTGAGGACACTGAGTGATTACATGATTTACCCAAGGTCATACAATGAGTATGTATCAACAGAAGAAGCTGAACCCTGGTCTTCCAGGGCTCCAGGCCAGCCCACTGTCCATTACACCATGCTGTCTCTCTCTCCCTCTTTAACATATGGGAAAAATTGATATAAAGTCATTTCAGAGGATCAGAGTATGGACCACTAATAACCAGGTAGATCAAGAAAGGCCTTGTAGGTACAGCTAGGTAGCATAGTGAATAGGGCACTAGCCCTGGAGTCAGGAGGACCCGAGTTCAAATCCAGTTTCAGAAACTTGACATTCAGAAAATGTGACCTTGGGCAAGTCATTTAGCCCCAAGTGCCTTGCCTTCCCCCCTCAAAAAAAAAAAAGGCCTTGTATAGAATGCAGAACTTAAACTGAAGAAGGAGAACATTTCAATGGACATATGTCCATATGATGGACAAGGTAGCTAGCATTTAAATACTTAAAGGTTTGTAAAGCAATATATATATATGTATGTGTATAATCCTATTTGATCCTTATAACAACTCTAGGAAACAGCTATTATAATCTCCATTTTACAGATGAAATGACTAAACAGACTGAAGTTAAGTGACTTTCCCTCAAGAACCCAGCAGGTAAGTGTCTAGAGAGAAATTTGAATACAGGTCTTCTACTGCCACTCTCAGGTATATCAGGTTGTCACAGAATAATAATTGTGTTCAGATCACAGCTTGAGCTCCTACCGGGTGTGTTACTCTGTCACTAAGCATTCCAGAGACACATAAAATCAGTAGCAAAGGCATTTAATTAAGATATGAAATAATACGAATAGTAAGAAGTTTCACCAAGGACTAGAACATTCCCATACCCAAACTGATACAAATCTCCTACACCTCTAAGGAAGTTATCATCTAATTCCTCCTCAATCTCTCTAACTTTCCAGCATAGGAGGGCACAGACCCTTTAAACACGTAGACTGAAGCTAGCTAGTTAGCATATAACACTGTCTCTATTCTTGGAGTCTTCCCCAGAAGTCCTCAGGGCAGTCCAAAGGGCAGCCAACAGTTCTCTTCCAAATTCAGCGGCCATCATCATAGTCCAGATGAGATGGTGGGGTTTAAAATGCTACAAGCACTTCCCACCGAATTATTCTCTTTCTCCACTCCCAAATACATCTTGCCTCTCCCATCTACTCATCCAGTGACTTTGCTTTTACATGCTCTAGCTTCTAAAGTCTCCCCACCAATAAGAATCCCTAACTGGTAAAATGACCACACCTCAGGATCATGGCACCCCGAACAATATGGGAAATGACATCTCGGAAAAATATCCCTTACAACAGTTTCACTGCATATCAATATTATCAACACTTCTATGATAGTGCCACCTCTCCAAACCATTTTTCCTTCCCTGTTCAATAATTTGTAGTTCCCCAGTTTAGTCTTTTCCTTGTAGTTCTACCGCATCCTTCCATGAGAAATCTGTATAAAGGTAGTTTGGGGACAAAGTTAGTTTTTTCTAATTGTGGACTTCCACAAAAATAGCTAAAGAATTAGTCTGTGCCCTCCAATACACAGATGCCAATACAAGCTGAAGAAGATGTGGAAATTACTGGAGACCGATTTGCACCAGCTGGAGCAAATTAGAGCTTGTTGCTGACTAAAGAGGGAGGAGGAGAAAAGAACAAAACACCTGCTCTAGGCAAGCCATATGTGCCACCCCGAATTTCTATTAACACATAATACGTTACACACTGAAACTTGATTTACTCCATTGTCAAAGAGTTCACAGTAGATGACGACCTTTTCATGGAAGGTAACTTTCTCCAAATTAACTTTACCATTATTGAAATAGCCCAATAGTACATAAGAACCAACATCAAGATACCCAGAGTATGAAGGTTTAGGGAAATGGCACAGAAAGGCTACCCTGAAACTTTAAGTTTCATTCAAAATAGCAAAGGGTAAAGGCATCACTTAATGCAACATTTCTAATGAAATATCTAAAAGTTCCCCCTATTCTGATTCCCCAGAAGATGACTCTCAAAGGCCATACACAGCATACAACCCTTGGTTGGTCCTATGAAGATGGAAAGGCTTACTCTATGGGCTCAGTGAGAGATTAAGCATCTGGTGTCCAAAGACCAGCCTAGTTAGGTCCAAGAAGTTCCCAGAGTTCACCTGCAAGGTGGCTAAATATTAAATCACTACAACTCTTGAAAACTAACAATTTGTAGTAGAATTGTGATCATTGGTGGAAGGAATAGTTGGACCAATGAAATCACAGATCTTTGAAATATGTAAAAGCCTTGAACTATACTGAACTCAAGTCCCAATGTTTATTTTTGTTGTTTCATTTTGTTGGTGAGGGTGTTGTTTTCTATGTTTTGTTTTTTAAATGATTAGAACAATACTAGACATTGTGGAAAGAGCCCTAGATTTAGAGTCAGAGGTTTGTGGTCTTACACCAGTTAGACCATGGAAGAGTCATTTTATTTCTCTAGATTTCAGCTTACTCTTCTGGAAAATAGCAATGCCCCTAATGTCCCTTTCACCTCTAAACTTACAGAGTTGTTGGTCTTGAGTGAGAACGAACATCAAAGGTCATGTAGTTCATTTTGTTGTTGAGGATACCAAAGCCCAGGAAGATAGTATGCGTATATGTGTATAATTACAGATGTTTATGCATACATGTGCATATCTGAGTGATCTCAGACATAGAAAGGAGTTTTCTACTCAGCTGGCAGAGGGAAATGACCCTCTAGATGGCCAATACATGAAATAGTCCTAGCAATGAATGTGTATAGAACAAGGGGAAAAGAAATGTATGCTAGGTGTAGAATAAATGCTAGCTTGACACCTGAACACTTTAATGAATTGACAACTAATGCAGAAATGGTTGAGGATGAGGGAGGGGAAGTTAGCCTTCCCTACTTCTCAGAATGGATGCAACCATCAGAAGATTCTCAACTCACCTTTCTACTTATCTCTCGGACTCTAAAAACTTGCCACTCTTAGAAGCAGCTCGGTCCTGAGAGAAGATCTAGAAATGTGTCATTATAGATGAGCACTGGGCAAAACTTGACTATTATTCATTCTCCCATTTGCATTCCTCCCAGCTCTTGATTTCAGTGTGCATTTAGACAGTGTCTATGGAAGCATCATGACTAGTTAAAATTACAAACCAATGCATTTGGTCTATTTAGATGGCCAATCAATAACTGAGATAAAAACTTAATGCTTCTTATTCCTAGGGAAAGAAGATGGGCTATCCCTGAAGCAGCCCTGGTTAATCATGACACACTTACAATTTGTTTTGCAGGTATAAACAAACCACACCAAGAAGCACTTCCTCTCTGAGTTCCGAGGCTTTCTATGATTGACCTCACAGAGCAGCTCCACACATTGAAATACTAAATTTCAAAACCCAGAATCAAAGAATTAGAGAAACTCGGTGTTGGAAGGGCCCTCTGAGGCCATCTGGTCTCCCTATTATCTGATCAAAAAATGTTCTTTGCATAATCGTCAGCAAGCAATTCCCCAGCTTCTGCCAAGACAGGGAGTTGGGGCAGGGGAGGCCTACCACTTCCCCAGGCATCCCATTCTACTTTTGTATACTTCTAATTGCTAACATATCTATTGGATTTTTCCTTTTTATTAAGCAAAATCTCTGTTATTTTTGTATTGGGCACTCGACTATCAAAGTATTTCAGAAATACTCTTAATTATGACCAATTATATTTCATTGTTTTGTATATGCATTAAATACAACTAGTGGATATAGTGTGGAATCTGGAGTCAGCAAGGTTTATGTTCAAATCTGTCCTCAGACACTTAGTAGCTATGTGACCATGGGCAAATCCCTTAACCTCTATCTACCTCAGTATCTCAAACTGTGGAATGGGGATGATTATAATAGCATCTCCCTCCTAGGGTTGTGAGGGGATAAAATGAAATAATATTTGTAAAAATCCTTTGCAAAGTTTTAAGTTATTATATGAAAGCAAGTTATAATGGCAATTATTCTATATTATAGTCTCTTTGAGTTATGACATTCTAAACAAGAAAAGATGACTATCCAAGCCTCACTTCTCTCCCCAACATCCCCCTGCCATTTAGATATAATCATTGCTAATAAGCAAGAGCCCACATTGCAGAAATAGGGTCCTGGTGGTAATAAAGTACCATTGGAAGTATATTTGTTGGTATCTGTCATCATTATTAGTTAGATGAGAAGATTCTAAGACAGAGGTCTGATTGGTTGTTCAAAGAGGAATCAGCTGCCATTCTTTCATTCCCTCTGACTTCCCCAAAGATCTATATTGCTCTTAAACATTGGGAGACTTTCAGCAGGAAATCCACCAATCACCACTAATCCATGTGCATGTCCCTCTTGAATACTCTATTACGAAGGCTGTAAAAAAATGATGGTGTTTTGGAGTGTAGCATCAGTATTTATATGCTGGGGATAGTTTTACAATTTAACACGTTATCATATTTATGTCTGGCCGTTAGAACAAGGCTTTTCTTGTATAATTCAGTTATCTTTCATCATTGATCAATCTTGTGATGGAAAATGGGCTGGATATAACTCATGTGTGCTACCCAGAGCATATGAGAGACAGCCTGACAATAGGAGGACTGGTGGATATTCTATACTGGAGAGGACTACCTAGAGAAGAGAATTCAGCTATTGAAAACTCAGTTGATTCAAACAAGAGCCTTCCACAGCTCTTGTGAGCAAGCCCTTCTATTTTATGCTCTGTAACTCTGGGTACCCCAATGTGTACTTATTTTACCTTTTTTTTTTGGAGGGCAATTGGGGTTAAGTAACTTGCCCAAGGTCACACGGCTAGGTTTTTTTTTTTGTTTGTTTGTGTGTGTTAAGTGTCTGAGGCCGGATCCGAACTCAGGTCCTTCTGATTCCAGGGCCAACACTCTACTCACTGAGCCACCTAGCTGCCCCCCCCCAATGTGTACTTTTAATTACTTTAAATTAATACATACTACTCATGCAAAATATGGCTACAGAAACTTTGAATGGTAAGGAGATTCAATGCATTGTCCACATAATTACACTCATGCAATGTGCTTAGGTCAATTTCACAGTTCTACCATGAACCTCATTCACCTTCATGCATGAATGGGGGAAAAAAATGATTTACACACAGTCTATACCTATCAAAACTTTTGCCTACTGTGCTTTGTTAAAGCCTCAGAGAGTGTGATATTTAATCCTTTATAATTTCTGGATTTACTAATTAAATTGCTTCAATCATGTCAAAGGCACTTTTTCCCTTGGAATATTAAGCCAAGCAACCTTAGAAGAACAAAAGCAATCAGAAAAAAAAAAAATTCTAAAGGCCTCCGGGGGGTGGGGGGGGAGAGAGAAGGGAGAGGGTGCGTTTCCTATGTTCTGGTGACTTAAAAGGAGAGAAGTGGAAATTTACCAAACTTTAAATAAGGATTATTATCATCAAGAAAATGAACCTGAGAAATCATAGCCAAAGTTATCAGCACCTAAAAACAAGTTTATCACGTCTACATTTCCCAAACCACTCCGGGGAACTGCTCCATGGCTAGCCATTTTTCCATCTACCTATGTTTCTCTGTGGGTTTAGGTGTTAATTATCTGTTTCCTGGATCCATACAAGATTCCCCCTAGATGGTGAGGTCCCTAAAGATGTCTCTGCTTGCAAATGATATCATAATTGATTATATTGAGCTCCAGAACCCTCCAGGAGTAATGATACATGTCACCCAAAAGAAATCAAGCTCATAATCCATAAAGGGAAAGCCAAATGTATAAAAAAACATTCCTATTTTCAAAACTATGACATGGTTTTGTCTTGGATAGGAAGTGCAGCTGGACAATAAGTTGGTCCAGAATTGCATAGAAAGTCTGGAACACACATTTGGGAAATCGTGGAAGCATTTTCAATCATCCCAAGCTTCCCAGTGCCATCAGAACACATCTTTTTAAGATCATATGTTCTTCCAGAAATGTTATATGACATGGAACACTACAATCTCAAATGAAACTTCCAGATGACCTAAAGGGTGATGAAAAGAACTATGGTCTTTGGACCACAGGACCAGAGACGTAAAGTTCTTTCTACTGTATGCAGTGGGTGTGAGTAAATCTTACCACATTATTAACAATGACTTCCAGGCAAAAAAAATGGTGTAAAACATTTATCAAAGAAATATATATCAAGAAAACGATGTGATGCTTCAAGTTTCCATGTTACAGAAAGGCATTATAGAATGACCACTTCACTGGTGCAATATTAAAAGGCACACAAAAAAGCCCCCCAACATGTTGGGTAGTTATTTCTATAAAAGATTATGGAAAGAAGCAGATAATAATTAACAGAATGAAGAAGTTTGGATCCTCTGCAATTCCCATTGTCTAGTACTGTGGCTGGAACAGAGAGATATGTAAAAAATGCTTATTAAGACAGGGAGCCTAATAAATGGGACCCTGGTTTTGGAGTTAGGAAGGACCTAGTTCTGCCTCTGACACTTAATTAGCTATGTGCAAGTTGCATGGCCTCAGTTAGCTCATCTGTAAAATGGATATAATAATAGCATTGACCTCACAGGTTGTAGCAGCAAGCACCCCAGCATCCCCAGGGGTGGCTGCCAACACAGGTTCTTAGATATGCTTTTCTAAAGGAAAGCAACTCAAAATGGGTTAACAATATTGCTTTAATCAATCAAATATATCACTTACCTAGTTCAGGGGGAAAAGGTCAGCACCCAGAACTTCAGAGTATACAGACAGAAACATTTCAAGCAGACAGGCCTCCAACTGTCCAGTCATTACATCCATACCAAATCACAGTTACCAGAGAGGGAAGCATCAACTTCTGGGTTTTTCAAAGTCGGGGGCGTGGGGGGCTCTCAACGGCTGCCCAGAGTCTCATCTGGTCAAATCATACAACACTTCTCAAAGTGAGCCCTAAAACAAACTCTCACATCAGGGCTTATATAGCCTTCTCCTGGCTCAGAGAATGTAACCACCCTCTTGACCCACTGCCCAATCACAAAGCACCAAGGTGTGGGCGTTCCTGAAAAAACAAGCTTCCCACCACAGGTTCCAGGTGCACTTTACCTAGGAGCAGGGAAGATCTTAAAAATTTACATTCCCATTACACAGGTTTGCCATGAGAATCATTATATATATATATATATATATATATATATATATATATATATATATATATATATATATATATAAAGTGGTTTGCAGACCTTGAAGTTTTGTGTAAATGGTAGCTATTATTAAGGATTGCACAGTGTTGTCAACAGTGCTATCAGACTTAAATAGAAAGGGATGATTTATGCTGGCCACATATTGACTTATAAAAAAACCCACAAATTAACACTAACTATATCATATTGTATTTTTTATTTATTTTGTGAAAATTTCCCAATCTCATTTTAATATGGTTGGAGCCACTAGTTTTCCTGACTCCAATATCACACTTCTCTGTGTGTAGGAGTGGTAAACTTGAAGCCAGAAGAAACACGGGTTATTTAATACCTTTTCAAATATTTGCTACCTGAGTGACCCTAAGCAAATCACTTATCCTCCCTTAGTTTTAGTTTTCATGTCTGTGAAATTATATCTGTGTTGCCTGTCTCATAAGGATGTTGTGAAATCACGCATGTGTAGCAGCAATGTTTGCCATTCGCTGAACCAGTGATCAAGAAGGCAGGTTCATCAGTCTTCTTTATTCGTTCCCACCTTTCTCATGGATGAGCATACTCCTGCCTGGTGATGGGACTCTCTCCCCAAACACTGCCTTAGTCCCTCCTTCTCTGGAGCACTGGCTTTCCTTCAAGGTAGGAAGGAAGCAGCCCTGAGGAAACAGCTCCTGCTTGTCTCAGAGTCAACCCAACCAGTCACCAGCTACCCCAGCCACTGCACCCCACTCACTAACCTACTGAAGCTCCAGTAAGTGAATTCCCTCCACCCTGGGAAGTTGTAAAAATGAAGCAACAACTCTCTCTGCTATATCTCTAAGCCTCCAGCCAGACATCCTGCTCTGGCAAAATACCACAGTTCTAAATCTCCGTCTCTTGGCCTTCCCCAGGTGGTCCCAATTGTCCCCCTGCCACTGCATTCAAATAATAATATACAGGTGGTTAACAGTTTTATACATAATACATACACATAATATACATAATAATAATACAAGGCAGGTGCTTAACAGTTTTATTTCCAGTTTAAGAGAAAAAGCAAGTTTAAACATGGGAGGGTAAATGAACTTTTAAAAAAATAGAATCTACCTCCCAGACCCCATGGAATGTTCAGAGCCTCTCAGAAGAGAGGAAGAAAAAAGAGAAAGGGAAAGGAAGGATCACTATCTTTAATTTGCAGTTACGATGGATTTCAGTAACTCTACATTGACATATCCTGTGCATGATTTGCTCTTGTTGCCTTAGATCCAAAGTCCCACACTGACCGAGGAGTATACTGGGGTCCGCTCAAACCACTTCATAAGAGCTGGTGGTTAAATTTTTGGTGTAAGCACTTATGCCTCAGAAATCAACAAACAATACAAATCATGAGTTGATCTATTATTTTGTTAGTCGTCTAGCCTTAAGAAAGTGATGGAAAAATGTTAATGACATAGATTAAATTTAATAATGTGTCATGCCTACATTTTTTTAGGAGAGCCAGTTGTTAAATACTTACCAGCACACCCTTTTCACAAGTCAGGTCCCTTGGTCATTCACAAGATCAGGATGAAATTCCCTAGGGAAGTGGATAAAGGAGGATAGTTAAGAGATTTCTACCCTGAACCATTCCTAGTGACCTGATCTCCTTGGCAGTGCCTGGAAGAGATCTGGTCAAGCCAACTCTTCATTATATAAAGTACAAACTTTGCAAACTTTAAAGTTCTTTATAAATATTAGCTATTTATGAGATCACAGATCTACCAACATTCCATTTCAATTCAATTTAACAAATATTTATTGAGTATCTATTACATATAAGGCTCTCCAAAGGATATAAAGAAGAAAAGGGTAATGGTCCCTGCCATGTGGAGCTTAAAGCCTTGTAATCTGTTATCTAATATAACCAGGAAATGGGATATGCTAACTAATAAAGAGTTATTATCTATATCAAACACAGATTCCTGACTTTCAAATAAAATAAAATAAAATACACATTTAACATGAAAAATGAGTGATTTCATCAATGTGGAAAATTCACTACATATCAGGGCAGTTCACAACCCACTATGATTTAGTGCCTAAGTCCTAGAGAGTTGTCTAAAGAACAAAGAGGTTACTTCCCTTGCCCAGAAACACACAGCTGATTCTTACTAAATATCAGAAACAAGATCTGAATCCAGATCTTCCAGATTCTGAACCCAGTACTCGATCCACAATGTCCAACTACCACCGGATAGGTAATGAGATAAAATACATTAAACATTGATATCATATGTGATTATAATACATAATCAAATATAACAGTCTCTCTGATGAATAAAAAAGGTGCTTGAGGAACCTGTATCATAAACATTAATTATCATCAGCACAGTGCCTGGCACATAGTAAGCAAAATATAAATGTTAGCTAATATCAGTATCACTGTTGTTGTTGTTGTTACAACGTAGATGCAGAGAAGGGCCCTTGAACAAAGATTTCTACATAAAAGTATGCCACTATGTATGTACATTCATCCATCAGCAATAACCTATGGGGGAGGGAGGTGTAAACAAATGGTCTATCTCCAAAAATGTGCCTAACTTCAGCCAGTGTTAACTTACAGTATAAAGATTGGTTACCAAACTTTCTAAAGATGCTTCCAATTTCTCAGACCAAAACTGCTGCCTAAAGTAGATCAGGATGATCAGAGAATAAATACAATTATCAATGTAAGATCCTCAAAGATTGAGGAATTTATAGCTCCTCATCAACCCTATAGTAGTGATCTAATTACTTTCTACTGGCTCTGAGTTAAAGCTAGAGCTTTGGAAAAAGGTAAGTTAGGGGTTGGTGAAATGTCCTTTGGCATTCTCCCACCTCCATTTCCAAAATCCTTCACCTCTTCTGACATGCACTTGCCCCACAAACCTTATTCTGGGACTTATCCCCATAGAACTTTCCTGTCAGCTCTGAACTAACTCTCTGCTAAGGTTATTAGCTGGTTGTTCCATTTTTATAAGGGTCTTTTGAAGACCGAGGAGTGTTCTAGACCCAAAGGCTTCATTGTCTAATGGATGCACTCTAGCCATAACAAACAGAGCTTTATAGAGTTACATAAACGTCAGTTATTTTTGAGATGACATATACATTGGCATCCAATTTCAATTCAATTCAATAAATAGCAACTAGTAGAAGAGGTATTTGGGCAGCATAGAATCATTCCTTGGTAAGAAATGTTTAGGCAACAAATAATTCTTCTTTGAATACCTCCATTCCTGCCACATGGGTGTCCATTTACTTAACCCACCCATAAATCTGACCCCAGTTGGAGAGGGATGTAAGGCTCCTTGGTCTCCAAAAGGCCCTTGCTAAAATGGGGTACAATTCCATAAGAATTAATGATTGATCCTCAACAGAGAATCAATTAAAAGCTGAAGATGGTACCAATTTGGCTCCAAAATTCTCCACATCTACTCACAACTTTCTCCAGCCTTAGGATTCTCCCAATCCTAGCCCAGTACCCAAGTGGTATACATTGCTGTTTCTGCATTGCAATACACATTTCACTGCCCTGAAATATTATCCTAAGCAATACAGAAAGAAGAAATGAGCAACATATACTCTGGACTTTTTAATAGCCCAGATTAGACCAATTTGTGAAAATATATTAAAGCAAATTTTCTTCCCCATGTACAGCAAAAACTTTAAAAAATGCTATACTTCATGCCAGAGAAGACAAGCAGAAAGGGTGTGTGGTCAGATTCGTTGGTTGCTATGAAGATATTTTTAATACTACAATGAGTCAGGCAATAAACATTTATTAAGCACCTACTGTTTGCCAGACACTTGACTTGAGTAGTTCTTTGCTGTAATTAATGTAGGTACTGCATCTGTCAATGGAGATCACAACCCATCCATGTCCTCTCATCCTATATGACTCTTATCTATAATTTCTCATAAATCCTCCACCTGTAGTCCCTACAACATGCTGGTAGTTCTATTGACATTTCGTAACTACCAGTGGAATACACAGGCTATTCCTTGCTCTGACCACATGACTATGCACATTCTTTTCCAATCATACATCTTTCGGTGATGACCTCCTTTTATGTTTCACTTGTACCACTTCATGACCCATTAAGTGACCCTCCACCTTAGTACAGTTCTTAGAAAATTATCTCACACTAAGAAGCTACAAAAGGAAACAAGGACACATTGGTTAAAGTGCAAACACAATCTGGAATATATTTGAAACCAAAAAGAGCAAGGAAAACTTGAGACAGATGATCATGAGCTTGAAAATAGAAGAAAAAGCAATGAAAATTGTGATCCATCCCTAAGACTATGACTCACACAGGAATTTCCATGATGAGTGACAGAAACATAGACAAACATTTAAATGGATAGAGAGTCAAGAGCCAAGATATGGCGCCTGGAGAGTCACTATGGTTACAGGAGCTAAGATAACATGGAGGAAAGTCAGTAGATGAAGTGAAGCAACTTTTAACATGAATTGTAATTTTTCATATATATTGAGAGGTTTTATGTTAAAAGTGGGCATGTACTAGTTCATTGGACTTTAAATAAAGATTGAGTGACCAGTCGGATGTATTGTAGAAGGGACCATTCTTCAGGTATGGATTGGATAAGAAGGCCTCTGAGATCCATTTCAAATATAAAATTCTGTGGTTCCATAAAGCTCTAGTAGAAATTTATTCATTTCCTATATTTGTTTTGGATGCTGGATTTAGAGTAAGCATCTGAATTCAAATTCTAGCTTTGCCATTTGCTACCTGTATGACTTTTGGCAAGGTCTCTGGGCCTCAGTGCCTCATTTCCAAAATGCGGGCATTGAACTAGGTGTCTTTTAAGTACCCTTTAAGCTTTCCTTCTATCATCCTATGATTATTCATTCAACAAAAAGTTCCTGTTAACCTGCTCTGTGCATTTTTAAATTGTCCTAGGTGCTGGGTTGTAGCTAAAGATGCATCTATAGCTAACACTGAATGTGTTGACGCATAATATGTCTTTAAGCAATTAGTATTTTAGTGAGTCAAGGTGTCACTTGTTTCCAAGTCAATGAAAGTATTGCCAGAGACACAACTACCACTGAACTTGTGATGCAGTATTCTACAGTAAGACCAACAACACCAGCACACAGGAGAGCTGCTAGCACAGGTTCTTTGATCTGCTTTTCTAAAGGAAAGCAATTCAAAAGGGGTCAACAATCTTACTTTAATCAAACATATACATCATTTACTTAGTACAAAAGGGGAAATCAGCACCCTGATCTTCAGAGAAAATACAAAGAGAAATTACAAACAGAAATTGAAAGCAGAAATAATGGCATAAAGACCAATAGACAGGGCTTCTAATCATCTGACCAAATAATACATACATCACAGATCAACAGATAGATTGAACTGTCTGACCATTACATACATACATAGTTACCAGAGAGAGAAGCACCAACATCTGGGTTTTCAAAGCCAAGGGGAATCCTTAACGGCTGCCCAGAGTCTCATCTGGCTACATTACACAAACACTCTTCATATGAGAGAACCCCAAAGCAAAATACTAACCTGAGTATATATACACTTCTTCAGAGTCAGAGGGCATCACAACCCTTATGACCCACTGCCTAATTACAAAGTAACAAAAGGTGTGGGCCTTCTTGAAAAACAAGCCTCCGCTAATCAAGCTTCCCTTAATGGACTCCATGTGAGGTCTATTAATGGGGAGGGAAGATCTTCAACTCCCATTAACATTACACAGTGTTAGCATTGCCCAACCCTTAGGTGAACTCTATCCTGAAACCTCAAGCCACTTACAGTCCAAGCCAACAAATAAGACTTTCTCTAGGGACATACAGGAGAACACAACACCAACACAAAAGAAAAAGCACCCAGGTAGCTCTCCTCCACACAGTTTCACTACCCTGTCATCATGGGGTCTCGTCCATGTCTCTTGCTCCCTCCTTCCAAAATTCAGCTCAACCACACCACGTGTGGAGCAGACTGACATGGGCCCAGAGGTTAAATCTCTCCCTATTTTGATATGTAATCTCTGAAGGAGGGAGTGGGGAAGGAGTGCAGATGGAAACTGATAGCCTTGTTAAGATTACTGGCAGTAGTTGCTGCTTCTCTGCCCCACAAATTAATTATGATGCTTTCCTGAGTGTGGAGAAATCAGAGCTCCACTTAGCAATAGACTTTTTCCCTATAGCACTATAATCAATGTCCAGTGTTATAATTTCCTTTTTTGCTCATTTCCCTTATTTTCATTGGGACTAGTCAGTTTTCCTGCTGTTGATATGCATCAGTTGGTTCATCATACAAAAATTACTTAACATCTCTAGTTTGTTTCATCTGCAAAAGGCAGATGATTTTACCTCTAGTACCTACCTTTGGATGATTGCCTGAGCATTATAGAGACTTAGAGTTTCTCCAAATGTCCAAAAGAAAACAAGCCAAATCTGACCCATCGCCTGTTTTTCATTTAATTAATTCAGAAAACAATAATTTAATTAACAATTGTAAATTAAAATGTAAAAACCATTCTTAGCTCACCAGCAGTAGAAATGTAGGCAATGGACCATGTCAGGTTTTAGTCTGCCAGCCCCTGGGCTAGATTGTTCATAGGCTATTAGAAGAACTGGTTTTTTGGTTGGTGGTGGAGGTGGCAGCAGTGTGTGTGTGTGTGTGTGTGTGTGTGTGTGTGTGTGTGTGTGTGTAGTGTGTGTGTGTAGAAGGTGACCCAATGACCTTGAGAAATTTCACCCCCATCTGAAATTTCAGTACACTAGTAGGGAGGCAGAAGGTAATAACAAGTTATAAGCAGATAAGGACCAGTTATCAAGAGGAGAGAAGATAAGCTATATAACAGGAGTATACTGGAGCTGAGACCAGGACAAACCATCAAATGTGATGATTATGGTAGCTAGAGAGAGACATCCATTCAATAACTCCTTTCTTTTTCTAGTTTACCTAGAACTTTGCTGTGAGTGCTTCTTAAACTGTGGGTCTTGACCCCATATGCCAAAATTTTGCAACAGTAAAAGGTTTCTGAAAGCACAATGACCAAAAATTAATTAAAAATCAAACACATAATGAATCTGAGGTGTTTCTGGCAGCGCTTGCCCATGTCTCATCATATAACTTCACGATAGCCTTGGTTCTGAACACACAGCAAGCGCACTTTGCACTGTGCAGGCCCTCAAGCCATACAGCACCAGTGAAGACTGCTGAAATGTAAAAAGAAGTCATGAGTGGAAAAGGGTTAAGAAGCCCTGACCTAGAGCACAGCACTGAGGAAATTTCCCCTCCAAGTTTAAATCTCAGTCCCTTTCTTCAGCAATGCCACCTCAGATTGGCTGGAAAGAGAGTAGGAAGGGACCAGAAAGAGGTGACCCTGACTGAGAGCCCTTTCATAATTTTCTATACTTTGTTTAAATGTGTATTTGCATTTCTATGTCACTTGATACTGCTAATAAATGACATGGCCACTAATAGTTATGTTGTTGAAGCCAATAAGTGAGATTGAGAAAAAGGAAGCTAGCCTGTGGATGAAGAACTTTCTCTGGTTTCCTCTGGGGTGGGGACCAAGCTGATTAGAGAGAAGGTCATTTGAATTGACCATTTCTGAGCAGTTTTACTAGACTGCTTTTGAACCCAGAGAGAGGGAAGTAATTGAGAGATGAGCCAATAACAGAAAGAGATAGGGGATGAAAGTGGGCTGTTTAGTACACACGTAAGAGACACTACTCATACCCTACATTGCTATAATAGTATTATAAATTCCCCCTTTAGATTGTAAGCTCCTTGAGGGCAGGAACTATCTTTTGCCTTTTTTATCTCTGGTGCTTAGCACAGTGCCTGGCACATAGTAGACACTTAAAAATGTTTATAAATGGAATTGAACTGGAGAGTATCCAGGGTTGCAACCAGGATGGTGAAAAGTCTCAACACAAAAGAAAAGGATTTTAAAACTGAGGCTGATTAACTGAGAGAACAGAAGGCCCCAAAAGCAAACGATACCTGACTTCAAGTGTTTGAAGGATAGGCAAGTCAAAAAGTATTTATTAAGTACTTACTATGTGCCAGGCACTGGGGATACAAAGCAAAGCAAAAGAACCTTACAGTCTAACAGAGATGGAAATGTTGAGAATTTAAAAACCCAACACTGTGTAAACAAGATAATGCAGAAGAGAGATTATTAGACTTACTCTATTTGTCCCCAAAGAGTAGAGTTAGAAGCAATGGATGGAAGTTTCAAAGAGGTCAGTTTAGGTGAGAAGCCAGGAAAAACTTCTTAACAATTAAAGTTATCCCAAACTGGAATGGACCTGCTGGTAAAGCAGTGATTACCCCTTCACTGTAGGCCTCCAAACAAAATCTCGATGAATCCCTGTAGCGTATGTGGTAGAAGGAGCATATTTTTTGGATATAGATTGGACTAAATGACCACTGAGTTCCCTCCCAAATCTAAAATTCTTTTATCCTGAGGTATTATTGTTATTATTACCATCTAATGGTCATCTTCTTTTCAATGGGGTTAAGATAGAAAGATACTGGGACAAATCATCCTCCTATTATTCTTTTATATGTTTTATGAACTATTGCACAGATTGATAAAATAACTGTTTTTTGTAGTTGAATGAAAGCATTAAGATATAAACTTATCTTCTATAGGCCTACTGAAAGGATCCTTACTATAACTCCAATAGCAGACCTCTTTTTCCTCCCTTTCCCAGTTCTCCTTAATCTTAGTACCTTGCCACTACCCCCAATTTAGGCTATATATTTCTTGTTCATAGGTAATTGTCTCCCCAATGAGACTGTGAATTCCAGAGGTCAGGGCACCTATTGTTTTGCCTTTCTTTGTATCCTCAGGGTTTGGTACAATGTGTGACACATAGTAGGTACTCAGTAAATGTTTGATAATTGATTGATTATTCAGTCCCTACTTGATTTTGATCTCTCCTCTTAAAGCTCTGTATTGAAATATTTTTATTCCAGGTATGCATATCTGGTATGGTAACATCTACTTAAAATGTGGTACATAAGCTGTCATTACTATTATCTTGTTCTCATTTTTTGATGGGTTGCTTATTAAAACAATCCAATGACAAGTTGCTATCCTGATATTATTCTGTCTAATGTCTAATAGACTATTATACAGAAGGAAAAAATAATCAATTTTTTGTAGTTAAATAAAGGCATTAGAATGCAGCATCTTCTTTAATAAGTTAATCAGAAGAATCCTCAGTACAACTTCAGTATCAGATTTTTCAGAATTGGACTTATGTGCACCTTATTCTGTTTCCTTTATCCATCATCACCTCTTTGGCCAGGACTTTAAAAGTTTTTCATTGCCTGCAACTTAAAGTTGATGAGTACTTGGGAAGATGACATCTCTTAAAATGTTTTTGAATCAATGGCATCCAAATGATTGTGAACAAGAGTTTGATCTATGATCAAGATCCAAAGTCTAGTACAGTTTGTTGGGTTAGTTCCCCAAGGACATTTTGAGGTCTGTGTTTATATATGGAGTCTTGTCCATGAAAGAGAGCAAACGTCTAACATATAATTCTAGCCATGGGATAATGCCTTACTAGTTATATAATAGGTATTAAATTTTTACCACCTTACGTGAAATATTGCAGTGTTTCCCTTTTCTTGTATAATCAACACTGATCACTCAGTAAAAGCTTCTTAAGAATAATCCTTCTTTAGGTTTTAGGGGTGATGACCTGATCCTGAATGATCATAACAAATACCTCCATTTCCATGAACAAATCTGCATGACTCAATTATTTGTTCAATGATTCTTTTATGTACTGTTGGCTGAATTCATTCAAATGATGTGCAAGGAGGATCTTTTGATTAAACCCTTAGGTCTTAGTGATTTCATAGGTTCCATCATGAGAAAGCTGCTTTTGATTACATTTGGCAGACCCAATGCTATATACATGATTATTGTCACTTAGTATTGTTTAATGAAGTAATATCTCCTATTCCAGAAGTGTTTTTATAGGTTTTTGTTTTGTTTGTTATTTTTTCTAGGAATATTTATTAATGCCTTCCTCTTTTTTAAAATGGAAGCATTAACTTTCCTATAGCTACCTTTGGGTGATAGATCCTAGGTTTTGCTAATATTCTAAGGGTTTTTGTCAGGGTTCTTCCAAAATGTGTTATAGTCCATTTTACAATTCTGAAAGTATACTTTAAGACTGGTTTTGCATAGGTGTTAATTGCTTCAAGTATGATCATCCCACTGAACTTTGATTTCAAAATTCCATTAAGTGTCTTAAGGTTTTCTTAAAGTCACAGTTTTCTCCTTAATATCTTTATGTTCAACATGGCTTGACTGAAGACCAATGTATTTAAAAGTACCACCCTCATGTGTGGTTCAATGTAGCTACCAAATTCAAGTTTAGATCATTCAATCTCTATTTTTATTTAATATACATTAAGAATTTTACTCTCATTAACTTCAAATGACATTTTGATATCACTAGAGAAAGATTCTGTGCAATGAAGGTGGGACTTTATAACTTGATATTATTTACATATACCATCTGGTTAATAAAATGATTGGATTTGACTCTTTTTCTTTGGAAGTCACCTTTAGTTCCATTTAGGAGAGATGATAATGGATTGAAGGCTAAAAGACCCAAAATCGGTTTAAGTTGTCTCCCTGAAAAGTATCACACTTTACATGAATTGGTTTTCCATGAACAGTTTTCCATGAAGATATCAAATATCCTTGCATAGTCACCATCCTTGCATCCATTTTATACAGTCAGATGGCTCACTCAATGTTGTTCATCCTTCATTTTCGAAGAGGATCAATGGCATTAAAAGGTGATGTCTTGACTTAAGCATGAATTGGAGGTAAGTGAGGCAGTTGTATAAAGTCATCAGCCTCACTTCCTCTTCCAGAGTCATCAAAATTCAGTGGCAAGAAAAAAAATTCAGTGGCAAGACAAAAGTCAAGATGGTTGGCCAAGATGCATCTTGACCCAAGATGCAGAGGATGACCTTGGCACTTTCTATGTGTGACCAAGCTCTAAGGCACTCGACAGTGCCTGCTTCAGTCACCTTCATCACTGTTGGAACAAATTGTTCTCATGTACCCATTCTACTGGGGGAAGTCTTTGTATGCTTGGGGTAAACATCCCCCTAACTCATTAACAGATTTGAGGTCTGTTGGTTACCCTCAACCTGGTTTAGCCCATCTGTTGAGATGGTTTTACCAGAGTGTGGTCAATGAACATGCTACAGCTTCTTGGAGCCACAGGTGAGAGTTGACTGATAGGTAGGCACCAAAAGTGAGTGAGTAGCTCTGAAAGGGACTCAGCAAGCCCTCACACCAGAGGTGCTAGTCCAGGGGTAGGGAGCCTGAGGCCTTGAGGTCGAATGTGGTCTACTAGAACCTTAAGTGAGGCCTTTTGACTGAATCCAGATTTTACAAAACTTTCCTTCCTGAAAACCTCATATACACTTGCTTATTCAATAAATACCAGATCAATGGTTAAGTTATTCTTTATACCCCTGGGACTTTTGAGGATATCTTTTTGTTTTATTTTTCCTTCTCACCTAATACATTGTTGTATTATGTTTATAGATTTTTTATCATGGTACAATCTACAAATACTTCCTATTAAGTACACAAATATATAATTGGCTTATGTTTAGAGGACTCTGTAGTGTTCTAATTCTCTGGTAACAGTTTCATGATACTTTCTTTCATCCAAGAGGGAGCTAGTCAAGTTCCATGCTGGTAACTCATGCACCAATGCTAAGTGTTTGAGACAATAATTGTGCATCTTATGAAGTCTCACCATTTTCCAGTTTTGCAGGGAGGCTACAGTTTTATTTATTTCCCTTCACATTAATATTCTGTCATTCATTATGTTAATGCTGCATGTAATTTCTGTTGTTTCATCCAACTCATGTTTTCATTTTCTATGACTCCTTGCGACCATAACAATGACCACAAATTTCTTACAGTCTCCTTTGTTGGGGATTTTGTCTTACCCTTGATTTCTTTACTCCCAAGTATCTGTAGTAAAAATTTTGATTGATATTGAATTATTTCTTGCTTTCTTTGCATTGCTTTGACTCTTTTTATTAGATTTCTTTAACCTTTGCATTTTTTCATTCTCTTGTCAATTAAAGCAACCTAGAATTTTCAATATGCTTTTGTTTTCTGGATTTCATCCCATAGGCTTCTTTTTTATTGATTTAATTAGACAATATGACACTCAAGTTTCTATTGCATGTATGCCCTCCATATTGTTAAAGCTCCCAATCTCTTTCTACAGATCCTCAGAGGTAAAGAGGAAGAGCATTCCAGTTATGGGAGCAGTCAATGAAAAGGTCTGAGAGCTGGGTGATGGAGTACCATGTGTAATGAATAAAAGCAGGTCAGTATAGTTGAATCATGGAGTAGGTGGAGTCAAATCAACAAGTATTTATTAAGCACTTGACCTTTGTCAGACAGCATGCTAAGTGGTAAAGATACCAAGAAAAGCAAAAACAGTCCTTACCCTCAAGGAGATTACACTCTAATGGGGGAAAATAATACACAACTATGCACAAATTTAATAATTATACACACATCTGTACATGTGTATATATATGTATATATATATATATATATATATATATATACATATATATATTTGGATAGAGAGAGAGAGACAGAGACAGAGTTGGAAAACTGGAGGTAATCTCAGAGGGAGGGCACTAGAAGTAGGGGTGGTTGGTAAGCTTTGAACTTAGTCATGAAAGAAGGTAGAAAGTAGGGATGAGGAAGAAATATATTCCAGGCATGGGAGGTAGCCAGTAAAAGGCGTATAGTACAGAGATGAAATGCCATATGTCAAGAACATCAAGTAAGCCTGTTTTGCTTAACCATAAAGTACAAAGAAACAAATAAAATATAGGAA
Organism: Gymnobelideus leadbeateri; assembly: GCA_011680675.1. Classification (NCBI taxonomy): domain Eukaryota; kingdom Metazoa; phylum Chordata; class Mammalia; order Diprotodontia; family Petauridae; genus Gymnobelideus; species Gymnobelideus leadbeateri. The sequence goes on along the minus strand of WOXC01005854.1, from coordinate 771,208 downwards.
CACTGTGGAGGTTAAAAAGTGGTTAGGTTTTGGAGGCAGCTTGGTGGCTCAGTGAATAGAGCACCAGCCCTGGAGTCAGGCGGACTTGAGCTCAAATCCGTCCTCAGACACTTAACACTTACTAGCCATATGACCTTGGGCAAGTCACTTAAGCCCAACTGCCCTGCCTTCCCTCCTCCATAAAAAAAAGGCCCCCAGGGGGCTCACTTTGAGAAGTGTTGTGTGATTTGACCAGATGAGACTCTGGGAAGCCGTTGTTGAGAGCCCCCCCGGCTTTGAAAACCCAGATGTTGATGCTTCCCTCTCTGGTAACTGTGATTTGGTATTGATATAATGGTAGGACAGTTTGGAAGCCTGTCTGTTTGATCTATAAGTTCTGTAACTCTGAAGTTTGGGGTGCTGACCTTTTTCCCCTGAACTAGGTAATGTGTGTTTGTTTGATTAAAGTAAGCTTGTTACCCCATTTTGAGTTGCTTTCCTTTTGAGAAGCAGATCTGGGAACCTGTGTTGGCAGCTACCCTGGGGATATTGGGGTGCTTGCCGCTACACCCCCTCCTTTTATTTCAATTTTAATCTCTTTCTGCTGTTTTTTTTTTCCTGATGGCTACAAACCTACACCCATATCTCCCAACCAAAAAAGAAATTCTTCACTTAACCCTAGCATCTTGTCGAGATATCTTTCTCTAGCTCTCCTCCATTTCATAGCAATTATCTGCTCTCTCTTCCTTCACTTCCCCATCATCCACTCTCTTTCTATCCCCTGGCAGTCAGGTCCCTAGTATTAAATGAATACTGTGTGCATTGGGTGTACAAAGTAGAGCTAATTGACAAGCTATGAAATGGTTCTCTCCAAGACTAGCAGGGACCTCTCAACTGCTAAATCTAATAGCCTTTCTGAAATCCTCATCTTCCTCGAAAGTTTTCTGGGCAGTTTTTGATACTACTGACAAATTCTTCTCCTAAATCAGTAATTCCTAACCCCACATACACAAGGGGCTCCTAGATAAATTTAGGGATTCCATGAATTTAGATGAGAAAAAAAAGTCAATCTTTATTTTTACTAACTCCTTTCCAAAATGATTTTTAAAAAATATTCTTCTGAGAAGAGACCCAGAGACTTTAGTAGATGGCAAAAGGGGTCCATGACACATAAAGAGACTAAGTACAATGTTATCCTGAAGAGTCTCTCTTCCCTTGGTTTCCATGACACTTCTTTCTCCTGTTCTTCTACCAGCCTGCCTACATCATTTCAGTCTTTTGTGGGTTCACTTTCCATCTCTCAATACCTATGCATGGGCACATCCCAGGGTTCTCTCTTAGGCTCTCTGCTCTTCTCTCCATATTCTCCCTTTTAGTAAAATCATTAGCTGTGGATGGTGAATTGACCTCAAAGCCAGGAAGACCTCTGACACATGCTGGATGGATGACCCTAGGAAGTGGTAAACCTCAGAACTGGAGCCCTAAGGGAGCAGAACTAGAGAGACTTCTGCCAGTCCTAGGCTAAGGGTCTCTGTTCTTTCTGAAATGGCACAGCAACAAATATCCTAGCCTAGGATTGAGTTGATCCAGAACCTAAAATTGGAGGTGGTAGATACTACAGAACAAAGCAATGCCAAGGAATAGCAGAGTGACCTGAGAGAAGTCCAGCTGAGTGACCTATCTAGGAGAAACTCCATGCCCTCTGAGAAGCAAATCTTGCTGAGCAAACTGTGTATCTACTTTAAATTTGAGCCCACTCTCCCCATGCATATGTCTGGGAGATTACATTCCACATTTATGGAGAGTGTTTTGTAACTATTGTTCTTGCTTTTGTATTTGAATAAATGCCTTTGTTAAAAGTTAAAAAAAAAAAGGCCCCCAAAAAAGTAGTTAGATTTTGAATACTGAAAAGAGAATTTTATATGTGACCCTGGAGGTAATACAGAGCCACTAGAGTTGACTAAGGCAAGGAGAAGTGACAAGGTCTTACCTGTACTTTATTAAAATTGCTTTTCCTGGTTACTAGTCATACCTGAAATGTCTGACTCTACAGAAAGGAAATATCATTCAGATAATGCCTTTGGATGGCCAGGGTGGTTCAATACCTTGCATTTCCCTTAGCTTTGACCACCTATGTCCCTCTTAATTTTTCAAAGTTCAGTGAAAATGGAGGCTGGGAATCCAAGCATTCTCTGAAAGATGCCCGTCCCTACTCTGAGCACAGCTGGCTCAGAGACATGGCCACAACCAGTGAGAGTTTTCCAGGCTACTAGTTGGCTGACTGTCAGTTCCCTGAGTCTCAAGTCCTTTGGTGCTTAAATCTCATTTTCTGAAAGTCATCTTCAAATGCTAAAGCTTGATGGGGGAAATTGCAAAACTCACAAAGAGGGAAATCACTAGAATACAGGTTTGCTCTGTACATATTTAATGAACTCCGATTACTCCAACAGAGCATGTGACTTGGACAATCTTTGTCTGCATGAAATTGTAGAGTGGTTTGAATAGAGCCCAGATGCCACAGAAAGCAGAAATGGACTTTTTTTTCTCAAATTGAAAACATGTAATGGTTGCCTAGGACAGAGATAAAAACTTGGCTGATGAAGTACCCCAAATTGACTTGTAAAACTCGAGAAAACAAACAACTTTTCATTATGTATCTCGTTTCTCATCCCCAAGCTTTGGCAGGGTGACATTTGCTCTTGGGAGGGTGGGTCCAATGAAGAAAGCTCAATTTCATGAATACTCTGGCTTATGTTTACTGAATTTAATGGGAAGTCAAACTAAGAAGAGCCTGGTAAGAGTTAACATATGCAGAGACTGCAAAAAAAAAATCCTCCAAGGATTATTAATAGATCAGATGAGAACCTTGCCTATTCTCCACGGAATCTTTTGCTTCGAAGTGAGGCAGAGTTGGTACTGCCAGCAGATGTCAGTGCCACGCAGAGTGGAGATAAATTTAGAGAGAATGATTTCCCAGTTAAATAGGGACCAACAGAGAGTTTATAATAAAACAATTTGCACACAGTTTGGAATATGACAATGGCAATTGTTCTTGTGTTGGAAACAAACCATTAGGGGTGTATGCCTAGGGCCCAGCAGGATGACTTCTAATTCTACCCTGTTTGTCCCATACAGTTTGGGGGCATTTGGTCCACTACAGATCACCTCTACCCAAATTGTCTGGTAGCATACCATGGACCTCTCAGAGCCCTTCCCTCTGGAGTTTGCCATTCAAACTGTAAGCAAGGCGATCACAGGACCACAGAATCTCAAAGCTGGAAGGGACCTCAAGAAAGCATCAAGTGCAACTCCTACCTGAAAAATAATTCCCTCTAAAACATACCAGCCAAGTGTCCATGCAGCCTTTGCTTAATAACTTCCTGTAATGGGGAACCCACATCCTCCACAGGTCGTCCATTTCACATGTGATAGCTCTGTTTGTTAGGAAGTGTTTCTTTCCATCTCACTTACATTGGCTTCTTTGAATCTTCTAAATTGCTCCTGATTTTACTCTCTGTGGCCAAGAAGAGCAGTTCCACTTCTACTGATCCCTCTTCCACATTGTCCTTCACGTACCTAAAGATCATCATCATCCCTCTGCACTCCAGTCTTCTCTTCTCAATCCCAGCAGAAGTACAGTGAAGAACGCCTTTGTTATCAGAAAGGGATTGGCTGGTTGGTTGGTCTTCTGAACATTTGAAGCTTCTTGATAGAATCAGAGATAGAATTATGATAGAATCAGAGGTGTTTATAGTTTACACCTGCATAAGGTAAATAGACCTTTTTAGGTTTCTTAATCCTTGCTCAGCAGTACCATAATAGACACATGTATGTGTCATCCAGCAGTCAATTATTACAGGGAGATTTATATTTGTTAAATACCCAGTACTGGCTGGGCTCCCTGATAGGCTTCAGGTATACAAAGATGAAAAAAGGACACTTGTCCAGGAGTTTACAGTCAACTAGAAGAATGTGATATACATAAGTATGATGTAAGGTATATATAATCGAAACAAAAGAGGGAGCCAAACAAAATGTACTGGGAAAATTTGACAAAAAAGAAGGATTCTGACAGAAATGAGAGCTTTTAGAAATGAAGCTGACCTTGAGACCAAAAGTATCTATTTATAGATGAGCAAATAAAGGCACAACATCAAATAAAAGCAAAATAACTTCCCTTAATATTCTTTCACACCATAAGCATTAAGCGCTGTGACTCCTTTTGCTTAACAGGAATATGATAGCATTCATTGTTGTTGTTCAGTCATTTTCAGTCACATCTAACTCTTCCTGACCTAAATTTGATGCTTTCTTCACAAAATTACCGGAGTGGTTTTCCATTTCCTTCTCCAGCTCATTTTACAGATGAGGAAACTGAGGCAAACAGGATGAAGTGATTTGCCCAGAGTCACACAGTTAGTCAGTGTCTGAGACTGGAATTGAACTCCTAGAAAATGCTTTCACATAATGAAAATCAAGCACCTGGAAGATGCATCAAAGAGCATATTAATAGCATGAAAAGTGTTAGCTTCTAGTGTATCAGAAACAGCACCAATGTCTAATTCTAAGACTTCCCTGACTCATAGGACAGTTTTGAAAGATACTTTAAGACAAGAGAAATCACTAATGGTGACAAGATCTAAACCAGAATCTACAAATATTATATGACCATGCACTAATACACATGACAAGCTGATGAGTTGTAGACATATCCACTTAAAATCAACCACATCCAATAGGAAAGATGATCAACCTTGTCAACTAGAATTCAAACACTGCTGTCGATCTTCTTTCCCCATAGCAGCACAAGGCTGCCGCTACCAAGCAGACATGTCTTTTTTTTCCTAAGTAAAGGGTTGGACTTTAGCTCAAACCTTTGTTTATATTGCATGTGGCAGGCTCGCTCTTAAAGAGTATTCGATTACTTGTTTGTTTTCTTGCACAGACTTTACATTTTGTTCACTAATTCTGTAAAAACCAGAGCAGAAAGGATTGTATTAATGAGTCCAATATGCTGAGGTCTTTGTTCCCATTTGCTTTGAATTTCTATCCCAATCAGTGTATGAAGTCCAAAAACAAACAAAAAAGTGCTATGGGATGAAAAGAAGGGAAGAGAGATAATAAAAGAAAAGCAGAACTGACCTAACTCTGTAGAAAAATAAAAGAAGTAAATTGAAAAGACAGTAACAGCATTTATGATGACTAACCTCATAAGTTTAAAGGCTGATCATATTACTAATTGCTAGCCTGAGTTCTGTTAGCAAAATTGTGTTGAACTTATCCATTCATTCAATATGTCCTTACTGAGTCCCTAGTGCATGAATATTATTGTGGCAAACAGTAAGACAAGCTGGAGTGCACATGGAGGGGGCCAGTCAATACGGTGTAGGGCCACAAGATCATGCCATCTAAGAATCAACTGAAGGAAGTAGGGATGTTTAGCCTATAGAAGATAAGGTCTGCCTCAGTTCCTCAGTTAGCTAAAAGGCTATCACGTGCATTAATTAGAATGAACGTTATACTCACCACAGCCCCAACTCTGAAACGCAGCCATACTGGCCTTCTCTCTGTTTCTCTCTTATGACACACTATCTACCACTTCCATTCAAGTGTGACGTTCACTCTCTCCTTAATTTTGCCTTATAGCCCTTCTCTTCCTTCATGATGTGACTCAAGTACCATCTTCTACATGAAGTCTCTCCTGAGCCCCTCATCTTGTAGTGCCTTCCCTCCCAAACTTGTATTTAATTATGTGTGTATCAAGTCAACAAGCATTGATTAAGCACCTTTTAGGCACCAGACACTGTGCCAAGCACTGGGGATTTAAAGAAAGGCAAAAATTGTATCTTCAAGGGACTTGTAGTCTATTTATTAACTTTGCATTTCTCCTGCATACATCTTTATACGTCCGTGTTGTCTCCCCCAGCAGTGAATAGAGTAGTGGGTCTGGGGTCACAAAGACTTGAGTTCAAATTTGACTTCAGATGCTTACTAACTATGAGACCATGGATAATCCATTTAACCACCATCTGCCTCAGTTCCTTAAATGTGAAATTCTAACATTCCGTGAAAATCCTAGGAGCATATAATGCAGTTGAAGAAACAAGGTTAAATAGCAGGTAGGACCATAGGCAATTAAGTACCAAAAAACACAGGAGAGACATTAAGTAGATGTAAAGCCCCAACATTCAAAGGGCCCTCCCAGGCTGCATGGTCCAACTGATACTTGAGTGCTCTCTCTAATATACCTTACATGTGATCAGGCTCTACTCAAAGCCCTCCCATGACGGGGAACTCACCATCTCACATACTATTCAGTTTACTTGTTGGATAACTCTATATTTAGGAAGTTCTTATACCAAGCTGAAATCTACCTCTCTATATTTTCCACTTAGAACTCATAATTCTGCCTTCTGGGGACAAGAAGAATGAATCTAATCATCAAATTTGATCAAATGCAGAGAGAGAGAAAGAGAGTAAGAGAAAGAGATAAGAGAGATAGAAAAGTAGATGGATGATAGCTAGATAGAAGATTAGTAAATAGATAAATGAAGAGATAGATAGAATATATGGAAAGATAGACAGCAGATAGATAGATAGATATACATATAGATATAGATATCACATATATAAGCACTTTTCATATCAAGGTACTATACAGGGTATCTCAAAAGTCTTAGTGCAGTTTTAGGCTTTGATAGCTTAAACATGAACTAAGACTTTTGGGAGACCCTATATAAACATCAGCTCTCCTTAGGAGTAGTCATAGTGTTCCCCATGATGACCTTGTAAGTGCTTGTGGTCATTTATGTGTGTAAAGGCTATCAGGGGCCAGAGAAGGGAAGGATAAGTGGACATGAATATAAAATAACAGAAGCAGATATTAAAATTCACACCTGAGGCACATTTTCTTTATATGTAGTGACAACAGTGAGATAGCTGTTATAATATAAACTCCTTGAGAGTAGGAATGGTGTTGTTTTTTGTATTTGTATCGCTAGCATCTGGCACAGCGACTGGTATACAGTAGTTGCTTGAAAAAATGCTTATTGTAGGTGGCTAGGTGGTGCAGTGGAGAGAGCCCTGGGTCTGCTAGAATCAGAAGAGACTGAATTCAAATCCTTTCTAACTGTGTGATCCTGGGCAAGTCACTTAATCTCTGTCTCCTTCAGTCTGTTGCTGTTTAGTCCCTTTCAACCGTGTCTGACTTTTTGTGATCCCATTGGGGGTTTTGTTGGCAAAGATACTGGAGGGGTCTGCCATTTCCTTCTCCAGTTTATTTTACAGATGAGGAAACTGAGGCAAACAGGATTAAATGACTTACCTAGGGTCACACAGCTAGTAAGTGTCTGAGGCCACATTTAAATTCAGATCTTCCTGATTCCAAGCCCAGGACTCTTTCCACCGTGCAACCTAGCTGCCCAGTTTTGGTTTCCTCAACCATAAAATGGGGATAATAGTACCTACCACCCATATCTGTTGCAGGGATCAAGTGAGACAATATTTGTAAAGCCTTTAGCACTGGGCACAGCACATAGTAGGTGCTGAATAAGTGCTTATTCCCTTCCCTATCCCATCTCGTTCCAAGTTGATTGCATAATTAATGGAGAAAAGGAGAAGAAATCTTTGGTGCCCACCTAATTCACCCACCTGTGGCTCCAAAAACCATTCATGATAAACCATCTCAGTAGATCAACTAAACCTGGTCCAGGGCAAGTAATAGGCCTCAACCCCATTGTTAAGGAAGGTGGATGCCTGACCCAAGCATGTGAAGACTTCTCTGGGGAGAATAGGTGGATGAGAACAATTTGTTCCAACATCCGAGAAGGCTGCTGAAGCAAATGCTGTGAAGCACTTAGAGCCTGGTAAGACATCAAAGATGCCAAGGTCATCCACTGCATCCTGGGCCATCACCAGTCATCCTGACTCTTTTTTTACTGCATTTTTTTTACTTTACTTCCATAGCGTTGGAAGAGAAAGTGAAGCCAACAGCTTGGTGCAACTCTGCCTCACTTAAATCGAATTCACATACAAGTTAAAACATCATCCCATGATGTCATCAGGCCTCTTGGAAAACAAAGGACAAACAACAATGATTGTGGGGCTAATGATAATAAAAGGACATTTCTTGATGACCAGGAAGCCAAGGTAGTTTATCCAAAGTCATATAAGAAGTAAGCACCATAGGGAAGATTTAAATCCCTATCTTCACACTACAGAACAAGGGTTCTTTCCTCTGTGCCAAGTCTCTGGTGTGTGTGATTTCACAAGAAATGACTGATGCCATCAAAAGCACTAGACTAATCACCAGGGCTCCTTTGCCTGACAGTCTTGGACAAAAAGACCAAAGGGACAGGGTCAAGCAGTATTAAAATGAAAGATCAGCTTGATGCCTGTGTAAACTTGACTAGCTTAAGTTTTGAAGCTCACTTTGTTTTGTTTGACTCTCTCTCCCTTAATTCCTTAGTAAAACAATTTTAAACCTGACCTTGGCTTGGCTGCATTTTTAACAAAAGGGTTTACAGTACTATATCCCATGAGTAAGGGGAGTTGTTCATGGCTTGGGTTTATGAAGGTAAAAGACAGAGAGAATGAATGAAAAGAAAAATCTCTCTGGGGAAGTAACTGAGTTTCAGTGGGGAATTACTGGGACTGGACTCCCAAGGCTACTTCTTCATAACCTGCCTTCCAGTTTAGCAGTGGGAGACAGTGATCTATGGTTTTCTTCTTTACGATGGTAAGATCGTAAAGATCTCCAAAATCATTGCATTTGCATATGTGAAAGCATCAAAAAATAATAGACTTAGAACTGAAAGAAGTATTAGAAGTCAACTGGTCTAGAGAATCAACCAGTCAGTAAACATTTATTAAGCTCTTACTGTGTGCAAGACTCTATACTAAGCACTAGAATCATATAAAGAAGGGCAAAAATACAATCCTCGTCCCAAGGAGCTCACATTTTAATGTATGAAGGAGTTCGCAAGTGATTTACCAAAGGTTATACATGCATGTAACAAAAGACAGAGCCAGGAAATGGGGCAGCTAGTTGAGGCAGGAAGACCTAGATTCCAATCTGGCCTCAGACACTTACTACTTGAGTGACTATGGATAAGTCACTAAACTTCTGCTTGCCTCAGTTTCCTCATCTGTAAAATGGGAATAATAAACAGTGCCTACTGTGAAGATATTTCATTTATGAAGATCAAATGAGATAATATTTTGTAAAATGCTTAGCACAGTTCCTGGTACATAATAAGTTCCTTATAAATATTATTAATAATTATTCTATGGCTAATGATAATAGCATTTTAAGATTGGCAAAATGCTTTACATATATTATCTCATTTGATTTTTCATAAGAGCCCTGTGAGGTAAATGCTATTATTATCTTCATTTTAAAAATAAGCAAATTGAAAAGTGAGAAAGGTTCCATAACTTGTCCAGGGTCACATAATTAATAAATGTCTGAAAAGAGAGACACAGAGAAAAAAGAGACAGAGAGACACAGAGAGGAGAGACAGAGACAGAAACAGACAGATAGAGACAGAGACAAAGAGAGAAGCCTTTCCTACAGGACAGAACAAAATGTTTGCAATCCAAAATGCTTACAAGGGACAGAAAAGATCAGCCAGACTGGAAACAGTGGAATATTCATTTAGAAGCATGAATAATGAGGTTGGTTAGCTGGGATGAGGGCAGATCGTAGAAGGCTTTAAATACCAGGCTAAGGAGGCTGGAGTTAATCATATTAATAACAGGGAGCCAGTGGAAATTTTCTGGGCTCAGATAAGCTGCCCATAGTAAGGAAGGCAAAACTCTTTAGAAGATTTCCAAGAAAGGGAAGAAAATTAATGGCTGAGTACAACAATAGACATTCAAGCTTTGTTCTACGTCCTTACCTCACCTCTCCAATCTTCATTGCCTTTTTAAGATCGTTCCAACTTTCATGTCAAACTGTCCTAACAATAATGCATGAGACCTACCTTCCAGGTTAGCAGTGGGAGACAGTGCTCAAGAATCATCAGCCCTTTTGAGAGAATTAGGGTGTGTTGATGGTGACTTATAAGTTTGTCAATGGTGACTTTGTGCAATAGAATACAGATAAAAGGAAGCATCAAAGACATATAGATGGTCATGTAGCCATAACAAGGGATAACAGAGAGACAACTTGAGTGTAAATAGAATGTAAACTCATTGAGGGCAGGGCTTGTTTCATTCTTTTACTCCATCTCTAGCACCTTAGCATAATGTCTTGGCATAGAGTAGATGATTAATTAATATTGTTTGAATGAATGAATGTTGTACTAGTAACCCTTAGAGAAAGATCCAGGACAAGTCATTTAACCATCTTGTGACTCAGTTTCCCCACCTGTAAAATGAGGATTCTACAGCCTCTAAGACCCTGTCTAGCACTAAATCTATACTTTTATGGCATGACATCTAGTACATTTGAGTAGAGAAAGAATAGATGGAAGGATGTAGAGAAGAATCATATAGAATGTAATTAAATGTTTGTTACATGGAATAGAATGAGGAAGAGGTGCTGTCTGCAACAGCAGAAGAAATTGTTATACAGTGAAATCATTGATCTTCGAAATTAATCCTTTTTTTAAATTTAAAAAGGAAAACAGTGGTCTTGAAATTCCTCTCAAATACCCATGGGTTTTTATCAGATTTTTCAGGTATTGGGGGGGGGGGGAAGCGGGAATTACCTATGGACTCTTTTTGCTAAAAATCTAACTTGATTCTGTTTTCTTACAGTTCTTAAGTTCTTATTTCCATAGCTTCTCAGGGATTATGCTCTCTGTCTGTTTTAGGTGGTAAAATGACTAAGCAGAGACTGACTATGTCTGCCCTCTGTACAGTGCCTAGCGCCCCACTGAGGACTCATCTCCTATTAAGTAATCATTGTGAAAAAGACAGATCCCAGAATCCTGGTGTTTGTGAAAGAAAATAGGGTGAAAATTATTGATTATGCCTCTGCCTTGAGCCCAGGTTTGGCTGTCAAAGGACACTGGTCCTAGTCAATTTCCCTTGGCAGCTCTGTGTAAACATCACAGTGCTGAAGGAAATTAACTAATCTTAACCAGTAAGATCAAGGGTTATGTCTTTGCTCTGATATGGCTAGCCTGGCCTGGCTATGATCTAATTCAGACAGAAAAAAGGAAAAATGAAAAAAAAAACTATTGTACCAGGATCTGTTTCTCCCCTGCAGGCTTTGACTTAGGGCTGGAAGAAAGCAGGGAAAAGAGGTGAGGGAAAGACAAACAGAGAGAGGGGAGAGAGAGAGAGAGAGAGAGAGAGAGAGAGAGAGAGAGAGAGAGAGAGAGAGAGAGAGAGAAACATAAGTTTAAATAATTCAGAAGGCCTCAAAAGGAGAAAAATAAGGGTGAATAAGCAAAGCAAAATTAAAACATGATGAAGGAAGTAGGAAAGAAGGAGGGCACACAGGAAATAAAAATTATATGCTAAAAATAATTCTAAAAAGATCATTTGAAATAAAGATAACAATGTTTTCAGGTGGGTTAAGAACCACCCTTTTTTCTTTCCTAAATACTCCTTTGGCACTGTCCAACAGGAGTTGCTATCTCTTGCTGAAGTTGAATGCAATTCATCTTCTAGGCATCTTATTGGTTAATACATCTTTACAATATATACTCTGAAGAGTGCAAAGAACTTCACAGTTGTCTCTTAAGACATAAATTGAGGGGAATTTCAGTGGAAGCTTAGGCACCAGATTGACATCTCTGGGGAGCAATGCTTCCTATTTAGCCCAAGAATGGATACCACCTTAGAAGTAAAGTTGGAAGAGTACACACACACACACACACACACACACACACACACACACACGCTTCATAGAATAGATTTTCTTTCTAAGAAAATGACCATTTGGTAAAGAAAAGGAGAGTCACTCTGTGCCAGTCAATCTTCTGTTGATTTCCCTTAAGGAGGGCAATTAGAACCAATGGGTATAGAACTATCTCCTCCCCCAACCTCCTCCACTAACAGCAGAACAGAGACCACCAACTTATTTCATTTGGACCAGTGAACAGCCAAATCGGGTAGTAATGACTTCTGACCGCAACCAACCCCACTGGATTCAAATGACTGAACGTCAAATGAAAGCCAGCTTTGTTTCCCATTGCAATTTCCCATTGCCATCTAGTCCCCTGACAGTCCCCTGCATTAAATCAGGTAACACAGTATACTGTAGCTATTTTATCTGGTTCTCCTTAAGTTATTTGAAATGAGTACTCTGCCATCCATGAAATCAAATGAATCTCGGGGACATTTCTATTTATGCAGTGTGAGGGGGATCTTTCAAAAGAGAAAGGAGAAGCATAAAAAAGGATGGAATGTATCCAAAGACACAAGGAACATGCATTTTCCTTCTACCCTTGTCCAAAAAAAAAAGCAAGTACATTTGAAAGCAGAGGTGCATAAGTTAAAGCAGAGTCTTAACAGTGTTTATTTATGTGTTGAACTGGGAACCACTGAAGCCGTTCTCATCACGTAACCCTAAAATGAGCAGAGCCCCACACAGCCCAGCTATCAGATTACAGTCAGTAGATGTTAGAAAACATATGCTTTGTTTATTTTGTACTTGCCTAAACAATCATGCACAGCTTTCTTTTGTTCCGGGAGTCATTGAAGCATATAATAAGAAGAGTTCCTGCAAGTTGGAGCTTCTTTTTGATGGTTGTTTTCAGGGAGCTGTAAACCGGACTGCCGATAAGTCAGGAATTTTCTTTCATTGTCAGTGAAGATGTGAAATGCTCTCCTTTGGATTCCCATTAGAAGAGGGCTTCTCCATCTTCCACCTTGGCTTTGAATCAGCCTTTCCATTGGCCTTCATTAATGTTTCCCGTAGACTTTTGTGGCCGTTTCTTAATGACTGGCATGTTTTCAAGGTAGCCAATGTGTGGTTTCTAGAGGCTGCACCCTTCCTTGGGCCACGCTGTTTTTAAGTGGAACCCCATCACCCAACATGCACTGACCATCATCCTCACACATCTGATCTCCTGAAATCCCCCATATTTCTCTTACCATCCCCAACACCTCTATCCATATCTTTCCATTGCTCCAATCATCACCCAAATCAGATTCAACTTCAACAAACATTTATTAAGTACCTACTGAATGCAAGACACTGGAGATAAACAATAACACAAAAAAAGAGAGAGCCCTTATCTTCAGGGCTTCAATTTTACTAGGATAGGCAAGATTATAATGCAAGATAGAGTGTGATGGAGCAAGGGTGGAGAAGGGAGAGGGGAGGGGAAGGGAAGGGAAAAAGTTTAGATAATACCCTCTCAGAAAATCTGAGGCAGGAGAGAAGACTTTTAACTGGGAGCAGAAGGGACTCCCCATCCTATTAATAAAATATAATCCAGAGGCAGCATGTTGTTGTAGATAGAGAGCAAGCTTCAGAGTTAGGAAGACCTGGGTTTGAGTCTTACCCTTGCCACATTTTGTCTATGTCACACTAAGCAAGTCACTTGCATTCTCACTCTTAAATTGCCCCAAACAATCGAAGCTCCAAGGAAAGTGCAGCCCTGCTTTGGTGAAAGAAAGTTACTCCCTATACAGAGGAAATTGGATCAAGTAAGTAAATAAATAAACAAGCAGAAAGATGGATGGATGGATGAATGAATGAATGAATAATAGATAAATGGATGATGATGATGATAAATGATGGATGAATGAATTGATGATTAAATGAATAATAGAGATAAATAATAGATTATTGATAGATAAATGATAGATGAATGAGTGAAATGAATAAATAATTGAGATCGATGATAAATATAGACAGATAGATGATAGATAGAGGAGAGAGAGAGAGAGAGAGAGAGAAATAGCTAGACCATGTGCTGTTTAGCATTTTTATCAATGGCTTGAGTAAAGGAATAGAGAACATGTTCATCAAATTTACAGTTGACACCAAGCTGGGAGAAATAGTTAATGTATTGAATGACAGTGTTAAGATTCAAAAAGATCTTGACAGGCTTAGAGCATCAGGATGAATTTAATAAGATGACATTCAACATTGGATAAATGGAAAGTCTTACCCATGCATTCCAAAAAATCAACGTCACTGATACAAGACAGGATGAACATAGTTAGACAACAATCTGTCTGAAAAAAATCTGGAGGTTTTAATAGACTGCAACAAGCTCAGTTATGTCAATAGTGTTTTGTGAAAACCAAAAAAGGTAATGCAGGTGGGGGTATATAGAGAGAGGCATAACTTCCAGGAATAAAGCAGTGATGACCCTTCTCTACTCTGCCCTACTCAGACATCATCTAGAGTATTAAGTTGAGTTCTGAATGGCACAGTCTAAGAAGAACATCGATAAGCTGGAGGGTATCCAGAAGACAAGGATGATGAAAGGCCACGAGTTCATGTTATAGGAAGATCAATTGAAGGCACTCAGCATGTTTAGCCTGGAGTTCTGTTTGACCCCAAAGGCAGGTCTGGGAGCAATGGATGGAAGATACGAGGAGGCCGATTTAATAATAGCAAGCATTTCTATAGAACTTTAAGGATTGTAAAGTGTTTTACACATATTATCTCATTTGATCCTCACAATAACCTGTGAGGTAGGTGATATTATTATCCCCATGATGAAACTGAGGCAGACAGAGAGTAAGTGACCTGCCCAGGGTCACACAGTTAGTAAGTGTCTGAGTCAGGTTTTGAACTCTGGTCTTCCTGACTCCAGGCCCAGCTCTGTCTCCACTGCACCACCTAGCTGCCTCTTTGGGCTTGATAAATGGGGGGAATTTTCACAACAATTAGAATTATCCAAAAGTCGAATAAGTTACCTGGAGAGATTGTAGGCTCTTCCTTCTTGGAGGGCTTCAAGCAGAGTGAATACTCACTTGTCAGACACATAATAGAGCAGGGAATTCCATCTGGGGAAGGGTTAGATCAAATGGCTACTATCATGAGCTATCATCATTGGTAATTCATACAGAGTGATTTCATCAGTATAGGGAACCCCCAGGGAGGAAATTCCCTCTATCAGCTTTTATCAACTCTTATTAGTCTAACTAGTTGTCTGGAGACTGAGAGGTTAAGTGATTTACACGGGGTCACACCACTAAGGGTTGGACTTGAATCCAGATCTTCCTGGCTCCCAGGCTACCATTCTACCACACTAACTATTGGGAGACACAAGGATTAAGTGAACACTACCCATGTGGAACTTACTCTCTAGGAGGAAAACATGACAAATATAGAAATAATTATATAGAAAAATGGTAACTTCAAGGGGATACAAACAAGCAACTATGAAGGGTCTATGGAAAATTACCAGAGGAGGACTTCAATGGAGAGCCAAATGAGAACCAAAGGAATAACATTCTGCTCCTAATTATCAAATCAAGAACCAAATCTGTTGCTTCTTTTTGTCCCTGAAAATGCTCCAAAAACATAAAAGAAGAGAGTTCTAAGAAATGATTGACAAAGAAACAGTTTTGCAAAAGGAAAATCACCCAAGCCAGATCTTTTCTTCCTCCCCACCCCCTTGATTATTATCCTTTACATGGGGAGGTCTCTCAGAAAACAATTTTAAATTATAGATGAAGGAAGAGGAGGCCAGATACTAAGACTAGAAAATGAATCTCGCAGTGTTTTCAAGAACCAATTTCATTCCTTCCAGGAAAGACTGGCACATCCCCATGGATTCGGGAAAGAAAATATGCATGATGCCATGTCAGAGGGCAAATGCTCACCAAGAGTGATCTTTAAAAGGGTAGCTATGTTAGGGAAGCCACAAAATCCTTGCAAGCTACACAACATTTACATTGAAGTAAGAGGGTTGGGAAGTGAGGGGTGTCCCAAGAGGGTGTGGCAATCAGTCAAAAAGCATTTATTAATTACATACTTAATGGACCAAGCACAAAGAAAGACAAAAATATCTGAAGGAATTCACACTTTAATGGAGGGGACAATGTGCAAACAAACTTGGTTATACAAGAGATACACAGGTAACTTCAAGATGATCTCAAAGGGAAGATGTCAGAAATTTATTTAGAACAGAAAAAGCTTCTTGCTGAGTCTTGGAGGAAGCCAGAGAAACCAAAAGGTTCTGGGCCAGAGCATTCTGGGTGTGAGAGATAGTGTAAAAGCACAGAGATGGCAGATAGAATGTTGTACATGAGGAAGAATGAAGAGGCCAGTGTCATGGGAGTATAGAGAGAGTTGGAGTATAGAGTATAGAGAGAGTCGTAAGGGGTGAGGTTTTAGAAGGCTTTAAAAGTCAAACAGGGGGTTTTATATTTTATCTTGGCAGTATTAGGAAGCCATTGGAGTTTACTGAGTAGGGATGATGGGAGGGGAGTGTCATGGTCATATCTGTTCTTTAGAAAGATGACTCTGATAGTTGAGCAGAGAATGAACCAGAGTGGGGGAAGACTTGAGACAGGAAGATCAACCAGTAGATTATTGCAATAGTGCAAAGGTGAGGAGATGGGGACCAGCCTACACAAAATTGGTGATTGGGTTAGAGGAAAGAAGGGGGCATATAAAAGTGATGTAACAAAGATAAAATCCAAGGTCTTGGCAAATTGTTCATGGTGAGGTATGGAGGGAGTGGGTTATTAAGAGTCATAGATGGCACCTAGATTGTAAGCCAGGTTGTCTAGGAAAATGATGACAACCTCAATAGTAATAGAAAAGTTAGCAAGAGGGGAGGAGGGTTTGGGGGGAAATAGTGGGTTCAGTTTAGGGTACCTGAGGAGATGGCGGCGCCCTCAACAACAATGGGAAGCTGGGGAAAGGGAAGCATGTGGAAGGAAAGATTCTGTTTTCAGCATATTAAGTTTGAGATGTCTATGAAACATCCAAGAGGCAGCTGGAAATTCAAGACTGGAAGTCAGGGCTGGATAAATAGATCTGAGAATCATCTGTATGGAGACAATCTTTAAACCATGAGACAACATTGATGAGATCACCAAGAAAGCTAGCAGAGAGGGAGAATACAAGATGACACAGGACAGAGTCCCATAGTTAGTGGGTGTGACCCAAATGAATATTTAGTAAAAGAGATAGAGAAGAAGGGATCAAACAGGTAGGAGAAGAATAAGAAAAATGCAGTGTAATGAAACCTAGAAAAGAGAGACTGTCCAGGAGGAGAAAGTGATTAGCAGAGTGAAAAGCTGAAGAGAGGTCAAGAAGGATGAGCACGAGAAAAGGTCATTAGATTTAGTGATTAACTCAGTCAAATGAGGTTGGAAGTCAGACCGCAGAAGGTTTAGAAAAGAATGAGAGGAAAGGAAGAAGCAGCACCAAATGCAGACATCCTCAAGGCAGTTTAGCCTTGAAAGGCAGCAGAGACATAGGATAATAGGGAGGCTAGAAAAATCAAGTGAGGGCTTTTTAGGGTAGTGGAGACATGGGCATTGTGTTGGCAACGGGAAAAACCAGTAGACAAGGAGAGACTAAAGATGGCTGGTAGAGGGGGCAATATTCTGGAGAAGACTGGATGGAATGAAATCACTTGTCTATGTAGACAGGTTTGCCTTGACAAAGAGAAGGGCCACATCAAGTGAGATAGAAGTGAGACTTTCGGTAAAGTGGGGGGGGGGGGGGCGGGGGGGTGTTCAAGCATACATATTTCTGTGTGATCTTTCTGTTAGAATCTACCCCTGCAGATAGTTGGGTTTTTCTTAAATTACTACCCTGGTACAAAATTGACTACATGCCAACGCCATTACTACCTTGCCCACCTATTTTCTCCTTAGAGGCAACTACTTCCTTGGAGAGTAATTCTGTCTCAGACAAAAGCTACCTAACTATAGATAATTTAAAGAGAACACAAGACAGGGGCAATTTCAGACACATGACATTAAGACAGACATATGCCCAAAACACATTAAATACCCCAAATTATATGACTTGTATACAAAATTCAGAATCTCTCCTTCCTCTTGGTATTGAATTCTTCAGCTTAACCTTTAGACTCTTCTCCTCATTCATTCCTCAAATTCAGAAACCACCCTTTGCTCCTTATCTGGACATGTCCTTCTGACTCTGGCTCCTCAGTTCATCATCTTATGTCTTTGGCAACGAATTCCAATTCTGCTTCATTAAGCTTACCCTTTTCTGACTTACCCACTTGTTAGTGCCTGGAGCCTTCTTAGCCTGGAATATCCTCCCCCCCCACCCCATTCCCCTATTCCATTAGTGAGTTGCTCACTGGGCCTCCATTTTAGGGAAGGGCATAGACCAAGTAGCCTTAATTCCCCAGCTTGCTCTACTTCTGACTCACCACTCTATCCCCACAGAAGTATCCTCCTCATATATCACTCCCCTTGCTTTTCATCTATCTTTGGTGTATTGACCTCCCCATTAAAAATATAGGCTCCAGGGAGCGGCTAGTTGGCACAGTGAATAGAGCACCGGTCCTGCAGTCAGGAGGACCTGAGTTCAAATCTGGCCTCAGACACTTAACACAAAAAAAAAAAAAAAAACTAGCCATGGGACCTTGGGCAAGTCACTTAACCCCAATTGCCCTGCCTTACCCCTCCAAAAAGCAAAAAATAAAATTAAAATCAAAAATTTTTTTAATTAAAAGGTAGGCTCCTTGATGACAGGAACCATCTTTCTTTTTATTGTATTTCTTTGTCTAGTGCCTGGTATATAATAAAAGCTTAATAAATGCTTCTTTTTTTGTGTTCCCTTGTCTTGACTTCCTAGAGTAGGCACTTTCCAGTCACATTCTTTCCATACTCCCTGGGAAAGTTCAGCCTGAGCAAAGAAAGGTTCTTCCTAGTCTACATCCAGTGGCAGCCACAGATGTTTCTCATGTTAGGGCCAAATCAGATAATATACAACTCATATCAAGTTTACTTCAAACCCCAATTTTCAGATCACTCTTGTAAATGCAGCCTGGTTTCTGACCCTATTATTGACCTAAAACATTCCTCTCCAAAGGTAATAATTGCCAAGTCTAACAGCCTTTTCTTAATTTTCAACCTTCTTGACCTAGTTATGGCCTTTGACACCATCCATCGCCTTCTCCTCCTGAATAGTCTTCTCTCTAGGCTTTCATGAAACTTCTTTCCTGTGGATTCCTACCTCCCTTTTTGTCTGCTCTTTCTCATTCCCCTTTGCTGGATCTTCAAGGATGTTGCTGCCTATGACTTTGGGAATTCCCTACAGTTTGGCCTTGGTCCCTCACTTCTTTTCCCTCTATACTATCTCAGTGACCTCCCCAGTTCCCATGGATTCAATTCAATTGTGGTTGTCCCTCCCCAAAAGGTTCTATCCTGAGCCATCTTCTCTTTCTTCTCTATATCATTGATAAGCTCAAATTACCATCAGAGACCTGCCCCTTCAGTTATCATGTCCCTGCAGGTGATGCCCAGATCTATAGATTCTGCCCTAGTCTCTCTTCTGAGCCACAGTCCTACTTCCCAGACTTCTAGTTAGACATCTTGAATTGGATGTCCCATAAACATTTCAAACATAATAATGATAAAATGGAGCTCATTGTCTTTTCCCAAAACCCTCCCCTTTTCCCAATTTACCTGTTACTATTGAGGGTACCACCCCCATCCCAGGAACCACTACCCTACTTCAGGCCCTTATCACTTGTTGCAATGATTACAAAAGCCTTCTAATTTGTTTCCCCCACCCCAATCCATTTTCTACTCAACTGCCAGAATTATTTCCTATAAGAGAGGTTTAAATATGTTAGCACTCCCTCCCATCCCATGTTGCCTTCTGGTCTCTTACACTCCAATAGCTGCCTATTACCTCCAGGATCAAATATAAGTATAGTATTAAAACTCTTCACGACCTGGCCCCTTCCTCACCATCAACATGCTCCTTCTTAGATGGTACTCCTCTCCACTCCTTCTACAACCTAGTGAAACTGGATCTTGCACTTGTTTCATCTACCATCTAAGAGCATTTATATTGACTGTTCCCCCCTGCCTAGAATGCTCTTCCTCCATTTCTCAGAATCTCTGCCTTCCTTCAAGCCTCAGCTCAGATAACACCTGCTATAGGAGGCTTTTCCTGCCCCCCCAGGTACTAGAGTCTCCCCCTCTGAGGTCATCTTCCATCTGCTCTGTATCTTGATTGTATCCTCATTAGAATGTGGGCTCCTGGGTGGCAGGGACAATGGTTCTTTTTTTCTCTTTGCTGATACCCCCAACACTTAAAAACAAAACCTCCTAGTAATAAGTGCTTAACAAATGCTTGTCAACTAGTTGTCAACATACCTTCTGCTACACACATATTCTTGGCCTCTCTGACCCCATGAAACCCTAAAACCAGGAAATTCTCATTCCAAAATAAGCCCTTAAAGACTCCCAAGCACTATTAATGTTGTCTTGTTCCAGGTATTTTCATTCATTGGTTTATTCAACAAATATCCAAAAATTGAGCAGAGAATTACAAAATACAGTACTTGGAACTAACCCTCTAGTTGAGCAAATAAGGCAAACACATGAAATGCTAATATATGAGGCCAACAAAAGTGGGAGGGAAGTCACAAGACAATGTATGATTAAGTGCTGCACCTGTAGTGTTATAGTTGAGGTCACTGGGTTCAAATTATGAGGGAAAGTGATGGAGGTGATGAGAATGAGTTGGCCCTTGAAGATAAGAAGTAAGGATAAGCAAAGAAGGAGTACAAGTTGAATAAGCAAAACAAAACAAAAGGAACCTTTCAAAAGACTAGATGTGAATAAACCACTTCAACCAGAGACAACTAATTCTGTGCCAAAATTCTGAATACTGGGAATGTAACTTGGGATTATTTTGGATCTTATAATGATGAAAGGAAAAGGGACTTAGTCAGAATTAACTAATTAACTATTAACAAAACCAGAAGGGATTTTAGAGATCACTTAAGCCAAACCACCCTGCCCAGACCCCATCCCACCATTTTATACATAAAGAAATTGAAGACCCAAGAGATTCAATGAATTTTCTTTAGGTCACACAGTTAGTAACTGACAAAACTGGGATCCAAACCCCAGGCCTCTGACTTCAAGACCAGGACTCATAACAATACACATTGTGATCTTCAACTCCCGAGGTGAAGTCTCACCCAGAACCACAGTTGAGGAGCAGAGCAAGACTAGAACTTGGTTTCTAATGTCTTGAACCCATCCAGTGCCCTTTCTTGAATATCATGCTGCTAATTTTGCAATGATTAATATCATTTTATATTTTACAAGTCCTTGCATTTTAATTATGTAATAAAAAGCTATATAACCCTAGGTTAGTCATTTATCCTCTCATAAGCCCTCTGGGCAGCTCAGGGAATTTTCTCCCTTGGAATTCTCTAACCTAATAAAAATATATCTGGTCCAAAACATTGAGAGCTTCATAATCTGAAGACTAGGGAAATCCACTGAGTTATATGTGGATCCTTTATTTTCTGTGTCTGACTCTTCATGACCACATTTGGAGGTTGTTGGGATTTTTTGCTTCTGTTTTTGTTTTGGCAAAGATACTGGAGTGGTTTACTATTTCCTTCCCCAGCCCATTTTACAGATGAGGAAACCAAAGCAAACAAGGTTAAGTGACTAGCCTAGGGTCACATAGCTAGTAAGTGTCTAAGGCCATATTTGAACTCAGGAAGTTGAGTCTTCCTGACTCCAGGTCCGTGACCTATGGAGGCACCTTGCTGCCAGACTCTTACTGTTCGAATGAATTTAGACCATTCACTTGAGCTCAGTTTGCTTAGTTAAAAAATGAAGAAGGCAGAGTCAGAAGGACATGTCCAGATCAGAAGGAAAGGGTGGTACCAGAATTTGGGGAATGCATGAAGAGTCTGAGGGCTAAGCTCAAGGATTTAATACCAAGCAGAGAAATTCTGAATCTCAAAAGTCTCTTCCAGCTCTAAAGTTATGATCCTAAGACCCCATGACTGTTACTATAACCTTCTACAAGGTCATAACAGCCCTTATCCTTGCCTTTTATTCAGCTACCTTAAAGTCAGCCTGGCCCAAATATTAGGCATGTCCTAAATATAACCTTGAAGTAACTGGAGTTGGAACTCTGGGCTCTCAGTTGTTGAATCAGCTGCCAACTGAAACCTGGAACATGGAGTCAGCCTCAGCTGTTAAGTTAAAATGGAAAAGTTATACATTTAATACCTTGTGTAACTGCTCCACTTTGTTTAGAACTCTTAAGTGCCTGGACTCTTTGGGCCTGTTAACCTATAAATGCCTCTTGCTGCTATCGATAAAGTGTTTGTAGATTCCTTCTACAATCCCTAACATATTTTTTATGTTACATTTATTCTGGTTGTTATGAAAACAAGTTTAAACAGCATAAAACAGACTTGGGATACTACAGCTCCATGAATTAGTGTGGACAGTAAAGTCCCCTGAAAGTACCCGATGTTCCCTTATCATACCCAAATATCAGCCTAAGGAGACGGAGTCTTATGGCTTTCTCGCACAAATCCTCTCTCCATAGCAGATTTATGAACCCTTGTCACACTCCTGAGCGAACAGTGGAGTATTCTAAGGCCAAATTTGGGCAATTGAATTATTTCTCTCAGTATGGTTTTTGGAGTCATTATTTCTGTCCCTGTAAATTGTCTTTTCTTAGAGATAATCAAAGTGCTCTAGAAAAAACGAGGCTTAGGTTTTTGTTGGGGTTTTTTTGGCATGTGTTTCTTAACTTCATCACTCTGCACAGAGGGGGAGAAACGTATGTCTCTTCTTTCTAAACACTGCTCATTTTCCAAAGCTGAGAAATTTGAGAGTATGGTCGCCATGAGTCTGTTTGGGCCTGGAGGAAAGCAGTGATAGAGATTAAATTCTTAACTAGGGGTCTGTGGATAGATTTCAGGGCATCCTTTAATTTGGATGCGAAAAAATATGTCTTTGTTTCAATATAACTTGTTACTTCATAATCCTATATATTCTATGAAATTAAAACTTGATTCTGAGAAAGGGTTCATAGACTTCATCAGACCATCAAAGTGGTCCATGACCCAAAAATGTCAAGAACCCATGCTGACTAAACAATGTTAGTTAATGCCATCTGAAAATTTAATAAATTTTATAAACTCCTCTGACTTTACTTGTCTTGAAAGGAATGTCCTTCTTCTTAAGAATATACTTTTGGCCCTTCTCCATATGGTCTTCTTGATAGCTGGTGCAGTGGACAGAATACCAGGCATGGGATAAGAAAGACCAGAGCTCAAATTCAGCCTCAGACACTTACTAGCTGGGTGACTTTGTGCAAATCACTTGACCTCTGTTTGCCTCAGTTTCCCCAGCTGTAAAATAGAGATCATAATACTTACCTCACAGGGTTGTGTGAGAATCAGATAATATAACATATACAAAACACTTTGCAAAACTTAAAATGCTATATAAATGCCAACTCCTGTTACTATTAAACTGTCCTAATAGAAGTATAATGTCCAAAACGAAACAGAAGGGTGATAGTACTGTTGTATTCTTCCCTAGTCAGATTTCATCTGTATTATTGGGTCCACTTCTGAGTGACACATTTTAGGAAATAAATGAATAAACTGGAATGTAATAAAAATGGTAGGAGGGTTGGAGACTATCATATCTGAGGATCAGGTGAAGGAACTTAGGATGAAGAAAAGGCTTATCGAAAACGTATAGACTGTCTTCAAAGAATTAGACTTATTCTGCTTGTCCTCAGAAGGAAGAGCTAAGAACAGAGAGGCAGAAGTCAGCTTAATGTCCTAAAAATGAGAGGTATACAAAAATGAAACAGGCTATATCAAAAGGTGTTGAGTTCCCCTTACCAGAGGACTTAAAATGAAGGCAGAAAGACCCCTTCCCAGAGAGATCCTGATTCAAGTAGGGGTTGGACTAGATGGCCTCTGAGGTCCCTGATTCAGTGATCCTGAGCCTTGAACAAGAGCAGTTAACGGCATTTATTAAAGGCATGGATTTTGTGCATGCTGCTTGGCTTCAGAAGTGTGATCTGAGAAGGTAATGAACTAAGATGTCTTTTTAACCCCTGAGGGAAAAGCCACATCCCCAAAACCACCTCCTGATTTGGCTTCAGTTGTTGGCACTTTGGTTTCATCACAGAAAGCAGATATTGAGCAGAACTGGAAAGCTACAACCTGTTTAGATGATGCCCTTCCAAAGCACACCAGGGGATGAGGTGATGTTGGTAAATTGATACTGCCTTCCTTGGCAGATGCCAAACAAAGAAAAAATCTACCCCTGAGACTATCAATTTGGAATCTCTCCTGGACAATAAAAACTCAACAAAAGTCACTGATCTGAGTCGCCTGATGATGAGAAGGAAGCTAGAATTGACGTTTCATTTTCTGAGTAAAGAATCCTCAAAGAATAAGAGGCAAAAAGAAAAGAGAAAGGGGGCCAGAGTGCACCTAATGTCTCTTTTGAAGGCAACAACATCTTCACATTCATCCCGAAAGACAGTTGAGGCAACAACAGAGAGTGAAATCCACGGGACTCAGATTAGCCATCACAGTTTTTCATTTTATTTTTTGATTAATTTTTTTCATGCATAGCTGAAAAACACTAACAGAGTGAAAGGCGAGATACAGTAATTAGACCAGATTGCCCAAGGCAAGGAAGAGAGAGAGAGAGAGAGGCAAATGCCGCAGTCGAGCTTCGAAGTAGCATCCTCCACGGCATCGAGTTTCTTCGTACATTTTTTAATTGGTCTTTTAAACTTTTGCATAGATTCATTGAAACTAGTGTTTCTGCCAAGAAGAAAAAGTGGGGATCATTTGGCAGCCATCCCACTTTGCTGAAAGCTTTTTTTTATTTTAAAATATTCCTTTCCTCTATAATATTTGAAAGGATCTGGTATGAGCAGAAGAAGATGGGGACAAAAAAAGAGACAGAGAAACAGAGGGAAAGAACAAGGCAGAGAATGAGAGTAACAGGAAGAGAAAACACACATATTCCATGCTTATAAGCTATATTATTGTATGAATTCAACTATACCTCTGGTGAAATTACAATTCCATATATATATATATATATGTGTGTGTGTGTGTGTGTGTGTGTGTGTGTGTGTGTGTGTGTGTGTGTGTGTGTATACACATATATCACGTAAAACAAATCAACCAATATTTATCTGGTTCTGTTCAGTGTACTGTGCCCCAGATACAAAAATTCCTAAAATTAAACACCACTTCTGATTCACATAAGTTGTGTAAACATAGTTATTAAACTTCTCAATGATCTAAGAAACTCTCCAAGACTAAGTTGCAGATAAGTTGCCTTGGTAAAGGGAGCTTCCTCATCTGGGAGTTCCCTATACTAATAAAATAATAGATCTAGACTCTATCACCTTTTTCACTAACAAAACACTTTTTGATTAACAAAAAATCACCTAAGGATACCATTAAAAGCAAGACAGAAAAACAGAGAGCAGGCAGTGATAGACAGGTATTCATAGCTGGTGAGACAACTGCATTCAAAGAGATAAATGGATGCACATCAACCTAGAGGTCTCTAGTGGAATGCCACGAGGCTTTGTCCTTGTCCTTGTCCTTGCCCCGTTTAATATTTGTTTGATCATTTGAATGAATACATAGAAGGTATGCTTATCAAATTTTCATGTAACACAAAGCTGGAAGGAATAACTAATATTGTTGAATGATGGAATCAAAATAAAAAATCTCATCAGACTGGAAGGATAGAGTGAAACTAAAATTAAATTTAACAGAGATGACCCAAAAAGCAAAGGGGAGGTAGGTGGTGGGTTACAGTTAAAATAATTGTAACATAATATAGTTCAATAACTACTTCTGCAGAAACAAATGGCATAAAAGATGAAATGAATGAAATGTATGCTTGGAGACACAGACAGGCTGGATACATATGGTGAGTAAGGGATAACATATAGATTCCTTAAGTGCTACACTGGCACCCATGGAATGATCAGATCTCTTGCTCCTCTATGGAGAAGACATGAGAAGATATGCAAAGGAATTAAAGAAGGTAAGATAAAATACTTGCACATCCACCTTCTCTCTGCTCACCCAGCCAACACTGGCACAGGCTTTCATCACTTCATGAAATAGCCTTTTGGTTAGTCTCTGGGACTCAAATCTCTCCCCACTCCAATCCATTTCCACTCAGCTGCCAAAATCATTCTCTAAAGCACAGTCTTGGACACACCCTCCCTATTCAATAAACTGCAATGACTTTTTATCACCTCCAGAATCGAATACAACTTCCTTTATTTGGAATTTAAAGCCCTTGGACAATCTGGCTTTTTTCTGCCTTTTCACAACTTATTTACTCTCCTTTAATTAATCTATGATCCAGTGACATTGTTACTCACACTGGACATTCCATTTCATGAGTCTTTTTGCTCATGCTTGGAATATTCTCCCTCATCACATCCACTTCCTGACTCCTTTGACTCCTTCTGGACTCAGCTCAAATCCCACCTTCTACAATGCATGAATTTTGGAAATGTATTCTGCATATTGTCTCCCTCCTTAGAAGTTGAGGTCCTCAAGGATAGGGACCATTTTTTTACTATTTTTTGTTCTCATAAAAACTTAGCACACTTCCTAAAGCATAATTAATAATAAAACTTAATAAATACTGATTGACTGGGTGAGATGTGTTTTGAGTCACTCAAGGCAGCATCCACATTTATGATAATATAAATCTATTGAAATATATTAAAGCAAGTACTTCTTTTGTTATAGCAAAGACTTGGAAACAAGAGTGGGTGTAACCAACTGAGGTAGAGAAAATTATGAAATCATAATGTAACGAAATTTTTGTGACATAAAATGACAATTAGAATGATTTCAAAGAAACTTAAAAAGATTTGTATGAACTGATGCAGAGTAAAGTGAACTGAACCAGGAGAACAATGTATGCAAAAAGAATATTGTCAAGAAAAACAATTTTGAAACACTTAAAAACTCTGACCAACTATAACTCCAGAGAACCAATGCTGAAACTAACTAGCTACCTCGTGACAGATAGGTGATTAACTCAGAACAAAATGGTACATATATTTTCAGTATGTGGCTAGTTTTCACAAAGTCAAGATGTGGACAGTTTTCACATGAACTCCATGTGAATTTATTTTTCTTGATTATGGTTATCTATTTCAAAGGTTTTGTTTTTCTTTTTTCGATTGAGAAGAGAGATTTGGGGAGTGAGGAAAGAGAGGTAATAGTGTTGTCTTCCCTCTCCAAAAAGAAAAAGAAAAAAAGAGTCAAGGAAGCATTTAAAAGAAAATCAAAGGAAGTTCAGAAGGAAACACAAATGGGGAGTGCAGCTTTAAAAGTAACATGCTGAATTTTATGTATACACATTTATATATAAATATATGAATATATATATATATATATGGCAAGATATCCATAATAGAGTTTCATGTCTTTATATACAATCTTTTTCTTCCTGTTCTGCTTTGCAAATGGAAATGCTCAGGTTGTGTGTGTGTGTGTGTGTGTGTGTGTGTATTAAATGCAGAATGAAAAAAATGTAATATATTGTGATATAAATGTAAAGTCTTACACTTTGGTTTAAAATTCAGCTTCTTAATTGTAGGATAGGAAGATATCTGGTTTAACAGCAGTTTGTGTGATAAAAACAGGAACTTAAGTTAACAAGTTTAATGAGCCAACAATGTGATATAAGTACCAAAAAAAAACCTAAGACAAATTGTTTGCTTTATTTTGTTTGAGACCATACTTTATTTTGTTTTGGACTATAATTTTATTAGTATATGGAACTCCCAGTAAGAAAACACCATCTAGCGATGCAGATTGGCATCTGTGATGAAATTTCTAGCCATAAAGTACTACCTGGAGCACAAAGAAATTAAGTAACATGCCTAGAATTAATAGAAGTTGTTTGAATCAGAGGGTGTCCAACATGAAAGGCACACAGGTGTGCATGGGAAACCAAAGGTACACAACACCTGCAATTGGAAATTACTTCCTAGACTATAAAAAAATCCAAACATTCTCTTGATGTTAGTGAGCAAGATTTAGTATAGCAATACAAAACCCTTTCCATGTCAGCATTTCTGAAGAAGTTCAAAGGAGAGAGACAGAGACAGAGAGAAAGATAGAGACAGACAAAGGTAGAGACAGAGCCTGTGGCTTACACCTGGATTTGTTTGAGTAGAGATAGAGTGGCTAGGACTGGCAGAGATCTGAACTCTTCGATGGCACTTCAAGACTGAGGCTTGGCAGGACCTGTGGGCTCCCATGAGCTTCACAGAATGCTGAGTGAGTCTGTGTGGGTATCACCAGGGATACGATGGCAGCAGCAGAGGAACAATTAAAGTAGCTCCAAAAACTTGATGGCTAAAATCTTAGAGGAATAAAAATGGACAAATCTATGTCATGTTGTGTCATGTTTACCAATCCCTCTGACCCATTTCACAGGAGCTGTTCTTTATCTCTCCCCTATTTCTGGGGAGAGTGGGGTTGAGGTGAGCTAAGGCTTCTGGGACAATGCCATCTATGGGTCACAATGCAGCCTTACCTATTGGTAGCTGAACAGATCTGACAGGGTACAGGATCTATAAACCCCTTGAACTCTCCTTGAATCTTTCCACTAGATCTGACATTCACCTGAGGCATCCCCGTAGTCTTCTCAACTGGCCTTTGATTGTCTGCACCTGGCCACACCCTAGACCTCTACTCCTGGATCCTAAAACCCCATTCTCTTGGTTCCTGGTCTCCAGTCACCCCAGACTCCTGGCCACTTCCATCAAGATCCTCCCTAGGCCCTTCCCCCAACCACCTCAGACTACTTGGCCAACCCTAGATCACTCCCATAGTATATAAGATCTGTATATAAGACCCATCTTGCTTCCATGAAAGTGTTCAGATTCTATCTGGCCCACTTAACATTAGCTATACAAATGTTCAGAGTCCTTAAGCATTGGGAAAATGTTGTGGATCTTTAATAAACCTTGTTTTTCTTTGGGCAGCACCCAAGTGTTACTATTTTGGGGTCCAAGCACCCCTAAACCTCAACTGATCCAGATGGCTCAGGATAGAGATAAACCAGAGGTGCTTTAATGAAGGGGGAAAGGCCACTGCTAGAAAATTACCAGCATCTTGGAGGGAGATGTTTGACCAACCACACAGAACAAAGGATCCTACTGTGGCCATGCTGAACCATAGTGTATAAATGGGATCAGACCTTGGGAGATGATGGTGAGATTTTCTTTGAAATGCTGAAGCAATGGCCGAGGGCATTTATCAAATACCTACAATTTGGCAGGCACTGTGGACAATGAAGACAAAAATGAAGCAGTCTTGCCCTCAAGGGACTTATATTCTAATGGATAAAACAAGTTTCAAGATTGCCCTAATAAGTATGATGGAAATGCTCATCCAGTTGGATGTTAGACTATAAGAGAATACACAAAAGTCTTTGTCTTTGTAACCCCTGTGCTTAAGAGGGGGCCCTTAAGAAATTAATGTTCATTGATTACTTGATTAATTGGCTCACCTATTTTCTTATGGAGATCTTGAGCATTTAGCATGTTGGTACAGGCAGTGTACCCGTAGTAGTGATGGAAAACTTGGGTGATGTCCCTCACTAAGCTTATGCTCAGAGAGACCCCAAACATTGCGGGTAACAATGAAAGCTCAGGTTCAAGGGAAGTCTGCTACATCAAACATGAGACCCATGAGTGGAGGGAAGCAGTACAATATCTTGTTGGCCCCAAGGATGTGATACCCCTGAACTTCAGATAATCCCCAAATACACTTCACTAAAGAGACAGGACAGACCAAAGAGAAATAGGTGGCTTATGATTTTGGCAGCACTCAGCAACAGATCACTTATGTGCCTGCCACCAATCAAAAATGTATCAGAGGGCAACTTAAACTGGGGGAAAACAGAAGAGGAAATACTAGGCCATGGAAGGAAGAAAAGATGAACAGAGAAAGGGAGGGAGGGGGCGAGAGACAGAGAGAAGGCAAGGCAGATACAAGAAGCAGAAACTGTTTGGAGAGGGTGGAGGTAGACAATTTTCTCTCAGAGCCTCTGTTTAAGGAAGGCCCCTAGGTCAGATACCTCTACATTTCCCACCCAGTTGTCCTTCCCCATCACACCCCTGGAATAAGTATCCCCTCCCCTTTTCCTTTTGTCAATTTTCTTTCTTTTATTATTGTTTTGTTTTAGCAATTGGCACAGCACACAGTAGGTATGTATATTGACTAACAGAATTCAAAAAGGATACTGCATATAAAGCATTTTGTAAACACTATAGAAATATCAAAGATTATTCTTGAGAATGGAATGAACCACTTTTATGTAGTATGTCTAACAACAGAAGATTTTAAGCAGAGGCCACATGATCAATTTCAATTCAATTTCATAAACATTTAAGTGCCTCCTATTTTCAAGGGAGTAGAAAGTAACATAAATAAGGGGTCTTTTGAGATAAAACCAGAACAATAATAAATGGATGAGAAGTGGAAGAGATCTATGTAGATTTTTGCGACATTTTCCCCCAAAAAAAGACAGGGGAACCACAAAATTTAGACATTTACAATCCCGGATATGTTGCCAATCTAAGTAGAAATGGTGAGAAAAATAATAATAATAGTAAAAATAATAGAATAGAAAAGCATCTGAAATAATAATTATTATTCTTATACTTTAAATTTTTATAATAACTTCCATTTATACAGGGCTTTAAGGTTTGCAAAGAACTTTAGAAGTATTATCTCACTTAATCCCCTCAATAACCCTGAGAGGTAGGCACTATTATTATCTTCATTTTTAAGAGGAAGAAACTAAGAAATTAAGGATCACACAGCTAGTAGGTACAATTTGAACTCAAATCTTCCAGACTCCAGCTCCAGCATTCTAACCATTGAGCAATCTACGGAGGAGATCCATGCTGAAGGTAACTCAAGTTTGTGGGCATTGAAAGATCAATTCTCAAGTTCTGTGAAAGTATAAAAAAACTGGAGAAAAAAAAAACTTCTGACTATTATTACCAAAAACTGATACTGAGGGAATATCAGTAGCTACCAAGTCATATGTCTACTTTCCTACCTAGGCAAAAATTTGATGAGAATAATCTACATACACGTGGAGAAAATCCTTGATGAGAGAGGAATTGGGCAAAACAGGCTTTTGCAAGTGGTATTTATAGGAGACCACAACTTTGTAATGTCACAATTGACTGGAATTTATAAAGGCATCAAGATCCTACCATGATTACTCTTGGTTGACTATTTTTTTAAAAAAGTATTTGATAGAATAGGGCAAAATGCTGCCATAAAGGCTCCCTTCCAAATGGTGTATACATTAAAATGATGTAGGACTCTTTGAAAGATGTTACCAAACACACTGGCCTCTTCATTTGATGACTACCTGATCGAGACTATCAAGAAATGAAAATAATGAGGCATAAACTTGCCAGAGACATTTGCCACTGTTGTTGAAGGAGGTCTAGGTCAAGAGGAATTATGGGAAGATGATGACATCCTCCAAATGTTCCTGTTTTCACATGATGCTATGCAACTTGCAGCAAGCCCTGGGATACTGCAGAGCCTCCTGAAATCACTAATTACTCAAGAGAATTTGGTCTAGTTATCTATACAAGAAAATGTAAATTTTTTAAATGTCTATTGTCCAGATTATACTATGTAATCAGATGAACAATCCATAAAGTGGAGGTTCTTAACCTTTTGGGGGGTGATGGACTCTTTGGCAGTCTTTTGTCATTGACAAAGCCCTTCGCAGGATAACATTTTTACGTGAGTAAAATCCGTAGTGGTACAAAGGAAACCAATTACATGAAAATGCAATTATCAATTAAAAAAAAAAAAGGACTAGTTCATGGACTCCAGGTTAAGAAATCCTGCTATATAAAAATTAAATTAAATTTTAATGAAAATAAAATCAAAGAGGCAAGTCCTTTAGTAAAAAGGAAAGAAGGAAGGAAGGAGGGAGGAAGGGGAAAGGACAGGGAAAGGAAGGGAATGGAATGGAAGGGAGAGTCTTTGCTTTAAAATTTTGTCTATCAGTGAAAATATCTGGAACGAATATTACAACTGGACAATGAGGTGGGCTTCATTGAACAAAAGGAGATGGCTATCATGAATAGACTGATAGAGATAAAAAGACCTGAATTCAAATCCTACCTCTGACACTAGCTATGTGACCCTGGGCAAGTCACTTAACCTCTGCCTCATTTTCCTCATGTAAAATGGGATATCAATAGTACCTCTCCCATAGGGTTGCTATGAGGGTCAAATAAGATAACAGTACTTTACCAGCATTAATGTGGTATATAAACACTAGTTATTATTATTATTATAGGAGGAAAACAAGCAAACCACCTTAGAGAAATCCATAGTTCTCTTAATGACCCCAAACTTCTACCTGAAAAAAGATCCCATCTTTTTAACTGCCAGTTTTCTTCCAGTGATCTTGGATACAGCATCATATAATATAGTTTCATAGTCTCTAAAGTACAGAGGTTAAGGATCACAAAAAAAGCAATGAAATAATGAAAATAGATTAATGATGGAGGAAGAGACAAAGATATAGATACTGTATGAAATATGTATGTGTGTGTGGAGAGAGAGAGAGAGAGAAGAGGGAAGGAAAAGAGGGAGGGAGGGAGAGACAGAAAGAGACAGAGAGACAGAGGCAGAGAGACAGAGAGAGAGACAGAGAGACAGAGACAGAAAGATAGACAGAGAAAGACAGAGACAGAGAGACAGAGAGAGAGAGAAAGACAGAGACAGAGAGATAGAGAGAGACAGAGACAGAGAGAGAAAGAGAGACAGAGAGACAGAGAGAGAGACAGAGAGACAGAGAGAGAGAGAGAGAGACAGAGAGACAGAGAGACAGAGAGACAGAGAGAGAGAGAGAGAGAGAGAGAGAGAGAGAGAGAGAGAGAGAGAGAGAGAATCATTATTAAGCCAGACACTGTATTGGGCACTGAGAATATAAATACAAGCAAAGGCTCTGTCCTCAAGGACCTTACATTTTAATCAGAGCTAGAAAGGGGATGGGATTTGTGCAGAGTCATGAGGTGAAGCAGGTCAAGAAATGGCATGGAGGCCTGTGTCTGCCATGATAATTCAGAAGATAGCCCATGAGAGCTGAGAGACCCAACAGGCCAAGAACAGGTTACTGCTACTAAGGAGACAATTGATGTTCAAAGTAAATGCAGTATGGCTAGAGCGGGAACATGGTAGGTCTAAAAGGGCTACTCGAGTTAAAAATGACCAATCACAAAGGAAATAGCGTAAAGCAGAGGGGTCACTGGTTTGTGGCCCCCACGTCTACTTGAATCTGACACCATTGATATAAAGGATAACATCAGAGAAATGTATTAGGGGGGAAATCAAGCTGGTAAAACAGATAACCTGTGTTCTCCATTATAGCTACCTGATAACATAGGCAATGTGAAGAAAGACCCCAACATGTTGAGTTAGTCCCCTATAGTGAATATACAGGAGAACCAAGATGAGAGGTGCATACAATGGTCAGGCATGGACAGGTCTACCTCCTTAGAGGGAATATCCACCTTGATAAGATCACAAATCCATTGGAGTATTATAATATGATCAAGGCCTTGTGGTGGGCCCTGTGAATACAAAGAAACAGCACCTAACCTCAAGAGGCTGATATTCTACTGGGATATTACCAAAGTGATTCTTATAATGAGTGATCAACCTCTAACGATTCTTCCAATTCTCAGATTCTATGACTCTATACAATTATAGTCTGTCCTGATTCTCAAAACCAGTATTTTAAAAAGCTGTCCCTGTTGCCAGGGAGATGAAAGTGGCCAGTGGCATTTAGCTTAGACCATAAAGCTGTCGAAATCAAACAAAATGCAGTAAGAGGGTGGAAAAATATATGCCATTGTGGTAAAGACTTCACATAGCTCGTAACATCTGGTTATGGCATTTGGGTAGCTACAACCAGACTTCCATAGGAAACTCAGAACAGAAAAAATCCTGACTCCCATCTTTCCCAGGATTCACAGGCCTAACTTCCCATAGGTGCTAGAGAAGCTCCTAGTTTCTTGGACCAGCTGCTCCAGTACACCAAAAGGGAAAATCCCCCAGGTAGAGAAAATGATATGATTTCTTCTATGACCAATCCCACAATTCTGTGAATTATGCTGGGAGCCCCCCAAGACAGCAGCTATTCCATGTGTTTCCTCGGGAAAATGGATTAAATAGGCCTAGCCCCAGGCAAAAAAAGCAAAGTTCTGTAAGACAAAGAGAAAGTTTAGAAAAGAAATTTATCAGTTTCTGTTCTGCACACTACTCTTTGCCTTTCAGATCCCTTTCCTCCTAGAGGTGCCCAGTACTCTCCAGATGTAGAGAAAAACAGCTAATAAACTAATTCACACTAACACAAGAGAAGCCAATGTTTAATCCAAAGGGATAAACTTCGAAAGATGAAATTTCATCAGCTCTGGAACCTGGGGAAAGGGATTCAAGACCAGGGGCAACATCCCACCATTTAAACCACATCACATAGGTGACTTGCCAATTCCCCCATCATGTCAATTCTACTTCCATACTTTCACATATGCAACCCTTTCTCTCTGCTCACCAAGTTTCTACCTTAGTTCAGGCTCATATTATCAATCTGCTGAACTATTACAGTAGGCTGCTAACTGACCTCCATGATTCCAGTCTTTCTCTCTCCAATTCAACTTCCGTACAGCTACCACCCTGGTAATCTTGTAACACAGTTCGGAATAGATCGCTCCCCAAGTCAAAAATCTTCAGTGACTCCCAATTCCTTCCCAGCATGTATTTAAAGCTCCCCACAGTATAGCACCTATAAGCCTTTCCAGTCTTGTCTCATATTATTCCCTCTTAAGCTCTTTCCCTTCCAATGTAACTGATCCACCAGCTGTTCTCCATAGATAGCATTCCATGTCTCACCATTGAGCCTTTACAAAAATGATGCCCTTTGTCTCAAATGCTCTCCTTTCTCACTTCTGCCCCCTAGATTCCTTCAAAGTGCAGCTCAGACGCCATGTCCTACACAAGGCATTTCTTGATGCTTTGAGTGGTTGGTTCTCTCTCCTTCTTAAAATTATTTTCTGTAACTTTGCATATAATTTGTGTGTATATCTCCCAAATAAAATGTAAGCTCTTTGAGAACAGGGACTTTTTTTGTTTTTCTTTCTATCAATAGTACCTTACATACTGCCCCTAGAACATTGTAGGCAGGTAATAGATTTGTCAAGTATTATTGTTTTCAGCTATTTTTCAGTCATGATTTCATGACCCCATTTGGGATTTTCTGGCCAGAGATATTAAAATGGTTTTCCATTTTATTCTCTAGCTCATTTTACAGGTGAGGCAACTGAGGCAAACAGGGTAAAGTGACTTGTCCAGGATTGCACAGCTAGTTAAATATCTGAGGCCAGATTTGAACTCACAAAGAAAAGTCTTGCTGACTCCAGACCAGCACTCTATCAATTGAGTTCCTGTAAGACTGACCCTGGAACAAGGTGTATACATTACTCAGTACCTGGTTTAGGGTAATTCTAGCTGTTCAGTTAACCTAAAAAAATTATGCAGACCATCTGCACACCCCTAGCTGGGCCACGAAGATCATCTCTCATTAGGAAAACTATCCTACAATAAACACGATGTTTTTAGCTCAACTACAAAGACAGACTAATTCATTGTACTTCTATATTTCTATCTGGAGTTCTAAGGCTTAAGGGTCATTATAGTCCATGGGTCTGTCTGGATATGTAAAGATCCCAGGCCACTGGGAACTCCTATCTTTGTGCAGTCATCCTCCTTGGGATGAAAAACCTGGAATCATTTGACTAGCTGAACTAACTTACCCCGTGGGGCATCTGTGTATTTGTCATCCTCTAAAAGTTATGTTTCCTCATTTTAAAAAATCAACCACTTAGGATAAAAGGCAGTTTAGAAAAGCTAAATGTATGCCTGTAATCTTTGGTCTATTTTATTCCAGGCATCTCTACTATTATCCAGTGTTTTGTGATTGTCTGACAATATCCAAGTCAAGGACCTTGCCCTTTTATGTTTTGTGTTGTTGTCAGGGACACTGAGTACACTATAAAACTAATATATTTGTTTATGATTCTTAATGGATGGATTCATTGCCCATTAGCCTTGGGGCCTATTTACCAATCATCTGAGGAAAAAATTGCCATTCTCCTGTCTTGTCTACTCAGAGCTGCATGTTTGAGCAAGACCTTAACACACAAAGAAATACAATTGTGAAAAGGCCATTTCGAAAATTAACAAATAGAGATGGCTTAGGTAACAGCTTAACCCAAGGCTCAGTTCTTTCTTCAAGCAAAACCAGGAACAACCTTTTTTAATTTGTGAGCCCTCATTGGCCACCTCTCCAGCACAGCATTTTAATTCTGTAACTTAAGGAGTGGCTTGAAATATTCCCAACTCGTCATCTCCGACATTTCAGAAGGATGTTAAGGATATTGTCAAATAACATTGACTACAGTATAGTGCAGGTAGAATTAGAGGGGCCAGAGGCATCAGCATTCAAATGGCCCTTCCTCCAGGCTACTAGTCTTGTGAAGCTGAGAAGCTAATTGAGAAGTTCACTCCATTTATTAAGCACTTACTGCATACTAGGCACTATGTTGAGTACTGAGACTTCAAAAAAAAAGTTCCTTTTCTCTAGAAGCTCATAGTCTAACAGAGGGGGGACTTCACATAAAAACTATATACGTTCAAAATACATTAAGTGTAAATGGGAGGTAATCTCTAGGGAAGAAGGGGAGGGGTTGGTGGGGAAGGGAGGATTTAGGAAAGCCAGGAGAGAAAGAAGGGAGAGCCTTCCAGGCACTGGGCATGATCAGTGAAAAGCCATGGATTCAGGAGACGGGGTGTTGTGCCTGAGAAACACTGGATCAGAGAGTACATGAAGGGGAGGAAAGCGTAAAAAGACCAATGTTAAGAGAGGCCAGGTTGCATTCAAAGAACTTTTTTTTCCTTTTACATACATACATATACATACACATACACATACACATACACATAACATTTTATTTTTCCCCAATTACATGTTAAACCATTTTTTTCAAAAAACTTTAAAAGCAGAGTGCAGTAGAAATTCTAGGAGCTCATTCTAAGGCCTAGATAGACACTCTTTTTTTAATTCAATTAACAAGCATTTAGTAAGCATCTACCACCCATCCAGCATCGTATTAGAAGTCAGGGATGGAGGAGTGAAGAAGGGGTACTTAACAGGCCTTGTGGAAGAGGGGGCTCTAGGGCTGAACCTTGAAGGAAAGGCCAACAGAGTGGTCACTAAGGAGGGAATAGACTCTCTCTAGGTCACTAGTGTCCAGTGTCCAAAGTTGACAAGGGGCCTAGTGACTTTTCAGAAGGAATGGAAAATCCCAATGTCCTCAAGCTACAAATTGCCATCCCAAACTGTCCAGTCCCACGGAATCCAACAAACATTTTCCAAGCATCTAAGGTGTCACCTCACTGGGGAAAATAGTTTCTTTCCTCAAGGACCTTACCTTCTATATTCACTCAATTGGCTTGCTTCTTGTCTTGAAACAAATGTGATAGTGGGCAACAGGACATTCTAAGGCCAAACGCTGTTTTTGTTTGTAGGACTAGCATTTAGGATTAGGATTTTTCTTTGTTTTTTGGTGGATTTGTGTCTGTGAGTGTGGACATAGGTATATGTTAATGTTTGAGGGGAGGAGGGCTGGTAGGTGGGGCGGTGCACAGAAATTCAGATCTGGAGTCAGGAAGACCTAAATTCAAATCCAGCCTCAGATACTTACTAGCTAAGAGACCATGGGCTAGTCACTTAACCACTGTTTGCCTCAGTTTCTTCACCTGTAAAATGGGGATGATAATAGCACCTACCTTCCAGGATTGTTGTGAGGATAAAATAAGAGAATAATTGTAAAATGGTTAGCTTAGTCCCTGGCACATATTAGGTACCATATAAATGTTAGCTATTATTATTTTTAAACACTAGTTACAAATCAAGGGAAGCTAGGTAATATAGTGGATAGAGCGCCTGGCCTAGAGTTAGGAAGACTCATCTTCCTGATTTTAGACACTTCCTAGCTGTGCGACCCTAGAGAAGTCACTTTAACCCTGTTTGCCTCAGTTTCTTCATCTATAAAATAAGCTGGAGAAGAAAATGGCAAACCACTCCAGTATCTTTGTCAAGAAAACCTCAAATAGGGTCAAGAAAAGTCAGACATGACTCAAAAACAATTGGACAACAACAATAAAGTTACAAATCATAGCATTAAACCCAGGAGCATTCTTCATGCAGCAAATCTGAATCTATTTTTCATTTAACTTGTTTAGCAAAGGCAGGTTAGTCTAATGGGTTGTGTGTTAGGCTTGGAAGGCAGTGTACTCAGTGGTTTTGAGATAAGAGGACCTGAGGTCAAATCCCAGCTGTAGCCATCTGGGTTCTAGTCCCAGGCTGAATCTTACTTACTCTCTTTATGACCTTGGGCAAGTTATTTCTGTTCCCAAGGTCTTGATTTCCATTTTGTTAAAAATGAGAACTAAATGACCTCTAACCCTGGAGCCTAAGACCCCAGATTCCAATGGAACTTCTTACCCTTACTAGCTATGGGACTATGGGCACATTACCGACCCTCAATTTTCTCAGCTACAGAAAATGTGGTTAATAATGCCTGCGGTACCCACCTCAGAGTGTGGTTGGGAGGCCCCAGTGAGATTGGACACTTAAAAGCATTTTACATGCTTAGGGTTGCCAAGTAAATATCAGTCGTTATTTAACCTCTGAATGTGAGAAATACAAACCTCACCAGCAAACAGACTGACAGCCACCTTTTTAAATTCATTTACATGTCTATGACATCAAGAAAGACAAATAATCTTTTTAAATCACAGTAGAACATATCAGTTTCCAAAAATAAACATTTTTAGCAGAATCATGCCATTTCCTGGTCTGCCTATTCATTTCTGCATGACTTATGTCATTCAGCTTTTTAAGCCTGAGAAATTACCTTTTGGATTATTCACAAATCCCTGTAGCAATACCCTAATATGGAGGTCAATTTTGGGACAAAGTCAGGGCAAGTGACGGGGGAGGGATTCTTTTCATCAGTCTTTAGGTACATGGAATGTCACGAAGAGTCATGGTTATTCCTTCATCATAGCTTGTTGTTGGTCTTTTTTTTTTAATTATCATTTTAACTAATCCTCTAACTCTTTATTAAACATTATCTTTACCATCTGCTCTGATGAATACTCAACACCTTGAGAAAGAACACGGGGCTGATTGGTTTTTATGGACAGCATGATCTCTGTTTTATGCACATACTTGGGATTGCCTAAAGGACAAAAAGGATGAACAACCCATTAACTGTAATACACCAACACACAGTTTAGTGTTGCTCTGCCATCAACACGATTGCAGAAGTAAGAGGTGAATCAAAAGGTGTGGGCCTGAAAATAGCAAAACCTACAACATACCAAAAGCAGCATTGTTGGGGTTTTTTTTCCTTTCTGCATGCTCTGATGAGCAATGCTACTGGAAATCACAATGTAGGCTCTGTGAATCAGTTTTTCAAGACTTTAAATCTTATTTTAGGATCTGCCACTGAAGAAAGAAAAAAAATTCCTTTTGAATTCTCATTTTCCTGATGATCTGTGGACAAACACACACACACACACACACACACACACACACACACACACACACACACACACATCCTTTGGCTCTACTTGGAGGGAGCTGCCATCTGAACTGGCCTTATCTAAAATTCTTTGGTTGCTGTTCTTTTATTGCTGTCATTCATTTTTCATTCTCAAAGAAAGCCAATGACATTTTGAGGGTAACAGATGAGTAATTTCTTGGGTTAATGTTAGCATGGTTTAAGTCCCAAAAGGCAGTATAGCACAATGAGTAAAGAAATTCCCTCAAAGTCAGGAGTACCTGGGCTCAAGTCTTGCCTCTAACACATAATGACTCTGGCTACCTGGATACATCATTTAACATCTCTATGTGCTTGATAATGGGAGCAGTTAGGTGGTACAGTGGATAGAGTGTCAGGCCTGGAGTCAGGACGACTCCTACTCCTGAGTTCAAATGTGGCCTCAGAAACTTATTAGCTGAGTGACCCTATGCAAGTCACTGAACTCTGTTTGCTTCTGTTTCCTCATCTGTAAAATGAGCTAGAGAG
Source organism: Gymnobelideus leadbeateri (assembly GCA_011680675.1). Classification (NCBI taxonomy): domain Eukaryota; kingdom Metazoa; phylum Chordata; class Mammalia; order Diprotodontia; family Petauridae; genus Gymnobelideus; species Gymnobelideus leadbeateri. Next base: position 731,073 of record WOXC01005854.1, on the reverse strand, counting down.
GGAAATGGTGGAATCACTCCAGTATTTTTGGCAAGAAAACCCCAAATGGGGTCATGAAGAGTTGCTCATGACTGAAAAATGACTGAACTGTCCCAAATAATTCTCTCAGACTATAAAATACAGATGAGTTGTTGTCCATTTGTTTCAGTGGAAGGAGTTTATATACTGGAAGCTTCTGATACTTATGAAATTATAGTTCTGTACCACCTCCCACTACCACTAACATCATCCTCTGCACAAATAGCCACAGAATTAGAGGTTTTCAGAATTAGAAGGAATAATCATGACCATCTAGTCTAACCCATTCCTGACAAAATGTCATCTATTCAAAGTCCTATTTCTCAAAATCATAAAAAAACAATAATGACAATTTAGTCAAATATATGGATGGCACTATCAATTAAAGGCTAAGCTAATTGCAGGCATTAAAATATTATTATTATTATTTATCTCAATATTTAGTTCATTATAGAGCCATCTACCTCATTAGTCTGCTGAGTCCAAACATCAAAATTATGGTCAAACTTTTTGTTGTCTTGCTTGTCATAAGGATCCCTTGAAGAATCCACCCCCAACCCCGCCCTCACCATAGGAGTGGTAGGATCATTGAACTTCCTTTGGCTGACCTTTCAAGCCAAGGTATTTACTCTTCCTGTTACCATAAAGCTTTATGGTCCCACAATGATAACAATTATGACAGTCTCTGATCACACTGTATATATTAATGACAAGAAACATGTGGCCACATGTCTTCACAGCTTACTGATCTCACTGATAAGCATCATCAGTCTGCCTCCTTGTTACTTGTTCCTTGGGGTAATTAAAAACTAGCTTTTTTACAGTTTAAACTTTGCTTTGCAATGAATTGGAAATATCACGTGCCACAGAAAGAGAGAACATATCAGTCACTTGCTCAATTTTATGCAACTTGAGGCATGAAAAACACACACATATCCAAAAACGCAGATAGAGGGGGTAATCATACACTCAGATTGAGGGCCTTCAAGCTCCTGCCTGCTTCCCCCTCTTGAATTTTAGGCAGCATAGGGAGAATCACTAGAAGGCAGAACTCAGTCTCATATACTGAGAGTGAGGAGCAACCAATGGACAGCCCAACTTTTTTCCTTGGTAATCCCACTGTGCCAGGAGAATTTGAAAAAGGTCCCCAGCATGGGAGAAAAACCTATTGGGGTGTGGGGCGCCCAGGTGGTGCAGTGAATAGAGCACCGGCCCTGGAGTCAGGAGGACTTGAGTTCAAATCCAGCCTCAGACACTTAACACTTACTAGCCATGTGACCTTGGGAAAGTCACTTAACCCCAACTGCCCTGTCTTCCCCCCCCTACAAAAAGAAAAAAAAAACTATTGGGATGAATATATGTCAGCAAATTAACAAGAGCACAGGAAGGATGGGCACGGTTGGATTGTCAACTACATCACTGGAGGGAGCACCCACTTAGATTCATGAGAATATTAAAATACTGGAGTATTATTCCAAAAAAAATCACCAGTTCTCATCTTAGGTAAAGTTGTGGGAGAAATAAAATTTGTTTTCAAAATCCCATGGCTCTGGAGTGTGGAGACAATGTGAGTGGGTCATGCAGCATAGTCAAAAGAACACTGAAATTGCGATCAAAGATGGACATTTGGGTTCCAGCTCTGCTTCCTCATATATATGGAGTAAAAGAAATTAGGTCATAGATTTGGAGCTAGAAAGCATCTTGTAGGTTATCTAGTCCAGCAGCATCAAACTGGATACAGAAATAGGTCCCTGTGGGCTCCTTGTTAACATAAAAAACCACAAATTAACATTATCTATGTCTTATGTTATTTTTATTTATTTTAGTAAACATTTCCCTATTACATTCTAATCTGTTTCAGCTGCACTACGGAGTTTTGATGGCTGCTCTGGCCTAGTATGACCCTCTCCTTTCACTACCACTCATACTATCTCTACGTCTGGGAGGGACCTCAAAGCCTATTTACTCCATTCCTCTCATTTTACAGATGATGAAATTAAGGCCCAGAGAAGCCAAGGTCACAGCGGGAATAGATGACAGATCGAGGAACAAACTTGGATTCTCTGACTCGGAACCTGGAGTCCCTTCCACCCACTTACTCTACCCCACTAGATAATCTCTAAGGGTTCCTTCCAACTATAAATCTCATGTTCTTTTCTCCCTGGTGCCTCCTATCACCCCACTTCCCCCTTCTCTGTCAGTAAATGTATGGTGTCAAGATGAGATTCTATTGGCTTGGGATAAATAATAGATAATAAATAAAAATAACCAGTATTTACAGAACATTTTACAGTTAGACATACTTTATATAATTTTCCCCATTGGATCTTCAAAACAACTCTTTGAGGGAAGTAATATATGTATTCATTTCCACTTTACAGCTAAAGCTGCTAGAGATGGAAAAAGACAATTTGCTGATAGGAAAAAACATCCCCAACCCAACCAGATGTTGATACCTCATCTGTAAGGCCAACCTAATTTTTCACCCATGAATTAATGAAATGAAAGGATGGATCATGAATGGAGAGATGAATGAATGGATTAAAAGCATTCATTGAGAGCTCACTATGTGCCAAAGTGATAAGAATAGGATAAATACATAACTGCTTCTCTTAGGGTTCATATAAAGCCATACATTTAGTGCCTACTGGAAAAAAAATTGGACCAGGCAAAGCCCTGGTCACCATGAACTAATTACAGCTCTGATGGCTTCCATGAGAATTAAATCTTTCATCTTTGAGTTCTTAGTCAAACCAAAACTATTTATCTCCTCCTATTTGCTGTGGTTAGTAAGATTTGTGTCTTCACCATAGAATGACATATTGCTAACCACATGAACTTGTTGGTTAAAAGGACTGTGTTTTCGCATTGTGAATTTCTATTACATACTCATGTAATTACATCCCAGCTGCAGGAAATTTGGCTTAGGGAAACCCTGCTTCCCTTTCATTTGTAATAATTGTAAACATCTGGTTTAAGAAAGTTCTGCTCTTGGTCTTTCTATGAAAATGAACCATGAAGACCAAATCTCATTTCTTGGGACAAAATGTATGACAACCTGTTGTATCAAATACAACCATTTCCCTCTGAAAAAGCAAATATGGTCCTGTTTTTAGGTGATGCTTCTGATGATGTATCAGTCTTTGAAGCTTTCTAATGATGACTGTTCATCTATGAAGTCATTTGGGTTTTTATTTATTTGTTTATTTGTTTGACCTGGATCTAAGATTTCATCAATGTGGGAAATTTCTAAAGCAGAAACTTCTGTTTATTCAGTTTTGCCATTCCTCTACAACTGATTTATTAAGAGTCACCTTGGGTACTGAGAGATTAAGCATACCCAAGGTTGCAAAGCCGCAGTGAGTCATGAGGACTTGTATCTTACTGACCTAATAGGATTTCTTTTCTTTTTTTTTTTTTTTTGCTTTTTGGAGTGGGGGGAGGTAGGGCAATTGGGCATAAGTGACTTGCTCAAGGTCACACAGCTAGTTTTTGTGTTAAGTGTCTGAGGCCGGATTTGAACGAAGGTCCTCCTGACTCCAGGGCCAATACTCTATTCGCTGCACCACCTAGCCACCCCGATAGACATTGAATTTCTAGACATTGAAACTACTACTACCAATACAGATCAATAACCTGCCTGTGACGGATACAGATCAAGAACATGCTTATGTCTTGAGGAGTTACCTGAGGCACTGGGAGGTGAAGTAAGTTGATCATATACAAACAGTGGAAGTCAGAGGCAGTCCTTGAACCTGGGTCTTCCTGACCCTAGTCAACTCCCCATACTGCCTCTCATCACTACCATCATCATGTAAGTTGGATTAAAAAGAGAAACAGAAAACGTATGTTAATGCAATGTAATAACAAAATAGTCATATCAAAGGAAATAATTGAGACTAACTTCTCCAAAGAACTGGAAAGAAGTGGGACTAAGATAAGATCCATAATTATTGGTTCACATGCTTCACAATGACACATGAATTGATAACAAAGCACTTTACCAGCTTCTTCTCAGGTGTAAGCCTATTTCTGTATCTATGGAGAGAATGTGTCATTCATATATTACCAAAAGATGAGTATATCAGTGCCCCTTCCAAATACAGGCCAATTATGTATTTATAGACTTTTTACAAAGCATTCACAGAGTATCACCAAAAAAATCTATAAACACTTAAAAGGAAACAATGTATTGGACGCTGGACCATTATCAAAGCAAAACGTTGCCCACATTTACCCAGACAAAATATTGATCTACAAAACCTAGAACATTTGAATAGATGTTTCCATAACAAATACTTATAGTCTTCAAAGTAGCAGGAGAAATCAAAATCACATGTGAACAGAATGAGGTGCATAACATCCCCATTATCCTGTCTGCTATGGGAACTGTACCAACGATGCTTTCAGTGAGCCTACAGAGGAAGAATTTATATCTTAATGCTTTTATTCAATTACAAAAAGCAGTTATTTTATCCATCTGCACAGCAGGCCAGAAAACATGAAATATAAAATAATAGCAGGATAGTAACTTATCCTGGGATCATTTCTTTTGAGCCCCATCCAAAAAGGCAAGAATGAGATGATAATAATCAAAAATAATATCTGTCTTTTATATTGCATCTGAAATTTCACAAAGTGCTTTGTACACACTACCTTACTTGAACATCACAGCCACCTGTGAGGAACATGAGGTAGGCACTCGTTACAAAACCAAATGGATGAGGTGTTCTATTGTCTAGACTGTGGTGTGCAGTTGGAAAGTCAACCTACCAAAATGTTCCATCGGTATACATATCTTGGACAAGTGCTGTAGATGAACAATGGGCTGGAGTTGGATAGCAGGCAGAAGAAGAGGGAAGCTTGGGTTACATTTGAGAAAAGGGACAATACTTGTTTATACTCTAAGGTTTGCCCTTCAACAAAAATCCATCTCTGTTAACACTAATATTCTCTCCGTGGTCCTACAAGACTACTGAGACCTTGGCCCATTCATGAGAAATTTTAGGTATTTTTTATATTTGCATGAAAAAAATAAGAAGTTAAATTAGTTCTGGTTTTGGCGGTGGCAGGGTTTTTCAAAACTGGTTTTCTCTATCTTGCCAAAGCTGGAAATGAAGTGGCTATCCATGACCTCAATCCCACTACTTATTGGCACAGAAGTTTCTAATACTCTTTTTCTCACTTGGACCAGTTCACCACTATTTAGGCAATCTGTGTCTCCCCACTCCTGAAGGTTCATCAAATTGGTACTAGACAACACAGATAACAGATGGAATTGGTCCACTGCAGCTCAGAACTCCTGAGCTCAAGAAATCCACCAGCTTTGACCTTCTCAGTAGCCGGGATCTTAGGAATGCATCACTGTGCTTGGCCAAATTAGATTATTTGCCTGCTTTATTTTCACAATATAATTTTGAGACATCTTAGGTATAATTTATTTCTATGTGCAGGGTTATTGGGCATCCTTATCATCATAAGAAACAAAGAAATAATCATTCTAAAGATATACTTGTACACGATAGCAATCCCTGAGAAAAACATCAGTGAAGGAATGATGAATTAAAAAGCATTTAAAGCATTTATTAAGTTCTTGTTAGATGTAAGGCATTTTGCTAAGTGAAGTTTAGCAAGAGTGAAATTTCATTTGACACATTAAAACCTCAGTGTACTCTTTGCAGGACCATGGGAAATCATCCATCCATTCCTAGGCATGGGGTCCCTAGTTTTCAGATGAGTTTGGTGAACGTGCCTCAATCACAGTGATGTCAGTGAATCAAGTACTCCCTACCCGAGAGAGGGACATCATATAACCAATCCCCAGCGTATCCTGAGAATGTTAACAGAGAGGGAGAGTGTCACCTAAATGCTATCTGTCTGGCCAGGAGCTGGAACGCAACTAGGGAAGCTGAGTGTGCATCAGTCATCTTGAAGCCTCATAAAAGTAGGGAAATTGTATTTGCAAGTCCAATTTTTGAATGTTTGAGGATGTCTTGCTGGAACACTGCAGTAAGGAGTAGAAATGAGAACCCAGAGAGGAGATTTGGGTAATATAGTGAATGTGACTCTCAGCAGAAACGCATGTATATGCTTTCTACACTAATTGGATTACATTCTCAGATGATGCAGGGAGATTGACAGAAACTAAGTTCCCACTCAAGTTGTCCTATCACCCTACATATGAGCCAGGGCACAGAGTTAAGAGGGCTGTGTCAACCTTAACTCTGGGTTTCCTGACTTTTATGGGTCTAAGCCAGAACCAACATGTTTTATTAATGTCAGGTTTTGGGGATTCAGTATTCAAAATATTTCAAGTAAGAGATATGATGGGTCCTGAATACCTGGTATCTGTTCAAACTGACAGGTAGTAAAAAAATAATAATAATTCATTATTTTAGACAAATTATTGAATAACTACCCACTTAGAGAACTTGGTGACATTTACACAAATAGTTTACTTTAAAAAATGAAATCTCTAAAACACCAAAATATTGATTGTGCCATGATCACATATGCTTTGGTATATTTTTAAAGCCTTTCTTCTGATGTAGGGCTAAATATGTTCTCAGTTTGATCATATCCAGGGGAACTTGGAGCAAGGAGATTAATTGGGGCATAAAAAAGTGAAGCTACACCTGGAAAGAAATAATGCTTGGATTCAAATGAGATAAGAGATTCCAGACTGATGGTCTTTTCCCATTATTAACATTGATACCTGAATGAAAACAAAAGAAACAAGACCTTTCACAAAATGCCATGGAACTGTTGTGCATGATTACCTCAAACAACATTTAAAAGAAATATCAAGCATCATTTTCCACTAATATTTTGGTTCCAGTTTCTCTGCAAGGGAAGAATGATGAACTTATGTTATATGAATTTTTCATATTCTACATTTCTTGCTAGGCATAGGAAAAAGGTAAATTTCAGTTCAACTCAATAAGCATATATCAAGTCCCCTTGTGTCTCAACATTGTGTTAGATATTGAGTATATAAAAAGAAAAATTAACCAGTGCCTACCCTCAGGGAGCTTACAATTTATTGGAGTGGTCATGGCAGTCAATGTGGCACCAATATTTGAGATAGTAGTAAATAGATATTCACCCCAGAAATATATTTAACATTTAATGCTTATGTAAACAAAACTTCCACATCAAAAAATTTGACCTGTAACTGAAATACAGATCATTGAGACTTACTTTCCAGTAGGAGGTAATCATTTGCCCCTTGAGGGCAAAGACTATGCTGTATTCTATCATCAAATCCCAGCATCTTGAAGATAGTAGATGTTTGGTAAGTGTTTATTGGGTTACCTAATTGAATTGGGACTTAATTTTATCTTCTTAGGAGATGGGAAAAAACCTTAGAGATTATCTCTTTAACCTCAAAGGATGTTTAAGGAAATACTTTACATCTTTGTTACAAAACCCAGAGATCTATATATCACTTTTAGAGTCCCACATTTGTTGTATTGAACTTGAATATGAATGTATGTGTGTATATATATATACATACACATTCACATATATACGTGTGTGTATATATATATATATATATATATATATATATACACACACACACATATACATATATATGTAAGTTATAAATCCATTAGAGATATCAGTAAGATTATACGAAAATTTCTAAGTGGCTGATGGGATGGGGAGACAGGAGTCTTAGAATAGGGAATGTGAAAGTGATCATTGAAAAAAGACCATCTTCGCTGCGATACCACCACCTCCCCCGCCCCAGCTTGCACTCACAAGTTGAGTTCCCTTGGGGACAACTCCCTCAAATTCCCTCTCATATGACATATGAGGAATCTGAGACTCATAAAAATTAAAGAGCCAGAATTAAAACAGCGATCTAAAAATCCTAAAAGTCTTTGCCTCTATCCTCTTATAATTCCATTATATATTTAAATATATGTATTTAAAATGTATAAATATATTTTTAAATTAAAATATATTTAAATTTTATAACTATATTAAATAGTTTAGATAAAGAATATTATATAGATACCTTTTGTTTTTATATCAGTTATTTTTATATATGTGGTTATATGTAGACATATACATACACACACATATATACATATATATATTCCCATCTTCCCCACCCATGATTTCTCCATTATTAAAAAAAATCAAAACAGGTGAATAAAATCAGCTTGTACAGTAACCATGTCTGACAGTACTGACAAGATTCTACTTCCATGGTCCCCCACTAGTCACCCAAAGGAGAAAGGTGCATTTCCTCATTTCTTCTCTGGTGCTAAAATGTCACCTCTAGCCTCTTCCTGCATCTGAATCAACCCTTTGACTCTCGAAACTTTCCTCTAAAGTGTTCTTTAACCCTCCTTTAACTGAGCCTTTGAAGATGAGCTCTCTCTCCCTTCAGCAGGCCAAGGACAAAAGCCTTGTGATATTTTTAGTTAGATTGCTCCCATTAACAAGCATTAACACCTTTTCCTGGTATTACTGCTGTTTTTCCACAGTTACTGCAAACTGTCTTCCCTCTTTCTTGGTTCATGCGCCAAGCTCACATGTTCAGTGAGGGATTTTTCCCCCCCTGGAAGCTGCAGGTGCTGAGTGAGTTACAGGCTTCCATATCCATAAAATGTAGTGCCGGTGCAGATTAAAATGTAAAAAGATTTAAGCTGATCAAAAACATTTTTATAAGAAGAGATACATAGGGATCACTGGAAAAACCTAAAGTAACTGGAAAGGGCCCAGATTCTGTGTTTGCATTTACCCACACAATTCCCATTGGCCTACACAAGCAGTTCCATTGGCTGGTACCAGGGATAACACTGAACCCAATTTGGTCTAATTTATCCATTAAATATGGATAAATGGAATCTGCAGCTAAGAGAAATCAAGATGGATTGCTAGAGACTTTCCATTGGGGCCCAAGAACCTGCATTGCATTTCTCAAGACCTTGATTTCCTTTGTAAGACCCAAAGCCAACAATCACACTGGAAAAGTTTAGTAAGTGCCCAGGTCAGAAATACTCACAGTGTAGTTGATATCCATGCTCTGAAGGATGCCATTCGTGTTTGTGTTGGTGGTCAAAGAGTAGAAAATCTTGAGGTGGAAGAGATCTCAAAAGCCACCCAATCTACACCTATCATTTTTCAGATAAGGAAACGGATGTCCAGGGCACTTGGGTGATTTTCCCATGACCATAGAGAAAGTAAGTATCTGGGGTGAGATTAGCATCTGGGTTTTCTAAGTTCAAATCTGGAATTCCCCACACTCTTTACAAGGAGACATAGAATTTTAGATTTAGAGCCAGGAGAACATAGAATATCTACTTTAACCCCCTCACTTTATAAATGAGGAAACTAATACTTCCCCAGACTTACAGGTAGTAACTGGGAGAGACAGAATTTGAACCTGTACCTTCTAACTTTGATTAATTTCAATGCCCTTTCCCTTGAGGTTAGTTTGTTTGCTTAAATTATAAATTGCTAAATTAAAACCAATAATAAACTTCAAAGTTTATTTTGGGATCTTCCTGAGTCCAAGGATGACCACACTATCTATTAGACCACCTCTTTCTAGGTAACCCTGAGTTTTCCCAAGACCATAGACCTATCATGCTACTGTCTATCAGTGAAATTTACATTGCATAATTCCCATCACATGGATAATTTATATTACATACATGAACCAGATGCTTTTACTCTATACTAGCACCTCTGGTAGAAGATTTGTTCACAACGAAGGTTGACACCATTGGCTAAAATGAGATTCGGGGATGACAGTCAATCGTTTATATGGTACTTTAAAGTTTGCAAAGTGTTTTACCTGTAATCTCATCAGAGCCTCACCCACATTTCTGAAAGGGAAGGATGACTATTACTTTCATCCCTGTTTTATAGATGATGAAACTGAGTTGAAAAGGGGTTAAGTGACTTGCCCAGGGCCACACGGCCAGTAACTATTAGAAGCAGTATTCTATTTCTGGTGTTCCTGACTCGTTTCTAAACTCTATCCACTATGCCAGGCTGCTTTCTGAAGCTATGATTTTCATTTATTCGTACCATCCCATGTCAAGCCTCCTTTGCTTCAGATAATCAAGAGTTGGCTATATAGTGCCCATGCATCTGGCAGGTTAATAAATACTCTGTGACGAGGGTGGCAATAGTGGTGTTAATGGCACCATATATAGAGCTCCGCTTGAAAGGGGTGACAGACAAACTGCTCTCTTCTCTTCTCTTCTCTGGACTTGCTACTTAAAGGTGAAAAAGCCAGGCCTTACTTTTTCTAGTTGGCATGCATCATGTTGGTTCATAGCAGGATAGGAATAGAGCAAAATCCAGGGACTTAATCATGTCCTAGGATCAGGTCTCTTGGTCCAAGGTCAGAGTAAGCAATGAACAAGGAGTCCAAGAAGTCAGAAAAGGCTAAAACTATCAGATTGATGTCAAAGGTCAAGATGGGCAAGTCAAATCAACAAGCATTTATCATGTGCCTACTATGTGTTATCATTGTGTTAAGCACTAAGGCTACAAAAAGAGATAAAAGACAGACCCTGCCATTAAGAAGTTTATAATCTAACAAGGGAGACAACATGTAAACAAATATACACAAAGCAAGCCATATATAGGATAAATAGGAAATAATTAATAGATGGAAGGCACTGGAATTAAGAGGAGTTAGGGAAGGCTTCCTGTAGAAAGTAAGATTTTAGTTAATACTTAAAAGAGGCCATGGAGGCCAGCAGTCAACAAAGAGGAGGGAAAGTGCTCCAGGCATGGGGAATGACCAGAGAAGATTCCCAGAGCCAAAAGATCAAGTGTCTTGTTCATGGAACAACCAGGAGATCCATGTCACTGGATCAAAGACTACATGTTAGGGAATGGGGTATAAAAATATTGGAATGGTAGGCAATGGCTTGTAATTATTATTATTATTATATTATGGTTTATGTTCTTTTAGTCATTCAGAGAGTATTGGTAGAATCCAGGGGCCTTTTTTTAACTAAATCAATTATATATTATTTGAATGCCAAACAGAGCATTTTGTATTTGCTCCTTAGAGGCAACAGGAAGTTTATTGAGTAGGCATGAGCAGACCTGTGTTTTAGGAAAGCCATTTTAATGACTGAATGGAGAATGGGTTGGAATGGGAAGAGACTTGAGGCAGGCAGACCCTACCAGCTTCTTAATGCAATTTTCCAGGCATAAGATAACGGGGAATGGCAGTATCACAGGAGACAAAGGGGCGTATTGGAGAGATGTTGCAAAGGTAAAATCAGCTGGCCAAACCTGGAATCCAGCATATTGTTTAATGACTTCAAGGTAATTCAACAAATATTTATTATTACTATTTATTATTAAGAACCCCTGCTTGCTGAGCACTATGCTAGGAACTAAAGCTGGAGATAAAGAGACACAGAGATACTTCAAGGTAGCTGTAAAAATCCTGATCTGTATTTGGCTAGGATCTTCTTATCCCTTGCCAAAGGCATTCCTGGCCTGCACAGAAAATTCCCTTGAATCCTCACTTCTCTGGGGTCATTTCGTGCTCACTTACTTTCTCTTCCCACTGATAAACTCAGGTAAAATAATACCAAAAAAACCCTACAACATTTCTGTCTGCAAATACAAGTCAAGCTATAAATGGTAATTTCCGACATAATTAAATAGCAGTCTGGACTCAGTTATTATATGGCATTGCTGAAAGTTATGATTGACAATTTCCCCATCTTTATTTGTTCTCTAACAAGCCTCCCTGCAGTGGGTGAGCGCTGCTTTAGATGAATGGATGAGAAAGTCAGGCATTTGCTTTATCGGGTTGTTGCGATGGTTTGCCAAGATTGGTGATTTGTATTCACACCTTGATGTTCTTGGGTAACTCATCAGGGGCATCAGTGACTCTAAGCACTGTGATACAATGAAAGCAAAGCAGCAATTAACTGCTGTATTTTATCAGTGGCCATGGCCATGGTCATAGCATGCAAAATTATTGGACCTTTTCCAGATTTGTGTAAAGTCCATTTTGCACCTGCTTCTTAGACTTATTTTTCTGATTTTTTTTCTTCCCCTCTCTTCCTCTTCTCCCCAGTCCCAACCCTTTTAGAGAACAAAGTAGTCACTTCTGCTTGATTAGTCAAATATTGCCCGGTAGATCAATGATGTTACCAATGTAATTATTTCCTCTTTTGAGGCAGATTGCAACTCAACCATGCCTTCCAACCATGCAACTCTTGTCCATGTCCTCCATTATATTGGCTAGAAGGGATGGATCCAACACCAAAGACTTTCATCTATTTCTTTTGACATAATGAGGATAGCAGTAAAGCACCCAGGATATCCATTAGTTTCCCCTCACTTTTGCATCTTATTTTTGCCCATTTCATCTCCTTGATGAGATATTTTACCCCCATCCTCCTCAAAGAAGATTGTTTAGCTAGAGAAGAAAGATGTTTTAAATCAGAATTGTGACAAAGTTTTAATAATGCAGGGGCTAATTATAATCCAAGTCCTAGATTGTTCTTTTTTTCTTTCCTTCCTTCCTGTTGCTTCATGTTTTGGTCATTTCAGTCCTTCTTGGCTGTGTTCTGGGCAGATAGAGTAAGGAAAAGTCTAATTGGAATGTTCTGGAATATCTATGAATTGCATTTAGCCTCTCCTCCATGGCAGACCATTCTTAAAGTTAATTGAAAGTTAACCATTGTGAGTCAGATTAATTCAATTTAATAAGCATTTATTCAGTGCCTCCTATATTTGGGGCACTGTACTAAATACTGAAGATACTGCCAGGACAAATGTGAGCCAATGAAAAGTATCATAGAAATATCCTCTCCCCTTTGCCTCACTTTTTGGGGGGTAAGGGAAGAGGGTTGCAAAACCATAAAATCTGGCAGTTAAAATGCCAATTTAATTTTTAAAGTGTTTATTAAGAATTTCCTGGGCACTATTGATGCAAATACAAAAATTAAAAGCAGCCTTTGCCATCAAGAAGCTTAAATTCTATTGAGAGATACAAGATATAAACAGATAAGCAAATCCAATATGACCTGAGAAGGGAGGAAATATGCTCGGTCATGGGGCATTGCTATTTCTTTATATCCTTTTCTGGCTACTGAAGGCCTGATATATCCACAATTCATTGTGTGTGTTTATGAAAGAGTGTACTGCCAGTTAATGGGGAGAGGGTAAAAAGAGAGAATGTTTTGTAGTTATTGTTACTAGTTTTATATTTCAGTTTCAGTCTTTACTTCGAGTCAATCATATCATCAAACTGACTGTTAAAGGCAATTGCCCCAGTCGGGGCTCATGAGATATAGTTTTAGAGGTGCAGATCCCAGAGCTATTTCCCTGAACTTTGGGTAGTTCCTCTGGAACCTACTAGATTGGTTTATGAGTCTATCCCCAGAGGGGACACAATTTTAAATAAATAATCTACCTCTTCATGATGTAATTTGAAGCTCACTGAACTTGGAGTCAGGAAGACCTGGACTCAGATCCTACCTTAGATACTAGCTATGTGACCTTAGTCAAGTCACAGTCTTTTTGGGTCTCAGTTTCTTATCTGTGAAATAAGGGGGTTGGATTTGACATCTAAGGTCCTTTTCATCCCTAAATTTATGAAGCTATGGGAAATTTTCTAGTCATTTTTGTTCAGTAGTTTTTCAGTCCTATATGATTCTTCATGACCCCATTTGGGGTTTTCTTGGCAAAGATATTGGAGTAGTTTGTCACTTCCTTCTCCAGCTCATTTTATGGATGAGGAAACTCAAGTAAACAGAGTTAAGTGACTTAGCCAGAGTCATACAGCTAGTAAATGTCTAAAGCCAAATTTGAACTCAAGAAGAGGAGTCTTCCTGAATCCAGGGCCAGCATTCTATCCACTGCACCACCTACCTCTCCCTTCTAGCCACTAAACCTTAGCAAATGGGAGCAGAAAATCCATCTGATGACCTTGCATAGCTGAAGTCCAACAGATAGTGGCAGAGAGCACAGGGACCCTGAGACCAGCATAAAAACTTAGCACAAAGTGGGGACAAGCCCAGGATAGCACAATGCCATCATCAAAAGCTATTGGTAGCGCTACAGTATCCTGACCATACATGCCTCCTAATATGTGTTCCCTACATATGTACCCTCCATGAATGCACTCTAGCCACTTGGGTTCCTGGCATGTGCCCCTACACACATGTTCCTTGACTACACATGTTCCTTCCAAGAATCCCTTCTATGTGTGTTCTCTCATTACAAGCATTCTCTGTATTTATGCCCAGTCCCGCTGGTGATGTGATAACCTGTAAGAGAATCTTTTCTTGTCACTTTCTTTGCTATCTAATTTGATTAAATGCCTTTTGTATTGAACTACTATGTCCTTTGAATGACTAGTAAAGGAAAATACTGTGTGTATTTCACTACTTAACAGAATGATGCACTAAAAATTAACAACATTTTTATTTGAAGTAAAAAAGAATTATGCTTTCAAACCTGAATGTTTACCAATATGCAAAAAAAAAAGAAAAGAAAAGATTATCTCCTGTTTGTACATGCTTCTACCCAAATGAAAGAAAAAGGCTCTGAGTTGGGGGGAGGGGGTGGAAATCCAGAAATCAGCTGGGTTTTCTCTTATTTCTGCCAATACTTTGGTCTATGATTGGCTTCCAAATATTGGAAAGCCAAGTTTTTGTTTTTTAAACACACACAGGTGTGTGTCTCTGTATATAATATGTATTATGTATATTTTCCAACCATCTCATCATTGGTTAAAAAAAAATATTGCCTAGGTACAGGTGGGAGGGAAAAAAAAACCCTTCAGCCTTCAGGGTTTTGTGGATCTCACAGCCCCATGCAATTAAGGCGCCATTGTTAATTTTCAAATTGTCATAAATCCATTTGAGAATTTGAGACAATTCAAAAAACAATTATGACTGAATGAAAAGTGAATTGGGCAATCAACTGAGATGAAATCCAGCCCCGAGAAACAAAACGTGGGGAGAAAAAAAAACCTTCAAATATGTTGGAAGAATAAAAGGCATATGGAGCTGCCTGATTGTGTGGGGATGGTCTTTTAAGACCAAGGTTACTTGACAGGAAGGTAGTGGGCTCAGTTCCGCTCTCAGGGAGACTTGGTTGTTTGGCGGAGTGCGGCAGATATTTTTGTTGTGCTAAATTGCATAATAAAAATATTGAAGCCTACCCAGATGCACAAAGATCAAGCTGTATGTTGTTTACCTAAGAATATCGGCGAACCAAGCAGCAAATCAGCAAAATCGGCCTCGGCAGGCATCTTGCAGCCCTCTGCCAACAAAACAGAATTCTGAAGAAAGTCATCTGTACTATAGATAAGTTAATTCTTATACCCAAAGTTGGGAGTTTTCAATCATCCAAACATGGCTCTTTTATTTCCCGAGTATTCATTCTCAGATTGAAAAATACCTAGGTGGCAATGTCATCAATACCAAAGAGCATTCACACACTTAGATATTAACCTGTACTAGGATGTCATTCACTTAGCCAATGTTTACTGGATTTTAGTAAGCTGTTAGACACTGGGGGATGATAACAGCTAAGTCCCAGCCCTATTTTAAAGGAGTTCATGGTCTAACAGAAAGCTAGGTGGTACAATGTATAGGGCACCAGGTATAGAGCCAAGAAGATGAGTTCAAATCCAGCCTCAAACACTAGCTGTGTGACTCTGGGCAAGCTACTTAAACTTCCCTCTGCCTCAGTTTCCTCAGCTGTAAAATGGAGATAACACAAGCACCTACCTCCCGGGGTGGTTATCAGCATCAAATGAGATAACATATGTCAAGTTTTTAAAATGCTAGATACATGTCAGCTATTATGTGACTAGTCCATCTTTCTCCCCACCTCTAATTCCTCTTTGATAAAAGCATTTATTCCAGGTTTCCTCCTGAACCTCTTTTCCTAATAATGTGTTGAAACCCACTCACATACCCACTATCCCTGTCTGTATTTTTTTCACTTTTTGGAGAGGGGGAAGGCAAGGCAATTGGGGTTGTTACTTGCCCAAGGTCATATGGCTAGTAAGTGTGTCAAGTGTCTGAGGTCAGATTTGAACTCAGGTCCTCCTGACTCCAGGGTGGGTGTTCTATTCACTGCGCCACCTACCACGCCCCCCCCATGCCTATCTCTATTGCCCTCTGAGTGATACTTATTTTCAATTCTTTGAATGCTATGATAGTATAACTATAACACAAAATTGCCCATCTCTATATCTCTTTACAAATTAGAATGGATAGTGATTAAGAGAGATGCAAAGTGGGTGATCTGGGAAATCAGGGAATGGAGGGATCATTTGGAGCAAGGGATATCAGGGAAGGCTTCCTGGAGGAGGTGGTAGCAGAGCTTTTGGGGAGAATGTTAATAATAATAAGAGTTAGCATGTACACAAGTACCTTGCTCACATGATCTCATTTGATCTTTACATCATCCCTCAGTGGTAGGTGCTATTATTAACCTGGTTTTTCAGAGGGAAAAACTGTATCTAAGGGAAGTTAAGTGACCTAGGGAGCTAGTAAGTGTTTAAGACTGAATTCCAGCCCAGGACTTCCTGACTCCCAAATTCAACGCTCATTCAATACCTGACAAATAGGAAGTGCTTACTGGGACCAAACCTAGGCTTTTGTTTTTATCTTTTAAAGCCCCTCACAGCCCCAGCATCACTTTCCAGTCTTATTATTACCCTTCATGCATTATACAGTCCAACCAACTGGCCTCCTTCCCTTCCTAACATACCACATTTCACTTCCTGCCTCTGTCTCTCCTGTCTTTGCATTGGCTGACCCCCATGCTGGCCATCCCCCTGCTCACTTCTACCTCTCAGAATCTCTCAATGCCTTCAAAACTCTACCCAAGTCTTCATGAAACCTTTCCAGACCCCTGCAGCCACAAATATCCTCCTCTCCCCAGAAATTTGCCTTATGTTATTTTCAATATATTTTTATTTTTGTACCTGTTTTTCTCTTCTAATAGATTGAAAGCTCCTTGAGGTCAAGGACTTTTTTCCTTTTCATCTGCATCTTTCCTGGGCTTAGCAGAGTTATCTGGAGCAGCACAATTGATTAATAAATGTGTACTGATTGAGAGATTGCCTGACACTAGGCATACCAAAGTGAAATAAGTAACAATCACTGCCCTCAAGAATCTTAAATCTAATTCAGGGGGAGAAGGCATTCAAAGAGTTAACCATAAGATATATAAATGCATGGGGATTATAACTTCACAGGAGCTGTCCAAAGTGGGCATGAAGCCTAGGTTTCCTTTGCTTCACTGGTCCATGGAAGTGCCAGATCAGTGAAGCAATGGAAACTCAGGCTTCCTTCCCATGCCCAGCTGAGACTACGTAACTAATAAGGCCCAATGGAACTGCATCCTAGGGAGTGATGACACACCCAATGGGGAACAGCCCCAGTGAGAGTGCTATGACATCATGAGAAGACATCAATGGTCCTGAAGGACTAGAGGTATGAATCAAAGCTCCACATGGTGCTCCGACCAAATTCTCATTTTCTCTATGTATTTCCTCCTGGTTATGATGACTATTCATGTCCATTGCCCCCACTGACAACATATATATTTGTGGGAAAGGTGTTGCTGTTGCTGCTGTTCATTCTAGATTTGTGGTGAGAATTTTTAAATACAACTTTTCTTATTCTATTACTTCATTAAATGCCTTTGCTTTGAGAATAATGTTGCCTGATGATTGATCAGGAAAAAAAGTAAATGCACTGGGGATAGGGGAGGTATGAGCTATGGGTTTGAATTGGTTGTGAACCTTGTTACAATGAGCCAGTTTCATCTTTGATTACTAGTGAGGAGAGAGGAACAACTCATTGATCAAGGACTATGAGAATTGAGAAAAGGAAGAGAAGAAACAAGCATTTACTAAGCACCTACTGTTTGCCAGGCAGTATGCTAAGCACTTTACAAATGTTATCTCATTTGAGCCTCACAGCAACCCTGAGTGACAGATATTATTATTACCCCCATTTTACAGTTGAGATGACTGAGGCAGGCAGATGTTAAGTAACTTGTCCAAGAACACAAAGCTGGTAAGTGGTTGAGGTCAGATTTAAATTTAGGTTTTCCTGACTCCAACTTCTGGGTTCTGCCTACCACATCACCTATGAATGGAGGAAACGACTAAGAACTTAAGTTTCATTTCCCAGGGGGCATCTCAATGATGAGATAATGACAAAAATCGGAGCTATGCAATGGAGTGCTCTATCAGTCTATAAGTGATCCTATACATGGTACCAGAAAGTAGTTGGTTCTATGCAAGGCATCTTTGGCTCCTGGAAGGGTAAAGATAAGAAAGGAAAGAGAAATCCCTTAGCCCTCCCTTGATACACTTTAGTATTTAGGAAATTCAAGGGAGAATGAGTACTAAAGACACTAAGCTGGCCTCTTAACTCTCCCTTATAAGTGAAGGGGCTTATAAGGTAATTTCAAGAGGGAGAGAGTACCAGTTATTGGGCATGCAGAAAGACTTTGAGGAGGAGTTGACTCTTGAGCTGTACTTTGAAATGAGCTTGGATTCTCCAAGGCCATGATGCATTCCAAACATAGGGGACCACTTGTAGGTAGGGAGCAGCTAGGCCGTTTGACAGGTATATATGAAGGGCACTATTGTAAAAAAAAGGTAAGACTGAGACTTCAAAAAGTCAAGCAAACATGCATAATTTTAATTGCACAAATAACCCATCATATAGTTTTCCATTAAGCTTCTCTGCCAAGCTACCCTTCTGAGCCTTCAACTCAGAGAAGCAACAGGACTTTCTTCCATTTTCCTGTAGCTAGTAGATAGAAGCCTGAATATGCAAAAGCCTATATGCTGTAGACCCCCAAATCAGTAAGTACTCAAAATTGTGTGCAAAATATGAATAAAATATTGATTTCATTAAAAATGTTAAGGACTACTTAATTCCAAAACATTTTATATGTTTGCATATTTATTTCCAAATTTGCATATTTGTTTGCATATAACTTGTAAAGATGAATGTTAATTATACTTTGAAATCATTTATAAATTGTAACTAAGAATGTTGTATGAATTTTTAAAAACCACCAAATTCTCAAGTACCGCTAATTATAAAGTGCCATTTAACGTACACTAGAGCAGGCCTCATATTGAAAAAATATTGAGTTCTTGACAAATAAAAAAGCAGGATTATTAACTACACTACTTGATTAAGTGATACCTCAGGCAATCGAAGTTTAAATCATGTTTTGCTTATCCAAAGCAACCATTTCCTCTTTGCTGAATGATGCTGAGGGATCAGTGTCCCCAACCAGAGAGAAATTCGACCTCATGCTTCCATCTTGTTTCACCCTGAAGTCTAGACCCAGGAAAATTATTCTCCTCTTCTAGCTCAACTTTTCCAGAAAATGACACTGAGGAAGTAAACAGGAATTATCATAAACAAGCCTGCTGCTATACGGCTACCTCTGCAGGGCCTTGTGTCAAATGAGGTGAGCTGAAAAGATTTGACTGTACGTTAATTGGATTTGTAAAATGATTCCGAGTAATTTAAAAAGCATTTACACAAGGTCAGATCTGAACTCGTTTCTAAAAAGAACCATACAGAAGAATGAAATGTCTAGGTAATTATACCGGACATGTAGATCTAACACAGTATCTATTAAATTGGGCATGAAATTGGACTTTTTTTAAGTACTATGGGTCTCACAGTATAAATCTCTAGGCCAGTTTTTTATATTTTTGATAAAACGTGTAATTCTCCCCAGCACAAATCTGCTGAATAAAGGATCCATTGCCCATGTATCATTTTTTCTAAATTAGCAACTATTGTAAGACAGTTTTCTTAAAAAAAAAAAAAGTAGCCACATGTTCCACTGATTTCATTTCAGCCTCTTCCAATATCTACAGTAAAGCCCATAAACAGAATCAGTTCAGCATTTTCCCCTCTCCTATTAATTTAGGGTTGTTTTATTTAAAAAAAAAAACTACTGCAGAAAAGAATAAATGCTGAATTATTTCATGCTTTCATATTATGGGCGTCCTATCTGAATCCATCCTAATATAATTGGAGATAAAGTCTACATGGAGATAACAAGCTGGAAAGTTCCATGCATGCTAAACAGCATTTACTGTACTGGAAGAACAAAACCCAGATCTAGCAAATTATTTGATATTAAAAGACATAAGTAAACAAATTAGAGTGTACATTTGTGTGGGGGTTTTTTCCCCTACATGTTAATCAGTCCCAGATAGCCCCATTACATTTTACTCTTCTCCTTTGAGTTAATCAGAATTTAGATTTCTAAAGTCAAAAGAAAAAAAAACTGTCTCCCTCTACTGGGGAGAAGATCAGAATTTTGTTTTTTAGCTGCATTCAATGAAATCAGGCTCTACTGTGCTGGATAAAGAGAATTCTTGGAGAGCCAGATTTGGGTAGCCTTTAGATGACCTTAGAGAGTGCACCCCAAAAGTCCAGGTTCACATCTGACCCTGAGGTTTTTGCAATTCTATGAAGGAAAATAAGTTCATGAATTTATTTGTGTACATGTTTTTCTTTTTTGGGAGGAGAGGGAGAAGATCATAAGACCAAAGATTTAGAGAAAACTTTAGTCTAACCTTATCTTTTTTACAGATGAAGAAATGGAGGTTCAAAGATATTAAAAGACACTTGGATGGTAATGGAAGGGAGGAAGGGGATATATACATAGATATACATATATATGTATGTATGATATGTGTGTATGTATGTATATCTACGTATATACATGTGTGTGCTCATATACTCATACACACACATATATAATCACTTACTATGTGCCAGTCACCATGCTAAATTATGACTTTTATCTCATTTGATCCTCCCAACAAGCTTGCAAAGAAGGTGCCATTATTATCAACATTTTGCAGTATTGGAAAATTAGACAGACAGAGGTTAAGTGACTTGCCCAGGGTTTCCTCATATACTATGGGTCTCATGGTATATATCTCCAGACTTCAGACCCAGAGCTCTATCAGCTGCATCACCTGCTGCCTCTGAGATCAGGTTTTCCTGACTGCAAGTTCAGTACTCTATCCATGATGACATGCCACCTCTCCAGAGTAGGGTGAGAAAGAGGAAAAAATGAAATGAAAGAGAGAAATAGAGAGGGGAGGAGGGACAGGGGAGGAGGGAGAGGAGCGAGAGACAGAGAGAGAAAGAGAAGACAAGAGGGGGAGAGAAAGAGATGAGGAGGGAGAGGAGGGAGAGACAGAGAGAGAAAGAGAAGAAAGACAAGAGGGGGAGAGAAAGAGAGGAGGAGGAGGAGGAGGGAGAGGAGGGAGAGACAGAGAGAGAAAGAGAAGACAAGAGGGGGAGAGAAAGAGATGAGGAGGAGGAGGAGGGAGAGGAGGGAGAGACAGAGAGAGAAAGAGAAGACAAGAGGGGGAGAGAAAGAGATGAGGAGGAGGAGGAGGGAGAGGAGGGAGAGACAGAGAGAGAAAGAGAAGACAAGAGGGGGAGAGAAAGAGATGAGGAGGAGGAGGAGGGAGAGGAGGGAGAGACAGAGAGAGAAAGAGAAGAAAGACAAGAGGGGGAGAGAAAGAGATGAGGAGGAGGAGGAGGGAGAGGAGGGAGAGACAGAGAGAGAAAGAGAAGAAAGACAAGAGGGGGAGAGAAAGAGATGAGGAGGAGGAGGAGGGAGAGGAGGGAGAGACAGAGAGAGAAAGAGAAGACAAGAGGGGGAGAGAAAGAGATGAGGAGGAGGAGGAGGGAGAGGAGGGAGAGACAGAGAGAGAAAGAGAAGACAAGAGGGGGAGAGAAAGAGATGAGGAGGAGGAGGAGGGAGAGGAGGGAGAGACAGAGAGAGAAAGAGAAGACAAGAGGGGGAGAGAAAGAGATGAGGAGGAGGAGGAGGGAGAGGAGGGAGAGACAGAGAGAGAAAGAGAAGAAAGACAAGAGGGGGAGAGAAAGAGATGAGGAGGAGGAGGAGGGAGAGGAGGGAGAGACAGAGAGAGAAAGAGAAGAAAGACAAGAGGGGGAGAGAAAGAGATGAGGAGGAGGAGGGAGGAAGAGAGAGAGAGAGGGAGAGAGAGAGAGAACAGAAAGATCAAAGTAATACATAGAAAAGTGACTGGCACATATTAGGCACTTAAAAATGCATGTTGAATCAAATTCAGTCACAGGATTTAGGGCTGGAAGGGGATTTAGAGACTGTTTAGTCTAACTCCCAAATTTTATAGAGGAGAGAACTGAGGCCTGGAAATCATTCATGCATAGGATCATGGGTTTTGAGTTTGAAGGGACCTTAGAGATAATCTCAATAAGTCCCTTCACTTCACAGCTGAGGAAACTAAGGCCCAGGGAGCTTAAGGTGATACGTCGTTGAGGCCTTGTGACTATCAATGGTATGTATGTGTTACTGTGTGCAGGTCCAAACTGAATTCCCAACTTTTAGGCCAAGAGGTTTGCCTGAAGGGGAGGTAGGGGAGGAAGAAGACCACCCAGGACCCATATACCTACCGTAGCAAAAACCTGAAATCGGTACCAAACTGTATAATGATCAAAAAATCTAATGAGAAGCAATAGGTTTACCTTCTTCAATGCCAGAACTAAACAGCAATGGCAAAAACCAGAATCCCATGAGCAATTAGAAACCCCACCTTACCCTCAACAAAGCCAGAATCAGTGCCTCCCAATGGGATCAGAGAGAGGATAGGTGTAGTTAAAGCTCTGTGTCCAGAGGACCTACCTAAGAATCCCTGAAGTGTTCAGAAAAATCCAGAGTGGCTGTTATTGAAACCTTGGGGAGTGCAGAAACCAGAAACCAGTGAGATGCTGCAATTCTCAAACTGAAATAACTCAGGTCCACGGGTGTTAACGTCTCTTACATTCTATCTTGAGATGTCAGAGAGCCTTAAGAATCCAATACTCTGAACTTCACTGATCCAGGTAGGGTTAAGAAGTAGAGATCAGCTCATGACCTCATGGACCAAGGGCAAACTCAGACAGAACTAACCAGGTCTCTCCAAATCCCAACATGGGGCAGATCCTGGCCTAGCAAAGTCTGCAATTCGGGAACTAACCCTAGAGAAATGACTAGATCGAAGAAAACATGAAATAGTATCAAAAACTATTATAAATTTAGAGATCACCCAAAAGAAGTCATGAGTACAAATGTAAGCAGAGACTCAAGTGGGAAAAATGAATTTTCTACAAGGCCTACTTGAACACCTTTTTTTTTAATGAAGTGAGAATTTTTTTTTTTAAATAAAAGAAAATCTCTGGAGTAAAGAATTAGACTGTGTGGCTTAGAAGAGGAAATGATAAACATTACTCAAGAAATTGACTCCCTAAAAACTAGAATGAACCAAAAAGAAATCAGTGACTCCTATCAGACAGCAAGAAAAATTAGGACAAAATCAAAAATTATAAAATGCAAGATATATGATAATAAAAAAACAATAAACTCAGAAAACTTATCAAGAAGAAAGAAGTTAAGCATTACTGGGGCTCCCTAGCAACTAAAATTTTTATTAAAATAGTCTGGATGCTAGAAAAAAATCATAAATAAAAAAAATGCCCACATATATTAGAACCAGAAGGTAGGCTAAAGATGGAAAAAAAATCCATCAATCACCACCTGGAAAAAAAACAAAAGGAAGAACCCTGGGAATGTCATAACCAAAATCCAGAGCTCCCATGTCGAAGTAAAACACTTCAAATATCCAGAAAGAAATAGTTCAAGTACTAGGTTTCTATAGCTGCAATCATATAAGACCTGGCAGCTTCTACCCTAAATGAGAAAAGATCTCTGAATAAAATATTCCAGAACACAAAAGAGATAGACTTACAATTAAGAACAAATTAGCCTACAAATGTGAGTGAAATCCTACAAGGGGGGAAATGAATCTTTAATGGAACAGGAATTTCAAGCATTTCTGATAGAAAGATCAGAGTTAAGTAGGAACTTTGATGTACAAACAAAAGATCTCAGATAAATTTAGGCAAATTTATTTGAATAATTAGAAGGACCTATATCATGAAGTAATGCTAACATTCTATTTTTTACATTCAACAAACATTTATTACATGCTACCAAGTTTAAGGCACTAGGTTAGGTGCTAAAAATACACAGAACAAAAATTAGTTCCTGTCCTCAAGAACCTTACATTCTACTGGGACTCATAAAATTTGGTAAATTTACAATAATATTTGACGATTTGAAAAAAAGAGCACTGACAACTATAAGGACCACTGAATATGAAAGTACTTTGGAAAACATTCTAATAGAAGAAGAAACAAGTGTCCCTTCAGAACTTTAATGTCTTCAAAACATGTTGTTGGAATTAAATAAGAAAAGCAGAGGTCCAGGGGTGGGTTGGTTCTGTTCTGAAGATTTAGTAGAGGAAAGAGAAGGGAGGGTAAATGGAGGACTACATTGATATAGCAAGAAGGAAAATGGGGAAGGATTTGCTATTTCTTATAACTTTGCTGTTTTTAATAATTTAGGGAATTCATAATTTCATAATTTAGAGAATATACAAACATGGAGGAAGGGTTGGGGAAATTGAGCATCAGATGAAGCTCACTCATCAGTAATGGACGAAGAAGGGTTAAATACACACACACACACACACACACACACACACACACACACACGAGCAGTTTGTGTAGAAATACCTCAAACCCAACAGATTAATTAGATTAGGGAAATGGGGGGATTGGAAGGAAAAGAAGGACGATAATACTAGGGAAGGTATAATCACACATAAAACAAACTTCATAATCTTAAAGGGTGATTTAAAAGAGCAGAAGAATAAAATAACTAGAGTCTATGGAGTTTCGTTAGATTGCCGAAGAAATAAATGGCTTGGGGTAGCTAGGTGGTGCAGTCAATAGAGCACTGGCCCTGGAATCAGGAGGACCTGAGTTCAAATGTGACCTCAGACACTTGACACTTACTAGTTGTGTGACCTTAGGCAAGTAAGTCACTTAACCTCAATCGCTCTGCCTTCCCCCTCAAAGAAGAAAGGAAGAAAGAAAGAGACAGAAAGAGAGAGAGAGAGAGAGAGAGAGAGAGAGAGAGAGAGAGAGAGAGAGAGAGAGAAAGGGAGGGAGGGAGGGAGGAAGGAAGGAAGGAAGGAAGGAAGGAAGGAAGGAAGGAAGGAAGGAAGGAAGGAAGGAAGGAAGGAAGGAATGGCTAAAATAAATTGTAATGGAATATTGCTGCTCCATAAGACATTGTGAAAGAGGCCATTTCAAAGAACCCTGGATAGTATGACCTGATGTAGAATGAAGTGAACAGCCCCAGGAGAAGAATTTATACCAGGACAGCAACATCAAAAGGAAAAATAATATTAGAACACTTGAGAATTCTGATCAAAGCAATGGCAGATCATATCTCTAGAGTAGTTATAATGAAGCATGTTGCCCACCTCCTGACAGAGAGGTTATGAGCACGAGGTGAAGAGACACATTTTTTTTGGACAATGACACCATGAAGATTTGTTTCACTTGATATACTTATTTTTTACAAGAATTTGAGTTTCTTTACTCTTTCTTGCTCTCATTTTTTAATGGAAAGAGGGAGATCAGGGGTTATGGAGGTTAACAATAATGATTAAAAAAAACCAAGAGGATCATTGGAACATTTTTTAAATGCACCAAAGAGGTTAAGTTCAGAGGGAAGCACAGTCAAGCAAGACAGCTCTGAAATTAACATGTAGAATTCATTATATACTTCCCTTCTCCCATTCGATTATAAGCTCTTTGAGGGAAAGGTCTGCTTTCTTTTTATTAATCGTATTCCTAGCCCTTAGCACAATGCCTGGCACATGGTAACCACTTAGTCAATGTTTTTTGGACTGGAGATGTTTACTGAATAAGCAAACATTGGAAAGCAGAAGTTCATAGTTTCATGATGAATTTTTTTCCTTTTTTGGTGATCATATCCAAAATTTTTAAAAAGTTAAACCAAATGGACCCCATTTTTAAGCAGGATTCTATCAGTGCTACAAACTCCAGCAGCAGTTCATCAGTCTGTTTAACACTGAACAAATTATCCCACATGATATCCAGATTTATCCTCACCAAGACTATCTTATTCTGGGTATTCAATCCTCTGCAGAAAGCCTCCCTGAATTCTGTGACATCATAGTTATTTTTTTATTCTAAATTTAATAAACTTCAAAAAAATTCCATATACAAAGTAGAAAGGAAAAAATGGATTCTATGTTAACAAGCAAATCTATGATATGTACAGCTTGCTTTTCTATCTAAAAATATATTTTAAAAATCCAAATGTAATTTTCAAAGCTGTACTTCTTGTCTGTGTTTCCTTTTGAAATTCCTTCTGTTCTCTTCTATGCATTTTTAGATATTTCAATGACTTTTCTGCTTTTTTGAGGGGGGCAACTCTCTTGCAAGCTCCCCTCTCCTCTTTAAATCAGAAAGGGAGAAGGAGAGGGGAGGGGGGGGGATCATAGTTTAAGAGTCCTACCAAATTTAGTAAGCTCCTAAACAAACACAGTTAGTATTCCTAGCAGTTTTTTTTCTTCCTAGCTTTTCTCTCCCCCCTCTCTCTCTGTCTCTCTCTTTCTCTCTCTCTGTCTCTCTCTCTGTCTCTCTCTGTCTGTCTCTCTCTCTGTGTCTCTGTCTCTCTGTCTCTCTCTGTCTCTCTCTGTCTCTCTCTCTCTCTCTCTCTGTCTGTCTCTCTCTCTCTCTCTCTCTGTCTCTCTCTCCCCATACACACTGAAGATGATGATGATGTTAATTACATAAGGTAATGTCTATAATAATAGCAAGGTTTGCAAAGTGCTTTACAAATATTATCTCATTTTATCCTCACAACAACCCTTGAAGGTAGTTCCTTTTACAAAAGAGGAAACTAAGGCTAAAAAGGTTCAATTACTTACTCAGGGTGGCCCAGCAATTGTCTAAGTCAGAATTGCAATGCATGTCTGTAATAATAAATGACATTTCAATAGTTTGCAAGACACTTTTGATTTGAGACTCACCATAACTGTAGCAAATTTTATTTTTGATGCTTTACAGGTAAGAAAATTAAGGTTCCAAAAGGATAAGTGACTTGCCTGGGGCTAGGTAGATAGTATCTGCTGCAGGATTTGAACTTGTGTCTTCCTAACACCAAGTCTAAACTCTCACTATCATGCTGCCTCAGAGTTGGTCACTTTCCCCTTTTTCCCCAGTTTTCCTGTTCACCTAGTTCTAGCTATTGTGCTTTGCTGCCAAAGCAAAGAGAAAATATAGTCTCACTTTTATGAATTAACAAAGTAAAGAACCTCCTCCAGCCCCCAATCCATTGAGCTGAGACCTATTTTAGAACTCTCTGTTCCTTTCTTCTTGGATAATTTTAATAATGTCATTTCATACTTCTCTGCCACAGAATGACATTTGTCCCCTCTCTAATTCCATTATGATTTCCATCTTTCCTTTCATTTTCCTACCATTTCCATTCCTCTTGCCCACATGTGCCACCCCACCTCCACCAGTTTCCCTTTAGCTGCAAGTGGCTAATGACTTTTGTAAAGTTTTTCCAATTCCTCTCATCACTACTGGGGCAACAGCAGTGAAATGACCAGATTGCCAAGGCCCTCCTTTCCCTTTTTCCTAACTGATTTCTCAGCTACAGTCTTCTTGCTTGAGTGTGGCTACAGCTCTTCCAGCCAGGAGATACATAGTGGTTCTTTTCATTCCCTTCATGGAGTGGCAGAGCATGTTAGTGGATAGATACCTTATAACCAGAAATAATAATTATTAACACACATATAGCAACTTTAAGGTTTACAGAATGTGTGTATGTCATCTCATCTGATCCTCACAAGAATCCTGTAAAGTAGGTGCTATTATAATCCCCATTTTCAGGGAAATAATTTGGTAACAGATGAAGAAAGTAAAGCTAAGAGAAGTGTGTGAGTCAGGAAACAAACCCAAAGTGTTACTGTTTTGAAGTCCAACACTCTATCCACTATGCCACCTACTTACCTAAGTTTAAGACTTGGTTCTGACATATAATGACTGTGTGACCCTGGGTAAGTCACTTAGAATCCTAGGCAACTCACTAAGCCCATATCTGCCATGTAATTTATAGTCTTACTTCTAAATTTATAGTCTTACTTCTAGTAACTAAATTGAAGAGAAAGTGCTTACCTGCAATGGAAGAGGAGTTTCCTTGTCTGGAAGTCTTCTGTATCAGCAAAGGTAATTTTTTACCACCTATTTCTAATCACCTTCAACTACTCAATTTTTTTAAACAAAACATAGAGTTACTTCAATGTGATTAACAATTCTATTCATACAAGCTTCCATATTAGAAAGACAAGTCTAACTTTCCCACTCTCAAACAAAATGAATGCCCAAGCATCTCCTTTTCCAAACACAGTCCCTCAAGCCCGTCCCCATACATACTCATGGGTATTTTTAAAAAGTGAAAGCTGAAGCTCTGAAATGAATAAAAAGTACTTCATGTTCAAATCATGCCTCCAGGGTTGTTATGAAACTGTAAGATGTCTGTTATTACTGCAGGCTTTTTTATCCCACCCAAGAAAATAAAAGTGAAAGTTCTAAACACCCTGAGTTTTCTGGGGTTCATTAACAAAATGCAGCAAAATCTCACTTGTGATCAAAAATAAAATAGGTTAGCAGCTTTTCTATTAATATTCATGCCTTTTGAAAAGTGGGCAGTTAAGAAGAGCATACTAAATGAATGTCTAGCTCTTTTCAAACTAAATTTTAAAAATCAATAACATCACTCTAAGAAAAATTTACCTGTATTTAGAACTGAAAGAACAAAACTAGAAGGCTCAATGGCAAAGTTACAAGACACAAAAATTCCTATAGATGGAATGGTGTTAAATTAATATTCCTGAGTCTGTTTAGGTCTAGTTGGGTTTCTTTCTCTCAAAAGAATATAAACATGGATGTGAAAAAGAGAAAACAGCAGGAGGAGGGAGGAGAGGAAAAGGGAGGAAGACAGATAGGAAGAAGACAGGAAGGAAGGAAGGAAGGAAGGAAGGAAGGAAGGAAGGAAGGAAGGAAGGAAGGAAGGAAGGAGGGAGGGAGGGAGAGAAGGAGGGAGAGAGAGAGAGAGAGGGAAAGAGGAAGTAAGGGAGGGAGGGAGAGAAAAAAGTACAGTGGAGGGAGGGAGAGAGAGAGGGAAAGAAAAGGGAAGGAAAGTGGAGGGAAGGAGGGAGAGAAGAAGAGAGGGGAAAGGAGGAAGTCAGGAAAGGAGTTCAAAAGGATGGGAAAGAGGGAAGGAGGAAAACTGAAAGAGACTTCAGAGGCCATGGGGTCCAACTGGCTGTATTTAACCAAGAATATCTTCTACAACATAACCAATTAGAGGTTCCAACCTTTGCTTGAAAAATTCCAGCTAAGGGGAGCCCACTATTCCCCAGTGTAGCCTATCCATTTTGGATAACTCTAACAATTTTTGGAAGGTTTTTCCTAATATAAAGTCAAAAATCTATCTCTTTGAAACTTCCACCCATTATTTTAAGCTCTATCCTCTAGATAAAAAGCAGAACAAAGCAAATTACTCTACTGTGGTATAGCTCTTCATGCATCCAGCTGTAATGGCAGGCAAAGAAGTACTTAGCATATTACTTCAGCTACTTAAGTATTTAGCACCTTGTCTGAGTTCAAGTTTCTTTGAGCCTTGCACTGATTATATCATGTCTTTGTTAAGAAACAGAACTTGTCAATCCCACAGAGGGAGGAACTTGCTGATGCAACAGGGAGGAGCTAATGACCATATGTAAGGAGAAGCCCAGGTTAGGAAAGAGTAGAATTGTGAAGGGGAAGTCTGTGGTGGCCAGGCACTCTGTCTGTTCTGTTTGTGTTGATTTTTTGTTTGTGATACTTTGTACAGAAGCCCTGGGACCTTACTGGAAGCCCTGAAAGAGGATTTTCTTGTTGTCTGTTTACAGAAGTCCTGAAGGAGGGATTTGGAGGTCCTGGGACCATATTGATGATGTGTGTTGAGTTCTCAGACCTTAAATGTATGCCTGTGTTGATTTCAGGCAAATAGTGAATTGATAATGGTGCCAGAAATGTGCATGAATGTTATTGCAGCTCTGTTAAGCTTTGTCTTCCCAGAAACAGAAACTGTGATGGACTTGAGGTGGACTGGACATTGTGAGCTTCAATATGGAATGGGAGCTGGATAAGGAACTGGATGAGGAACTAGATGAAGAGCTGAGAGATGCCTACCTGTGAATCCAGGTGACAGTAGGGTAAATTCAGGCAAAATCTGGGACTATGGAAGAGGAACCATGGAATTTGGGAGCCAGCCTCAAGTCAAGATGAAAAGACCACTTCTTGGGTACTTAATGCTGACTGAGAAGATCATGATTTACTGTGGCCCAAGGGTGGGAGAACTATGTACTCTGTACCTTGTACCTCTTAAGGATGACTGTTAAGGATGATTGGAAACTAATCTCCAATTAAGAAGAAAGAAGACTTTTTGACTGAAAGATTAAGACAATGTGACCTAGGGGTGGAAAACTTTGACCTTTGTACTTTGTGTCCCTTAAGGAGGCTTGGTCCTTAAGAATGATTGAGTTAAGGACTGACTGAATGATATCTTTTGCTTAAAACTATGTGGCCACTTTGGTGAAAATTATGTGGCCACTTTAGTGATAAGCTGTTACGTTATGACACTGTGAATGCTGTACTTTAATTTCTGTGAATGTTTTGTTTTAATTCATTGTTGAATAAATAGAGAGTTCACTATACTATGTGATCAGAACTTTAGAACTATCCACAGCAACAGTCCTCTGGGAAGCTGCTTGTGCTTGACTTTACACCCACCAACTCTTCTCTTCTTTGTTTTATAGGATGCTTTCTTCTGAGGTTGGTAGGAGGGGAGGCAGGGAGTGCACTTACACATCAAGGACTGGAGTTCCACAACTCTAAAGAGATTGTAACCTCAGTGAAACTAGGGACCAGTGTTCACTTTGTATCTCCCCCCCTCCCCCAGCACCTAGTACAGTGCTCTGCACCCACTACTCATTCACTAAATGCTTGTTCGTTTGATGGCTATGGCAGACTTTGAGATAGCTCAATAAACAAATAGCAAGCTCCCTTGGTTTTCAGTTTCTTTTTTGTATCCTCATACTCTGAAATGGATTATAATAGGTGCTGAGAGTAACTGGAGTTTTCAGAGTTCTGTAAAGCTTTGGGATGATAGTATCACTTATGAGAAAAACTGAAGACTGACTCTTTTCGGAGGGCAACAAAGAGTGAAACAGAAATTAGGGGTTCACCGGGGCCATCAGGTCATCAAATGAAAAAGTATGGGAACCACAGACATTGAATAATCATGTGTTTCATACTAAAATGTTCACACAAATGAAAATAGATTTCTATCAATAAATAAAATTACTTTCGTCATTTATAGTTTCTCTTACTAGCTCTCAAAATAAGGATCAAAGGGCTTTAACTAAAGATTATAAACTTTTTAAACCATCTGAAGAGAGTCCAAATGGTTATTGGAATTATTTTAATTAGGATATCTGTAACCACTAGTTGGTGCTGCTAAAACACTGACCTGATACTATTCAATAGGAAGGATCAGATTCTAGATAATGAAATATGATTACCGTGGCTTTACCCAATGTCAATAGCTTTGAGCCTTCACCTACTGGCTTACCCTTGGCACATCCCTAAAGTGAATAGATTTCATTACATCCTAGTCATTTGATCTTAGCATAATGGTGTTACCCACCCATAGTAACCACCAGATGCACATTCCAGTACCATAGACAATGTTTTTCTCAGTATAGAAGCAATAAAAGCATTAAGTAAATGCATAAGAAAACATCAACATGTGCCTAAACTATATACTTGTGATTTCTCCTAGATCTTGGCACGTAAGCTGTGGAGTAGTAAAGAGTTTATGGATTGGCTAAAGAGACAGAAGTACCAGTGGTGGAGGAGAGACTCAAAATTGAGTGTACATACAAAAGCTTTGGACTGAGGACTTTTCGATCTGTCGGGTTTTGTATGAGCAACACTGCTATGAGGGGGCAGCAAACTGTAATCCCCACACAGCAGCTGTGTTCCTGTGCATACATGGTGCCTCAAATCCTTTTGTCTCTTTCATGTTTATTCTTTCCTCATCTTAGGTGGGTGAATATCTAGAGAAGGAATCAACCTAGTTATGATCTCATGCGGATCAAAAATCAGAAGAGACATCAGCAGTTCCCTCAGCAAGAGAATCAATAGCAAATGTCACCAGAGCCAAGATCAGCAGTAGTCAAATCCACTGAGTCAGTATTAGCAGCTGAGTGAGCTGTCTGACCTTAGCCAAGAAGTGGATTGGCCCAGTAGTCAAGAAACCTCACCATGCAAAGAACCAGCTCAGCAGGGCAATGGAGTACCTTACTCCAAAGGAAATTTAGCAGGTTCTCTTTGAAGTGATAAAAGGATTCCCAAGGCTAGAAGGTGAAAGGCAGGGAGCTCTTGGTTCCACATATTCCTTACCTGTCTTGTTCACTACTTAAGTGGTGCAGTGGATAAAGAGCTGGACCTGGAGTCAGGAAGATGAGTTCAAATTCAGCTTCAGACACTAAGTGGTTCTGTGAGACCCTGGATAAGTCACTTAATCTCTGTCAGCCTCAATTTCCTCATCTGTAAAGTGGAGATAATAAGAGTACATACCTTTCTATTTTGCTGTGAGGATGAAATGAAATAATATATGTAAAAGCACTTTACCTTAAATTGCTATATAAATATTAATTATTATAGATCCTCCAATAGGAAAATGTGGAGGGGAAAGCAAGGTTAGCAAGAATGAAAGTGAGATCAGTGACATAACAGGAAGGAAGACTTTAAAGGCCAGACTGACTAGTTAGGATCAGTTCTATAGAGTCTATAAAGATGGTACAATAATAGCTCGCACTTACTGAGTATATATGTATGCATGTATATATGTATATGTACTCATATCCACATATGAGTAATGTATGTTTTAAGGTTTACAAAGCACTTTCCTTACAACGATCTTGTAAAATAGACAGCAGGATGACAGCCATAGGATTTAGAGCAAGAAAGAAATGTAATACCTATTCTAGACCCTTATTTTACAGATGAGGACACCGAGACCCAGAGAGGACTTAACTTGCCAAGGTCACATAGGTAGGAAGTGTCAGGAGATGAGGTTTAAAAACCAGCCCATCTGACTACAAATCCAGTGCTCTAGGCCTGAGTCCACCCTGCCTCCCTATTATCCTGACTTTCCATATGAAAAAAAGGAATCTCATTTATGTCAACATCTTGCCCAGAGTTGTGTATCTATTTCTCAGCCAGGCTAGGACTCAAACCCAGGTCCTCTGTCTCTAAGACAAGTGCTCTCTGAATGGTACCCTGCTGGCTCTCATAATGAGACCACGTCTGAAAAAACATTTGAAGAAGATCATTAGGGCTGCTAAGTCAACTTTTCTTTAGCTCTCTTGCCACATCACAGTGGTGGGTTGATAGCATAGCAGCCAATTCAAGACAGCCATATTAAATGCAGCAAGAGCTAGAATTTACAGTTGCTGGCAAGGGATCCTCATGCATTTTCTTAATTTTAGTGCTTAATTTCTTTTTTATTGTTGACTGAATTAGACTGACTAATCCAACCCAGCAAGCATCTATTAAACACCTCCAATGCACGAGGTCCTGCTTGCTAAGAGCTGGAGAGGAAACAAAAATGAAAAACAGCCCCTGACTTCAAGGAGCTTACCTCCTCATAGGGGAATGCCTGCATTGTGCTTTTTGGTCTCATCCTGGATGCCAAGTTTGGCAGCTCTTCCAAAAAGATATCCCACTAGAAGGATCAGAGATGTACTCCAAGTCCTTGAATCTCAATATCTTTCTAAGAACTAAACTCAGTAGGAGAGGTTGAGGTTCTAGACATTTTTTTCAAGGAAGAAATTTTTTAATTGGTATGAGGTTTTGGTTTTATTTTATTTATTTGTAATAATCAACAAACACTTATTAAGAGTATACTATGGAGGGGCGGCTAGGTGGCGCAGTGAGTAAGAGTGCCGGCCTCGGAGTTGGGATGACCCGAGATCGAATCCGGCCTCAGAAAATGAGCACCCACACACAAATAATGACTAGCCGTGTAACCTTGAGCAAGTTACTTAACCCCAATTGCTTTAAAAAAAAAAAAGAGTATACTATGGGGTGGCTAGGTGGCGCAGTGAATAGGGCACCAGCACTGGAATCAGGAGAATCTGAATTCAAATCCAGCCTCAGACACTTGACACACTAGCCATGTGACTTTGGGCAAGTCACTTAACCCCAATTGCCCTCCAAAAAGAAAAAAAAAGAGTATACTATGTGCCATGAACTATTAGTAAGGATTACTCCATTCTTTGTACTTGTATTGCCAGTTTCTAGTACGGTGCCTGGCATAGAACAAGAATATAAAAAATGCTTGTTGATTGATGGACAGATGAACAAAGATGTGTTTTGTCCTGAATTTATCATCTCAAAAACCAAACTCCTAGGAAAAAATTTAACTATTATTTAACTATTATCTTCTTTCTGGATTAATGACTAAATATCCTTACCCGTGGTTGGAAAACTTGGAGTCAACTCCCACCCCTAGTCAGTCACCTACCACTTACAAAACTAAACCTTTCCTCTCTATCACTCCCTCAACCTGCTGCTTCTTCCAACTTTTCTATTTCTGCTAAGAGAATCATCTTTCCAGTCACAAAGGCTCAACAGCTAAGCATCCTCTTTTGACTTTTGACCTTCTCCTTCACCATCATGCCCATATCCAATCAGTTGCTGTCAATTCTACCTCCATAACATCTCTTGCAGACATTTCCTTTACTTCACTCACATGGTGGCCCCTCATTACACTCACTTGGACTATTATAGGTTCCTAACTGGTCTCCTTATCACTGGTAAATCTCTTCTCCCATGTTATGTCTTAACACAACAAAGTCTCCTGTCTAAAGCACAGGAATGATTGTGTCACTCCTTCACTCAAAATCTCTGAGGGGGGTCCTCATTGCTTTGGGGATAAAATGTAAATTTCATTGCTTGATATGTAGGAATTTTCACCAACCAGCCCCACCTTTGTTTCCAGCCTTATTTCATGTTACTCCATGTTCTAACCAAATTGCATCCAGCATACCCTGCCCCCTTGCCTCCTTGAATTCATGCTGGCCATTCTCCTATGTCAAGAATATTCTACTTTTTATCTCTATCTTTCAGGATCCATCTCTTCCTTAAAGGCTCAGCTCAGATTTCATCTTCTCTATGAAGCTTTCTCTGAATGTGCTCCTTCTCTCCTTAAATTTTCCTAAAGTGTTCAGTGAATAATGAATGATAAAGCGTGTATTAAGCAATTAGTATGTACTAGGCACTGTGGTAAGCTATAAGGATATAAATAAAAGCAAATAATATAGTCCTGGTCTTCAAGGATCTTGCAATCTAAGAAAGAGAGAGAACATAGAGGAAAGGTGAAAGGGAATGGATTCAGCTCTAAATAGCTTGTTGGGAGGCAATAGTTAAGTTTTCAGTAATTGGCAATTACTATAAATTAGGACTTGGTTTATTGTTTTGTTGGTTATCTAGACTTAAGAAAGTGTTAATAATGTGGCTTTTTGTAATATATTTTTTATTTTGTTAAGTATTTCCCAATCACATGTAAAAAGTATTTCAACATTCATTTTTTTAATTTTGAGCTCTAAATATTCTCCCTCCCTTCAAACCCTCCCCAACCCCTTAAGAAGGCAAGTAATATAAAAATCATGCATGTGAAATCATGCAAAACATATTTACATATTAGCCACATGGCAAAACAAAACACAGACCAAAAAAAAGATATAAAAAGAAAGTAAAAAATGTTTCTGTCTGCACTCAGAGTTCAACAGTTGTCTCTCTGGAGGTATATAGAATTTTTTATCATGGGTTCTTTGGAATTGGAATTGAATCATTTTCTTGATCACAGTGGCTAAGCCATTCTTACAGTTGATCATCCTTACAATATTACTGTTACTGTGTATAACATTCTCCTGGTTCTGCTCATTTCACTCTGCATCAGTACATAATACATCTTCCCAGGTTTTTCTGAAATCATGCAATGCAACTATTTCTAAACCACAAAGTCATAGATATATAAACAGGACAAATGAGATAATGGGTTATAAAGTACTTTGTAAACCTTAAAGTGCTATACGAATGCCAGTTATTATTCATAATAATTATTATTAATTGGCCTCTAGTCTAGTGCTAACTTAATTTCCTGAACCTCCTACTCCTTGGGCTAAGCTCAAGCAATGCTAAAGAACAATACAGGGGTCTTTTAAGTTTAAACTACATTGAATGGCTCTGAACAAAACAACGCAGCTTCAAACTGAAAGTGTGTGTATACATTTTCCCCCACAGAGCCCAATTGCTAAATATTCACTAGTCACTTCTTTATTGTTCTATTGTCATCTTGCAATATTTCACAAATCCCAGGTCAACCCTCAGGATGTCCATTTGCTCTCCCTTACTCTTACTATATAACCAGCCCTTCTCCCTTTTCAACCACGTAAGCACAGTCAACCATAACAGAAAAAAACTCACATTTAGGTAGGTAAGATAAAGAAATGAGCATTTATTAGGCACCACAGAGTTCTGGGCACTGTGCTGAGTGCTTTACAAATATTAACTCATGGTTGCAAAATATTTCATATTCATTGTCTCATTTGGTCGTCACAACAACACTGTGACATATAATGCAAATATTGTTGTTCTCATTTTGCAGACAAGGAAACAGAGGCCTACAGAGGCTTAAAGACTTGCAGAGGAGCCAAGACTCAAGCCCTTTTCTTCAGACCACAAAACCATTTGTCTTTGCACATGCTGGCTCTTACCAAGATAAGCCAAAAGTCCCAAGAAGGAGTATAACTATGTATAAGATGAATGACTCATCCATGTGTCATTTGAGAAAAACTTTTTGGAATCCAACCAATAAACACAGGCAGCTGATGGCACAGTGGATGGAGCACTGGACTTGGAATCAGAAAGACCTAAGTTCAAATCTGACCTTCGACACTTACTAGTTGTGTGATCCTGGGCAAGTCACTTAAGCTCTCTTTGCCTCAGTTTCCTCAACTCTAAAATGGGGATGCTAATAGCATCTACTTTCCCAAGGTTGCTTCAAGAAAATTTTTGTAAAACATTCAACACATTGTCTAACACATAGTAGATATTTAATAAATGTTTGTTTCCTTCTTTCAACAAGTATTTATTATGGATCGACTTTGTGCCAGGCAGTACACCGGGTGCTGTAGTTACAAAGACAAAAATGAATTAATCCTTGCCCTCAAGAATGTCATTCTTTGGAAGAAATCTTTATGTAGACATTTAAGAATAAGCCCAGTGTGGGACACTTTAGGAATATCTGGTTATTAAGGATTGTTGCCAAAAGCTTATTAGTCAAAGACAAATATTGTATTAATCTCAAAGATCAATGATGGGTGAGAAAAGGCTTAGTTTTAAACTCCCTAAGAAGAGAAGCTCTCAGCATGAATGGCTCTTATTAGCAAGACATAGATGAACAGATTTAAGATTGGCCCAAGGGAATATCCAAACACCAATCCAAGTAACCTTGACAACTGGGAAATGTAACCCTATTTCCTGATCCAAGAAGGAAATATCTTAATTCAAGGGAGTACTTTGCAAAATGGAAGGGAATGGGGAAAGGTCACAGTGCCCGGCACTCTGGGTAATGACTGTTCTCCTCCTCAACAGGGACAACATTTCCCCAAAGGTATTCTGAGCAGCAAGAATAGGACCATGTGAGAGGTTAGACATGGCATCTTCTCATTAATTATTAGATACTGTAAAATATAGGTAGCAAAAGCCAACTCTGAATCACCAATCAAGAGCTGATTGTTAAATGTTCAGTGTGAACATTTTACTTTGTAAATAAGCAACCAGATACAGCAGGACTTGACTTCCTATTCTATTGATTATGTAGACTTTAAAAAGTGATGGAGAAAATGTAAATAATGCCAATTAAATTTAAAAGTGTATCATGTATACAGTTTTCCCCAAGAACCAAGAACCAACCATTTGGTAAACTTTTTAGCAACATACCACTGTTGTAAACTAAGCATCCAGAAAATCCAAAGCAAACAGGAAAGAACCAACACCCAATAATGAAGACACAACTCTAGGCTAGCTCACAGAGATAATAATGGTAATAGTCCTAGCCTAAGCTGAAAAGTAGGCAGAGAAAGTTCTTTGAACTTCCTGAGAGGTGAAACAACTGTCAGCTTTCCGGTCACTGTATTAACTCTCTCTGTGCTTTCTCACTTTCTCGTGAGCGTCTGCTCTATTCTGTCTTATAAGATCTTGTTCCCAAGAGTCTCAAATTCCCTGACTGAATCATTGGCTAGGGGTTATAACTTTTGGAGATATTTGCATTTTCATAGGAGAGTGAGAAGTTAAAGATACAAAGAAATGAATCTTTAATAGTGGGATTTCAGACTGTTCAGGAAAATAAATGTTTTGGGTGAGAGTCCTTTGTAAAGTACTTCAAATAGGACCACCTAGATACCTGCCTACTCTACTAATCCAAAGGGTATTCTTAAATGAGAAGGTAATCCTGCCTGCTCTTGCAGAAGGAAGTCTAGAATACCCTAGAAATGGTGAGCCTTTCACTGTGTCAGCAACTCTAAGAACCAAAATTGCCCAGATACTCCAAAGGAGAATGACAAAGTCACAGAAAGAAACTGTCACGAGGACAATCTCAGAGCAGTTTATTCTCAATCCCATTCCATCTGGAACTCTATGTTCAGTTCTGAGATTCACATTTTAGGGAAAATATCAATAAGATGGAGAGCATCCAAAGAGGAGTGGAAAACATAGAAATGTATTTCTCTCATTTTTGCAACTTTTTCAAAGTGGTGTTTCCAAGCATTCCCAACCCCACTGAACAAAAATCAGAAAAGCATCCAAATAAATCCCACAAAACAAATAGCATAGCAAATGTCTCCAAGATCATATCAGAAAAATATGTTGTGTGTCCTGGAGATTCTAGCTTAGA
This sequence comes from Gymnobelideus leadbeateri, assembly GCA_011680675.1. Classification (NCBI taxonomy): domain Eukaryota; kingdom Metazoa; phylum Chordata; class Mammalia; order Diprotodontia; family Petauridae; genus Gymnobelideus; species Gymnobelideus leadbeateri. The sequence continues at coordinate 692,028 of WOXC01005854.1, read as the reverse complement.
GAAGAGCTGTTGTTCATCCTTAGCTCTTAAAGAGGACCGGTGACAACAAGGGTGTAGTCCTGACTTGAGAGCGGATTGGATTTAAGTGAGGTAGAGTTCCACCAAGTCATTGGCTTCAGTCTCTCCTCCAGAGTCATGGGAGTCTAGGGGCAAGACAAAAGTCAAGACATCTTAGGGAAGACTTGGGACAGGGAAGATGGTAGCATCTTTGGGTATTTGAAGGGTTGTCATATGAAAGAAAGATAACTATGCTTGCCCCAGAATGACAAAAATGAGAGTAAGTTGCATGTTGTAGAAGTTACAAAGGAGCAGATTTCAGTTTGGTATTGATAAGTTGAAAACTGCCCAACTGGCCTATTTACTGATACCTAAATTTATTGGTCACTAAATTTAGCACCCCATCTCCTACCTCCATCCCTTTGCACAGGCTGTCCCTCCCCCTCACCACCACCCCCGAGACAATAATTGGAATACACTTCCTCTTCATTTTGATCTCTTAGACAAAGTTGTAGTTCATGTTCCACTTCCTAAAAGAAGGCTTTCTTTTGGTTGTTAATTCTTTCTTCAGCTTCATATTACTATTTCTTTAACTCACTCTGTATTGTTTCCCCCATCAGAATATAAGTTCATTAAAGGCAGCAACTGTTTTTGTTTATATTTGTCTTTATCTCTCAATGCTTAGTACAATACCTTCAACACACATAGTAGGTACTTCTTAAATGTTTGTTGGATTGAAATAAATGTAAAAAGAAATTTCCAATCAATTAGAACTATCCAAAAATGGAAAAGACATCCATTCCAGGGGCAGCATGAAGTAGTCGATAGAACTTGGGACTTTAAGTTGGAAAGACTTAGGTGCAGATCTCACATCAGATGCTTACAAATGAGATCACATGTTTAAAGTGCTTTGCAAACTTTAAAGCACTATTATTATTAGTTTTGGGACCCTGTGAAGGTTAGTTGACCTCTCTGTTCCTCAGTTTCTTTTTCTTTAAAATAACAGAGTTGCACTCAGTGACCTTTAAGATTCCTTTTCAATCTAAATCTATCATCCTATTATAGAAGTGACCTCATATGTAAGATGTAAGACCTCTTACTTGAGTTCTTTATGTCAAGATTCTCTGACCTCTTGTCTGGAATGTTGTATGGAGAATTTTTGTCCAGAGAAGGATTGCTAGATGCCCTTCAAGGTCCCTCTCATTTCTGAGGTTGTGTGACTTTCTGTCATTCTCTGAAAAATCACAAGCTTATTAGCAGTTGGAGAGAGCTAAGAATCAGATAGCAGCTGTGAGTTTCCTTCTTCTCCCCGAACAATTCTAGAACAGTTCTATTCACAAGCAAGAATGTTACTGAAGTTATTGCCAGTTGGAAAAAAAAAGTAATTGACCATATCCTTTCCACCGTTTTAATGTTCGGCCATTATAATCTCACATTCCAGTGGCCTCCTAACGGCATGGTTATCGTCTCCTTATACTTACCCTGAAATTGTTTTTCCATTGTTATCTTACATTACGGTCGCATCATAATGTCATGTTTAAAGGTTCCCCATACACTTGTAATGAAATCGTTCAGCGGTTCAGGATGGCATCCTATCGGCACTTTAACAGGGCATCCATCACACCATATTGATAGTTTTCACAACAAAAACACCCTATTTTAGTGGCTGTGAACGAAAATAGCTGCTATGAGTGATCTCTTCTTCCATTTCAAACTTAAACGATCTCATCTGTTTTATTTTTACCTTGCAATTTTCACACCCACAATGGCACAGGCCAGATTTCTCCTGGCAGCCTTCAACTGGGGATGTCCTTGCCATTGGCTCACCTGGGTTCCTCTGACCAGTTGCTGACTTGGTTTTTTTTTTTCCTCAACCTTCCTGCTCCCGGTCATCTACAAAGTCTAGTCATCAATATATATCAGGTCCTGCATTTGTAAGACTAATGGAAAGAAGCCTTCCTTTCATTAGGATCTTTTCCCTAATTTCATGGAATAAATTTTTGAGTGGTATATTGTCAAATCTAATAAAATGGATTTTTTTTCCTGGCAGAGGAGTGGGAGAAAGCCCTTCCATGTAGTTTCATTGGTGTAGATTGCTTCCAGTGTGGAAACTTCATTTACCAATAATGATACATCCCTGTTATTTGTATCTAAAGCCTTCCTTGATCCCAATTGCTACTAATAACTCCCTCCTGAAAAAAAAAAAATCGAATTACCCTATATTTACCCTGTGCTTACTTTGCATATATTTTTATCTACTGATACATGCACAAATCCCCTTAGAGAATATATCCCTTGTAAGGTTTTTGAGGGCAGGTATTCCTTTATTTTTGTCTTTGTATTCTATGATCTAGAAAAGTATCTGGCATATACATGTTTATTGACTGGTTATAGTCTGACTTAGGATGCAGAAAGGTTAATGACTTACCTATAGTCGCATGTTCTGTATATTTCAGAAGTAGGACTTAAAACCAGGTTTTCCTGACACTTAGGACAGCTCTCTATCCATTTCTTCACAATAAAATCCTTGGTATCAGGATGAAGGGGGTAAAAATGTGCCTCTACTAAGATCTGCAAATTATTTTTCTTAGAGGCAATACCTGGTAAGTTGAGAAGTGTTCATAAGGTAAAAGCTTAATTAAGGCAAGAAGTTTGAGGTGGAGAATAGGCTGGCTATTGCTTTATATTTTTATTGTTACTGACCATTAGGCCTTTCTATTTGAAATGTTTAAAAAACCATCTTCTCCACTGGTGAGTTCAACGTTAAGAGGTTAACAATTTGGTTCAAATTACCACTTCACAAATTAAGCATTATCCAACCCAAAGTTAATCCTAGCTCCTTCACATTGGAAGTCAGCCAATGTGGGTTGAAAGTCTCATGACAATACTTTCACTTATGAGATCTTTCTATTCCCTGCTGTTAAAAGAGCTGTAACTACCTCCAACACAACTTCTTTACTATATTTTGACATCTCTTTATGGGTCCAGCTAGAAGTAAAGAGAACAAGAAGGGAATAAAAATGAACAAAATCTGTGTGTGTGTCTGTGTGTCTGTGTGTGTGCAAAAAAGAGCTAGTCCATCTCACCCAAACAACAAAGAAGCCTTACATTCATAAGATTTAGAGCAGAAAGGAACCTTGAAAGAAACTCATCACCTACTTTTAAGTAGCAGAGCTGAGCAGTTCAAGCCCAGGTGTTGTGACTACGTTTCTTTGTTTTCTCCACCATACTATTGCTTCCCTATCTCATTTAAACAAAGTTGGAAGGAAATAATCATTTATCAGGCACACTTACATATATCATCTCATTTGATCTTAGAGTACCAGGGGTCCCAGAATCTGGCACAGCTATACCCCAAGTCCTCCTAATGCCTGCTTCACAAGACCATGGTGAAGAAAGCTCTTTGCAAACAGTTAAACATTATAAAAAGCTGACTTATTAAGATCCATATTCTTTGCTCTGCCTAAGCAAGATCTTTGTGAATCTTAATTCTGTTGTGCAGCGAAAAAGTCTTCCCCCTCAATTTTGTAACATATTCAGGTTTGCTGAGTGTTCCTTCCTTGCCTTCTTGCAATTCATTGATAGAAATGTTATTTCTAAAGTGCTGATCTGGTTACAAAACTTCTTTGCTCAAGGAATGGCAATGGTTCCCTTTTGCCTTTAATGCAAAACACAAATTCCTTGACTTCACATTTATACCCTTTCACAGTCTGTCTTTGGGTCAGCCAACACTATCTGAATTTGAGTGCTAACCTGGTTAAAAATATGCCTCACACAATAGAGGTCATGGACTTTGAGTTGGCAGGACCCTTAGTGACCATCCACTCCAACACCAACTTGGCCAAGATCACACAGCTAGTAAGCTTCAGAGTTGGACCACAAACCCAAGCCCTTGGCCCCCAAGTCCAGGGTTTCCTATATATAGCATCCAGTCCAAAAATCTTCATCTTGTCCATAAGGAGAGCATAATGAATCAATCAATAAACATTTATTCAGGCATGACTATATGCCTAGTACTATGATAAGCTCTTGGGATACAAAAAAAGAAGCAAAAGATAATCTTTGCTCTCAAGGAGCTTACAGTCTAATTTGAGGGACAACATGCAAGCAAATCTATACAAAGCAAGCTATATACAGGATAAGTAAGACATAACTAATAGAAGGAAAGCATTAGAATTAAGAGGAGTTGGGGAAAGCTTCCAGTAAAAGATAGAATTTTAGGTGGGACTTAAAGGAAACCAGGAAGGTCAATAGGCAGTAGAGGAGTGAGAACATTTCAGGAATGGGCAGCCAGAGAAAATGCCCAAAGCCAAGAGATGGAATTCCTTGTTGGTGTAGTAGGCAGGAATCCAGGGACACTGGATGGAAGAGTACACATCTGGGAGCAAGGTGTAAGAAAGCTGGAAAGGCTGATGGTGGCTAGGCTAGGAAGGGCTTTGAAGGGTCAAACTCTATTATGTACTTGATGCTAGAGGTAATAGGGAGCGACTGGAGTTTTAAGAATTGTAATAGGGGCGGCTAGGTGGAGCAATGAGTAGAGCGCTGGCCCTGGAGTCAGAAGGACCCGAGTTCAGATCCGGCCTCAGACACAACACACACAAACAAAAACCTAGCCATGTGACGTTGGGCAAGTTACTTAACCCCAATTGCCCTCCAAAAAGCAAAAAAAAAAAAAAATTATAATAATAGCTTTAGCCAGATGTGATTGATTCAGATGCTATTCAATATAAACTAGTTTGGGGCCATCCCAGTTTCTCTCCCATGGATTCTTATGCAGTACAAGTGTGAGTTTGTAGAGAGGTGACATTGCGTTAATTCTCCTCTCACACTGAGGAAACAGGCTTCCAAGTGAACATTCAAGGGTTGTCAATGATCTCTTAATTGCCAGATCCAGCCGCCTCTTCTGACCCCCATGCTTCTTAACCCTCTTGCAGCATCTGGCACTGTTGGCCACTTCTCCTCCTAAACATCCATTCTCCTCTCTGGGTTTTGTTACTCTGCTTCTACCTGACTGACTCTTCAGTCTCTTTAGCTGGATCTTCCTTTGTGCCTTCCTTATGCCCACTAAATGTAGGCATCACCCAAGATTCTGTCCTGGGTCCCCTTCTTTTTTCTCTCTAAACTTTATCCTATATTAGTCTATAAATTCCCGTGAATTCGATTAACATCTCTATATGGACCATTCACAAACCTATTTATCTAGCCCAAATGTCTCTCCTGGATGCCAGTCCCACATCACCAACTGCCATCTGGCCATCAAGAACTAGATGCCCCCAAAGTGTCTCAATCCCAGCATGTCCAAAACAGAACTCATTATCTTTCCCCCAAGCCCACCCCTCTTCCAAAATTCCCTATACCTGTTATCTTTCTGGTCACCTAGGTTTGCAAGCTTAATGTTATTTTTCCAATCCTTACTCCCACTCAACTCACATATACAATCCTGTGCCAAATCTCACAATTTATTTCCATACAACTTCTCCTAGATATGCCCCCTTCCTCCCACTCACACAATCACCTCCCTCATCAACTCTCCTCTGACTATTTCTATAATCTTCTAATTGGGATCCCCACCTCAAATCTCTCCTCACTCCAATCCATCCTCCTTATAGCTGCCAAAGTGATTTCTGAAAGCTGAGGTCCGATTATGTCACCAACCCTGCTCAGTAAATTCCTTTGGCTCCCTATTGCCTCCAGAACCAATACAGCTCCTTGTCTTTCCAATCTTCTTACATTCTGCTCCCTTTCACACCCTCTAACAATCCAGCCACAATGTCCTACTCCTTGTTCCTTACACATAACCCTCCATCTCTCACATTCTTGACTGCGTCGGCCATCCTTCGGCCTCTTAGAATCCCTAGCTTCCTTTAAGACTTAGCTAAAGCACCATCGCTCCCAAGAGGCCTTTCCTGGTACCTACCCCCAAATGATAGTCCCTCTAACATTTCCTTCCACACTCTCTGATTTAATCATGCTCATTCCCCCATTAGAATATGAACTTGTTGGAGGTGGAGACACTTTTAATCTTTTATTTTATGTCCCCAGAATTTAGCAAATAGTGTCTGGCAAATAGTAAGCACTCAATAAATGTTTACTGGCTGCTTCACGTATTTGCTGTGTGCATATAAATTGTGTATACATACCACATATTTGGTATGTGTACAGAGAGATAGAGACAGATTGATTGATTGATAGATATGAGTGTGTATCTGTGTGTGTATACACACATTAGATAGAGAGATAAGAGATATATGATAGTTGAGGCAGCAAGGTGGCACAGAGGTTAGAACATCGGCCATAGAGTCAGGAAAATCTGAGTTCAAATCTGGCCTCAGACCCTTGCTAGTTGTGTGACACTGGACAAGTCACTTGACCCTATTTACCTCAGTTTCCTTATCTGTAAGATGAGCTGGAGAAGGAAGTGGCAAACCACTCCAGTATCTTTCCTAAGAAAACCCCCAAATGGGATCACAAAGAATTAGGACTAATTGACTAAAGAACAACAAATATTATAACTAAAGAGAGAATCTCTGGATTTCTGTGTGTCCATGTTCAGCCCAAATTTATCTTGGCTTATGAAATTGTATTATCACCATCCTAATACATTTCAGCCTTCTTTTTCTGCACAGATGGCTTAAGTATAGAAAAATCCCAAAAGAATATCTTAGGGTCATAGATTTAAAACTAGAAAGAGCCACAGAGAAGACTGAGTCTTACACACTCATTTTACAAATGAGGAGACTGAGGCACAGTTTAACTTCTGTTAAATGAATTGTCCAGGGTCACATAGCTAGTAAGAAACTGAGGTAAGATATGAACCTACATGGTCAGTTCAGTAAATATTTATTAAGCACCTATTCTGTATGTGCTAGACACTGAGGGAATACAAATATAAGCAAAAAGGAAGATTGTTCCTGCCCTAAAGGAGCCTATATCCTGACCTCCCTGGTTTCCTTTAAGAATCATCTAAAATCAGGGGAGGCTAGGTGACACAGTGAATAGAGCACTGACCTAGCAGTCAAGACAACCTGACTTCAAATCCGGTCTCAGACACTTAACACAAAAACTAGCTGTGTGACCTTGGGCAAGTCACTTAACCCCAATTGCCCTCCAAAAAAAAAATAAGAATGTAATTTTGGGCCGCTAGGTGGTGCAGTGAGTAGAGCGTCGGCCCTGGAGTCAGGAGGACCTGAGTTCGGATCCAGACTCAGACACTTAATGCACACACAAACAAAAACCTAGCAAGTCAACCCCAACTGCCCTGCCTTTCCCCCTCCAAAAAAAAAAAAAAGAATCAGCTAAAATCTTTTACTGGAAGACTTTCCCAACACCTCTTCATTCCAGTACCTTCCCTTTTTAAATGCCCTAGTCATCCTACATATAGCTTGCTTTGTATAAATTTGTTTGCATGGTGTCTACCCCATTAGAATGTAAATTCCTTGAGGGCAGAGACTCTCTTGACTTTTTTTTGTATCCCCAGCATTTAGCACAGTACCTGGCACATAGTAGGCACTTTCATATATGTGTGTGTGTGTGTATACATATATATGTTTATTTATTGGTCAATTGATCTAATTCATACTTTACTGTTTTGCACAATCTCTCCTTTATTGGACTATGACCTCCTTGAGGGCACGAACTGTCTTTTGCCTTTCTTTGTCTCCCTAGCACTTATCACAGCATCTGGCACATAATAGGTGCTTTAAAATGTTTCTTGACTAACTAATTCATGCCACATAAAAGAAGCTGAAAAGCAAGAGGGTTAGGGGGAGAAAGGGAAGGCACCAGCTTAGTAAGATGGTGGAGAAAGAAGTCCTGGGGGCCAGGAGGGATGCAGGTGTAAGCATGGCTCAACAACTTACTCGAAATAGATGCTCCAAAAGGAACTGACCAATCGTAGGAGGAAGCTGCATGAGCAGAGGGGTCTTCCAAGGGGAGAAATTTGCTGGGGAATAGCTGGAAGAGAAGTAAAAGACTGGCTTGGGCACAAGAAGCTAATTTATTTCCTGACTCCAGCTCAACACCCTATTCACTAGGGAATGCTATCTCTTTTCAAAGGGTGTCACAGTATATTAAAAAGCAGGAAATCCTGTATCCTTTGACATAAAGGATTTTGTAAAGAAAAAGAAGAAGAAGAAGAAGAAGAAGAAGAAGAAGAAGAAGAAGAAGAAGAAGAAGAAGAAGAAGAAGAAGAAGAAGAAATGAGTATGATATTTTGCCATATACTTGAAGAGGAAGGGAATAGATTCTATAGTTAAAGAAAGTGAATATCAGATACAAGTGGATGGGCCAGAGGTGGAAATATGAATCACAGGCAAGAGGGAAAGGCCCATAACTATGAGTTACCCCCAACATCTCAGACCAAATACCAGTGTGGACTTATAAAGCAAAAGTCTGACCCATACCCCATAGACATAGGCTCTACAATTTTTTAAACCTGGGGCCTGAAAACTTTGTTGTTGTTTTTCAATGAGTATATTTCAATATAATTGGTTTATTTTTCATCTTGTTGTTTATTTTAGGCATTTAAAAAACTTAATTCTGAGAAGAGGTCTCTAGGCTTCTCCAGACAGCCCAAAGGGATCTAGGATCCTAGATCTCCACAAAGTAAGATTTGCTTTTCCACCTTTCTTCTCAAATTATACTTACAACCTCAATTGCCCTGTTCTATTAACAGCAGAGGCAATAATATTTCTATTTCTGTTCTCTTCAATGAATAGCCAGGTTGTTTCAAAGGAAAAAAGGGGGGCCATTTACAAATTTCTTTGGAGACTCTCAACTGGGATAAATCGAGTATTGAACTCCTCCCTAGACATCCCCTGAAATCATCCCTGAATTTCAAGAGACTTGGGAAATAATTGCTTGTAAAATTTTGCATTAAAAAAAATCTAAAGCATTAGAATGGGTGAAAAGTCCTATTATTTTAACATTCTCCAGTTTAAAAGAGAGTAAATCAATTTCAACTATTTTTGTTTAAAAAGGCCTCCTCCTTCAGCTGTGTGCTCTGAGTGTTTGCCAAGTTTCAACCCACAGTGAATGTTAAGGTCTACATTATTAACCCTTGAAAAATGAGCTCCGTATTGGGAACAATGACAGACCTAGGGCCTCCCAGGTGCCGCTGTGGGGGCTGACAGTCAGTCAAGCAAGAGTAATGCTCGTTTTCTTCATATGCAAATTACATAATATGTACTTACCTTTCAAGGGCAGTGTCAGATAATCGTAGAAGTGTGTTTAGATATAAATACCACTTTTTTTTTAAAGACCAAAATCATTTTTACTGAACTCTCTATGCCTGACATACCATGATAAATCACCTCATTACACAGAAAGCTACAAATATGGTCATCGAGGATGAGGGTGATTCTAAATGAGGCTTTGAGAATTCATCTGGTATGGGATGACCTTCGAGAAACAAGAGGCCTGTAGTTCATCGACATGGTTTTGCTCATAGCCATTTACAAGCAATGGGCAGCCATGACCTCATTACCCATGATGATGTCCTGCAGAGGTATGTGAGGGTTGTGGGATAATTATTTGCTTTTTATTTTCCATTGGCGGGGAGGAGGGAGCTGAAGTGATGGTGGTCTTGTCTTAAATAAAGCTATTGGGGCATATTTTCCCAACATTTATTGGAGTCACCCAAAATTCTAGGTCATTTTCTACACATTATTAAAGTAGAGTAAGAACCAGAGATAGCTTTTGGCAAAGTTGAGAGATGAGAGGTGGAGAATATCACGTATACTATCAGACATGGATGATGTGCTGTTTGGTTCTGCTGAGTGTTGTTTTTTCCTCCCTTCTTTTCTTGTTTGTTTCAAGGGATAGCTCACCGGGGAAAGGAAGGGAGAGAATTATATTCAGAAATTAATGTGATGGAAAAACAAAGAAACACAGTGTGGCTTAGTAGATAAGAAGACTGGATTCAAAGCCAGGAAGGCCTGGTTTCAAGTTCCAGCTCTGGCTGTGTGACCCTGGCCAAGCCCCTTAACTTCTCAATTATTCTAGGACAGAGGCCTCAAACTCAAAAGCAGCAAAATTCTTGAGTGCAGCTAATGAGATTAAAATGTAATTTGGAAATGTGCAATAAAATAAATAAATATACAATAAAACATAAATAATGTTAATTTGTAGTTTTCTAAATCACTATGTGAGGATCCTTTTCTATTTGAATTTGAGGTCTCTGCTATAGTCAACTCCATGTATATATTGTAGAGAAGGTGCCAATCTGTGAGGGAAGTTTCCTGTATCGTTGAAACTCCATATCCAGGCCCTATTCCTGTAAACACAAAATCTATCAATACAAATTTGAAAGAAAAAATAAAGATATGGGAATTTACATCTTCAGTCCAGATATTCAGACCCCGTGACTCAAATAGCTAGGTGGCACAGTGGATAGAACGCTGGACCTGCAGTCAAGAGACCCAAATTCAAATGCCATGTAGATGCCCACAAGCTGTGTGACCTTGGGTAAGCCCTTAAAACTCTTCCAGATACAATTTCTTCTCTATAAAATGCAATAATAATACCGCCTACCCAACAGGATTGTTTTGAAGATTAAATGAGATAATATTTGTAAAGTACTATATAAATGTCAGTCATTATTATTTTCAAATAGAAGGCCTTGGACCCTATACACCACTAAGCTGGAGTCGCTGCTGTAGACTGTCAGTAATGGCTTTGCTGGCACTAGAAGGCTCAGAGCTAATTCTGGAATCCTCAACTTCCAACTCCCTCTGAATAAACACATTTTAGAAATGTAGAAAGTTAAGAGCTGAATTCTTTCTGATATGGGTCGACTGTCTCTTTAAATCCAAAATTAATTGTATCACAATTTCAAAAAGGTCTCTCTCTCCCACTCTTCCTTCCTCCTTTTGTGTGTTGTCACCCCCCCCCCTCCATTAGAATGTAAGCTGTCTCTCTTTTAATTAATTCGACCCCCCAGCACAGCACTTGGTGCTTAATAAATGTTGGTTGGATTGGATAGCACAAAGCTCAGCCCATAGTAAGGACTTAAATGCTTTATCTAGCTATCTATTCCTCTAAACGACTGATATCTCACTTCAAAAGAAGAAGCCCAAAGGACACCAAGGAAATTTAAACTAACACCCAATGTGACCTCTAACCTAGCCTGACTTTGAAAAGGCCATTTTAAAGACAAGAAACATTGTTTGATCCCTTCTTACAACAGTATCCCTAACTGGTTGCTGGACCTGAGTCATGAAAATTTCTCTAGTCTCATTTGACATATCACATGAGGTCAGGTAGATGGACAGAGAACTCTGACCCAGGCAATAAATTTACTAAAACAACTCTTGATATGCAGAGATAGAAATACAAGGAAATACAGCTTCCGTGAAAGTGTTAGAAATTTGTTAAAATGAGTGAAAGATTCCGGACAGATGGTTTAATTGAGCAAATTAGCAAAGAGACAGTAGCTAAAACATACCCCCCAATTAAAAAAAAAAAAAAGGCCGAACCAGGACGGGGAAGCAGGAAGGAGAAAAGAGATTGTTCTCTCTGGTAATAACTAGATTCAGTCAGTTCTAACAATGCTGCATGGGACACGGGTAAAATTCTTGTGGCGATTTTTATACAGGTAATGAACTTATATGTGCCTCACTGAACATCTCTGCCATTAAATCTTTACTAAGAAATGAGATGAGACGACTGGGCCATTTTGTGGGATGTATAACCCTTGCCAGGAGTTAAGGCAGGAATTTTGATCTTTGGCCAGAACACCTTATGATTTCCACCAAGTAAAATCAAATATAAACTGTCTTCTCTTTTCTAGTGTCCCACAATCCCCAGCTTCTAAACTTTCTTATTTAAAAAAAACTTCTTAGAAGGTTTCAGTTCAATACCTTCTCTTTCATCAATTCAATTTAACAAACATTTACTAAGCACTCGATTTGTGCAAAGCCTTGTACTAGACTAGCAGGATACGAAGCCAAAAAGAAAAAAAAAAGTTAATGGCTTCAAGGAGCTATGTTCAACTGGAGAAATATAGAACATTCACACACATAAGTAGATGAAAGATAAAATGAAGAGGATGAAATTACTGAAAACTAGAGGGACATCAGGAAAGGATTCCCAAAGGAGGTAACCCCTTAGTTGTGCCTTGAACAAAGTTAAGGATTCTGGGAGGAAACTGTGAGTTTATTCCAAGCAGGGGACACAGCCAGTGCAAACAGAGGCAAGAGATGATATTACCAGGAAGAATCAGGAGCAAGTAGGTCAATTTGGCTCAAACATAGAGTATACAAAAGGGAGTGATGTGGAATGAATCTGGAAAATAGGGTTGAGTCAGACTGTGAAGATTTTAAATGCCAAGGTTGGGGGAAAAGGGGAAGAAGTTGAAAGGGAGTGGATTTCATTGTCTTATAGGCAACAGGGGAACTGATTAAGATTCTTGAATCAGAGAGTGATGTGGCCAAAGATGGCCAAATTCTTTATGTCCAACAAGGAGAATCCAAACATAAACAAAATAAATGTTCTTTTCTATTATTGCTGACAACCTTAGCCAATTCTAAAGATAATATGCAAATTAAACAAAACACATCTTTTGACAGCAATCAGTATCTAATTAATTTCTTAGGAAGGCAACTGTAGCCCATATCAGAAAGCATAATACACTCTTTCAGGGAGCAAATTACCAGATTTTTCAAGACTATAGTTTGGTTGTTAACAACAGAATAGGACTTCCCCATTCCCATGGGATGTTTCAGCTGAGTACATAAGCTGAACTAATTTCCTTACTCACAAAGTTGTCAAGCTGATACATTGACCAATATGATTCACACTTTCTTGTTTTGAGGTTGACTCATAAATGTTTATTGACTTCTGAATGATCATTTGACTTGGAATGAAGAAGACCCAGGTGTGCACCATATCCCAGACATTTCTTTGCTATGTGACCCTAGGTAAACATCTTAATATCTCTGAGACTCAGTTTATTTATCAATAAAGGATTATAAAAATATCTACATCACAAGGTTCTTGTGAGGATCAAATGAGATAATATATGTCAAGAGCTCTGTAAACATTAAATTTTAGTTGTTATTATAAAAGAAGCAGGAAGAATGGGACAGAGGAGGAGGTAGGTTAATTCTGACTTCCAAAAAACATTTGTCTATGGCTACAGTGTGATGATGATGGTAGTGGTGGTGGTGATGAGGACGACGACGACGATGACGATGATGATGATGATAACTAGCATTTATATAGCATTTGCAGGTTTGCAATGTGCTTTGCAAATATTATTTCATATACCTCTCACAACAACCCTAGAACTAGAAAGTTTCTGAGGTAGGATTTGAACTCAGATTTTCTTGGACCTAGGTCAAGAGCTCTATCCACCATACCACCTAGCTTTTCTAATAGAATTAAAAATATAAGTAATGTAACAAAGTAATTTACATACATGTGTATATGTGTATATACATATGTAGAGACATGTAATCTTATTTGATCCTCACAACCCTAATTATAATATCTAGTTTTTATCTTGTTAAAAAACTGAGGGAGGAAGAAAAAAGAGAAAATGTTTCAGACATAGTTCGGAAAAGAAATTAAGCTTGAAACTAACCAGGAAAAAATAAAAAGCAATAGTGCAGAATTAAAATCATTTGGAAAGGTATAAATTCATTCAATAAATATAGAGAGTTGCACTTACACATGCAAAAAACTGTGTCAAGTGTTGTAAAGGGTACAAAGAAGAGTCCTAACTAGAACTGAGAAACCTGGGCTTTCCCCCAGGGTAGTGAAATTTAGGAGAAGAGAGGGCAATATTGACAATGCTTTTCATTCTTCAGTAGTGTAGGGAAAAAATGATCTTAACATCCAGTTAACCATAATAATTTGTCAAAAATAGGATGTTCGTGTACGGTGGCTTTCTCTGCTGGCAGCCATACCCTAGCTGTATTCCTTAAGCCAACATCATCCTGCTTCCTGGTCCATGACTGTCCTAGAAGACTTTTTGTCACCTAGGGTCTTCACTGTTTCCCTGCCACCCCCCAAACACATGCACAGGTACATGCACACACACACACATACACACACACACACACACACACACACACACACACACGTATCATGTAACTTGCCCCAAGTTCAAAAAGTACCAAAGTACTAGCTCCAGCTCTGGTCCCTGCTCACATGAAGCTTCCGATCTTCCTTTTTGTCCTTCTTCCCCTTACTTTCCCTCCCTGTGCCAAGCCAGGTTTCTTCCTAAATCCTTCCTACCTATTCCCTCCTCCTATGTTTGCAATCCCAGTTTTAAAGTTCTTGAACTAAAATCAGTGATCAGGTAATTCCTTCTTCAGATTATCTAATTATCAAGTACTTGGACACATTCTGCTATTACATCATAAAACATACAGATAGAGTGAAATTGGAGGTGGGGCAGAAATTGGCAGCCTGGAGGACATCTTGGGGCAAATAAAAGCAAAGTTGGATCCCCTCCTCCTGTTTCCACAGAGCCTCACTGTTCTCACCTTTCTTGGCAGATTGAAAAATGTTGGCTTCCAGATTTACCACAGCATTTATAGTCCCAGAAAGGATTCAAATGAAAATGAGGCCACATCCATGTGGGTTCAGCCCTAATAAGGAAGTCCTACACAGTTCCCATTTAAAGTGCATGCATTAGCCTTAGACATGGTCATTAAAGGCTCTGCACATTCAGGGGCTTAACGATGATGCGTTTATTCACATCAATGTTTGATTTGCTCCCATGGAAACTTGCAATTAAAATGACATTTTATAGTTTATTCCAAATCCTTGTTGAGATGGAGGCAGAGGTGACATCTTTGATTAGCCATTGACAGATTGGATTAAATTCATGGAATTTCCCTTCAAGTTCATAGGATCCAGAGCTGAAAGAGATCTCAAAGATTATTTAGTCTCAGTCTTTCACTTTACAGATGGAAAAACTGAGGTTCAATGAGATCAGATAACTTACTCAGGATCACATAGTTAGTAAGTGTCTGAGTCCAAGTCCAGGACTTTATCCACTGCAGTACAATGTCTCCCTTCCTTTAGGATGCTGTGAGAGGCAAAATGGATGGTGTGCCAGCCTCAGAGCTTGGGAGGTCTGGATTCAAGTCTCATCTCTGTCACATGCTGACTGTGTGACCCTAGATAGATTCCCAATGGCATAGACAATGTCTAAGATTACACATTACAAACATGGTGCCAGTCTGTATTGGTAGAGAGAGCATCATCCATGATGAATTCCCCAAACCAATGAAATCACAGATCCAAAACCTATCCCTTAGATAATCAAACCACACCCATTCAGGGACAATCTCTTTTTCCGGGAAAGCTCAAGAGAAATTTAGAGATACAGGTTTCTCTGGTTCTGGCTCATATAAGAAAGTGGAAATTTAGATAGGACATTATCCCATTATGCATCGTTCTCCTGAAGGTCATAATTGTTCTTTCCAATAAATGCTGAACTATTGAAGAAAGAGGGATCTTGACCTCCCTCCAAAAAACACATAGATATAGATAAATGTATGTGTGAGTATATATTTGTGTGTGTATATACACAATGTTTCAGTCTTGTCCTTCACCCAGGGTCTCTCTATGACATCTCCTTATAAGGTTATAAGTTAACCAGGGTCAGATTTTTGAGAGCACACTAAGTTTATAAGGTAGCTAGGTGACACAATAGATAGGGTACCTGGCCTGGAGTCAGGAAGACCTGAGTTCAAATTTGACCTAACTGCATGACCTTGGACAAGTCACTTAACTCTGTTTACCTCAGTTTCCTCATCTGTCAAATGAGCTGGAGAAGGAAATGGCAAAACACTCCAGTATCTTTGCCAAGAAAACCCCAAATGGAGTCACAAAGAGTCAGACACGACTGAAATAACTGAACAACAGCAACAATTAACAAAGTTTATAAGCAATTAAATGGGTTAGATTCAAAGGCCATCTAGAGCTTCCCTTTCCACAAGACTCCAGACAAGCCAAGTCAGGAAATGTTGGTCTTCCCTGAGCTTCTGACCCAATCAGCACCACTGTTCTTTGAGGTTTAGTGGAGAGGATTTGACCAGTTTTCGGCTGCCCTCAAGCCTCATTGATGCTTTAATAAGTCCAGTTCCCTTTCCTAAAAGCATAGGAAAGATAAATGGAGAAAAACTATTGGTCACATTTATTAATTCAGTCAATCAAAAAGCATTTAAGGGTTTCCTATGTGCTAGGGACTATTCTAATCATTGTGTATACAATAATATAGCAGTTCTATAATACTTTAAGGTTTATAATATGATTTACATTTGGTATTTGATCTATATGTCAACTCTGTGAGGTGGGCTTTACTATTATCCTCAGCTTACGGTCGAGGAAGCTGAGACTGAGAGAGTTTAAATGCCTTGACCATCTAAGGCAGGATTTGAACTCAGGTCTTCCTTCAAGGAGTTCACTTTCTAATGGGGAAGACAACATGTAAATAATTAGCTAAGTCAAAGATAAATAAAGTGTAAATGGAAGTTAATTTCAAAGGACAGCCAAATCTCCTTGTCCAGCCCTACCCTTTCTCCAAAACTCCAGTCTCCCGTTTCCAACTACCTATTAGATGTCTCAGACAGGACATATTGTAGATATCTTAAACATAATATGTTCAAAACTAAATGTTTTATCTTTCTCTGAAAACCCTCCCTTCTTTCTAACTTCCCTGTTATCATCAGGACTAGCACTTCTGCTGTGAAGGTTGCTGAGCCCTTTTCCAGGCTGTTCGTGCACCTTTGGTGTCTACCTGGCACTCAGCTCTCACCTGTGGCTCCAAGAAGCTGTAGCATACACAGCCACCATACCACAATAAAAAACATCTGGGCAGATGGGCTAAACCAGGTTGAAGGAACTAACAGCCCTCAAACCCATTGGTGAATTGGGAAGGGAAGTCTACCCTGAGCATGTGAAGACTCCCTCCCCCCAACAGAATGGATAGTTGGGAGCAATTTATTCCAACAGTCACGAAGGCAGCTGAAGCAGGTGCTATGGCGTGCTTAGAGCTCGGGCAGACATCAAAGATGCCAAGGTCCTGACTTTTGTCTTGCCACTGGACTTTGATGATTCAGGAAGACAGAGTGAGGCTGACGACTTTGTGCAGCTCTACCTCACTTAAATACAATTCACACTCAGGTCAAGACTCCACCCATGATGTCATCAACCCTTTTCGAAAATGAAGGACAAACATCATGACTGTCAAGGTACCACCATCCTCCCAGTCATGAAGGCTTGCAATCTAAGAGACACCCTTGACTCCTTATTCTCCATTTACAATAATTGTCAAACTCTGTAGATTTCTTTCTCTATGATATCTCTCAAATACACACCTCTCTCTCCTCCAACACTGATATTACCCTGGTGCAGGCTCTCATCACCTCCTGCCTGGACCATTGCAGACTCCTATGGGTCTGCCTGCTTCGTATCTCTCCCCACTCCACTCCATCCTCTACACAACTGTCACATGGATCTTCCTAAAACACAAGTGTGACTGTGTTACTCCCCACCCTGCCTCCATTCAATAAACACTAGCATAGCAGAATCAAATTTAAATCCTCTGTTTGGCTTTTATAGCCTGGCTCCTTCCTCCACTCTCAGTCTTCACCTCCATGTACTCTAGGATCCAATAATGCTAGTACCTTTACAATTCCTTACACATGATACTCCCATCTCCCAACCAAGTATTTTCATTCCTGGAATCCTCTCCTTCCTCATTTCTGCCTCCTGACTTCCCTGGTTTCCTTTATGTCTCAGCTACTTCCCACTTTCTTGATAGAAACCTTTGCCTGAGACAACTACGAAATCTAAGGGAGATTGGTGGCACCAGGAGATGATTGATCATTGAGAATAAAATCAGGAAACCTGAATTCAAATCCATTTTCAGACACTTACTAGCTGTGTGACCATGGACAAGTCACTTAACCTGTCTCAGTCTCAGTTTCCCCTATAAAATAAAGATAAATAATAATATTTATATATAATATATTTTATATATTTATATATTATATATAGTATTTGTATATGATATAATAATATTTATAATATAATAATATTTTATAATAAATAATTAAAATAATAAAATAAAGATAATAATAGCACCTACCACCCAGAGTTGCTGTGAGGTAATATTTGTAAAGTGCTGTGCTCAATGTCTGGCACAGGGTAGATATAAATAGGTTTTTTTCTCCTTTCTTTCCTTCCTGGCATTGGAGTATGTAAGTCCTGCCTTAGTATTTAACTACTATTCCTAACAGTGTGATCCCAGGAGAGCTCATATAACCTCTCTCAGCTTGTTTCCTCATTTATAAAATAACAGCATTTATCTCACAAGGTTATTATGAATATCAAATGATAACAATGTGTATAAAATGCTTTGTAAACTTTCAATGTTAGCTATCATTATTATTATAACAGCCATCTCAAGGAGCATGCCTGAGCGTCAGCTTTCACCCTGGTCCCTTGAAAAGAGTATGCATGACCAAAAATTTTCAGTTGGCCTCTACATGTATCCCCTCACCAGTAAAACTACAATAAGTCAAAGAGGATTGGCCACTGAGGCAGGAAAAGCCATCCACTTAGTAATTTTAAAAAGAGTGACTTCATTCTCTTCCTATCTTTGCCGTTCTATGTGCTGGGCATGTTGGGACAGATGCTTCAAGACTCTCCCTTGGACTTCCCATGAGTGGAGAGTTATTGTGGTTCGTTGCACAGCTCAGCAAGAGCCTGAGGCTGTATTTTAAGACCTCCGAATCTTCTTCTGCTGTGTGTTATTTTCCCTGCATACAGGGAATCAAAATGAGATCATGGGAGTTAGCTAATAAATCTCAAGCATCTACTATGTTCCAGGCATTATGCTAACTGATAGAAATAGAAAGAATGGGAAAAAATGTTCCTATTCTCAAGGAGCTCACAATCTGATTAGGAAAACAACATGCCAAAAATCATGTGTAAACAATATATGTGCAGGATAAATTGGGGGTAATCCCCGAGAGACTGACTTTTCTCTTTATTTAATTTTTTTCAGTTAAAAATACCCCCATTGGAAAAGAAAAAGAAAACCCTTTTAACATTTATGCATAGTCAAGCAAAATAATCCCTGCCTTGACCATGTCCAAAAAACATACATCTTATGCAAGACCCTGAGTGCATCACCTCTCTGTTAGGAGATGGAAAACAGACTTCATTATTGGTCTTCTAGAATCAGTGTTGGTCATGGTATTGATCAAATAACTTTCAGAGTTATTTGTTTTTACAATATTGCCTTTATTGGATATATTACTTTCTTGGTTCTGCTCACTTCGTTCTACATCGATTCTTTTAAGTTTTCTCAGATTTCATTGAAACTTTCCCTTTCCTCATTTCTTTGGCATGATAATATTCCATTACATTCATATATTATAAATTATTCTGCTCTCTCCCCCTTGGTTTTGAGCCTCATGGCTACCTTGGGTGTTCAGGGATTCCTGAGTTTATCAGTACAAGCTGTCCTATGGGAGGTGCTCCCTACAGCTACTGAGATAGTTCTCAGAGAAAAAGATGGCCACCAGGAGGAGAATAAGCCATGCATGCCAGGCTGATCAAAAGATACGGGCTCTGAGCTGCTCAGACAGCAGATCTGAGGTTAAAAAATGAAACGTCTGATCTATAATGCCTATGGATATTTGTATTACACTTTAAGTATTTGTCAAGGTGTGCTTATGAATCTTTTATATTTTAATCATTTCTTTTGTGATAGAGAAATTAAATAGCTGTCTCATACCTGATCTACCTTTACAATGAGTAATTTTCTAGAAGAAATCCTGTCAATTCCTATTAGGGGGACCCTAGACATGAACCAAACCTAAAGTCTAAGCAATTTCTTTCAAGACTACAGGTTGAAGGCATAATTGACCCAAGAGTGCAAAAAAAGCTTGATTTGTTTCTTCAGAACCAGGTCTCTCAGGACATGAATACAATATATATAACCCTACAGCAGGGGCAGGGGACAGAGGAGGGGTAAGGATGTGACATAAGTGCTTTATATTTCTTATAAGGTTCTAGAAAGAAAAAAACTTTTTCCTTACTGAAAAGATCCCTCACATATGTTAATAATCCTGTTTAAAGGAATAATTTAGCATAAACTACCATTAGTTAAATATGCCAGAAACTGTTCTAGGTCCTGGGGAAACCAAGAGAAAAATGAAGAAGCCCCTCCTCTCATGGAGGTTTCATTTTAATGGTGGATGGGGAGGGAAAGGAAAATAACAAGAATACAGATTGGAATAATATAAACTGAGAAGAGATGGGAACAAAGGCATGACTGAAATGGAATATGCTAGAAAAACTTGAGAAGTGAGGAAAGACTGTCAACTGAAAGGATGAAAAGAGCTTTCACAGAGAAACAAAAATATTCTGAAAGGCAGAGAGGAAGAAAGAGCTCACTCCAGAAGCTTAATAGCATACAGTCACCAAATTTACAAAAATCAATATCTTATCAATCAATCAAACCAGGGTGATTAAAAAGGTTCAAGAGACATCATTTCTGGGTAATTTAGTCATTTTATTAATAAGATCAGAAGGTTATCAATAAAAGGATGGTCATTTGGCAGTATCTCTTAGACCAAAGAGCCCTAATGGTGCTGGGGTCACTATTTATATGCCTTTTAAAGAGTAGGTGGTCCCAAGGGGTTCCTAAAGAGCTTTGATTAGTTAATACAAAGGAAGATGGGTTATCTTGGAGTATGTGACTTACGTCATTCAAATCTTGGTCAATGAGACATCAATTTCCATATCACATGTCTAGATAACAGGGAGGATCAACATTTTCCCAGATCTGTCTGAGCAAACACAATGAGCAGGAATAGAACCATTAACCCAAACATAGAATTTCTGTTGCTGTCTGATTAGATCTTGACCAGGGTAAATCTCTAAGAGATTTCTTACACTGGTTGGCTTCTGGATGAGGAGGTAGAAAAGGGGAAAAATATTGGTCCTGATGCAATAATTAGTTATTAATATAAGAGAGAAATATTCATTTTTCACATTACAAAAGCATTTGATAAGCACTGACTATGTGTCAGGCTCTGTGCTTATTTATACCCTCTGCAGTAATCAGTCTTGGTAGTTAGCCCTAAGAGAAAGGAAATCTTAGAATTATGAAAACGACAAATTAAAAAATGCAGGCAATATATGGTTATAGCCTGATACTGTTGGGCCATAATAAGAGATGAAAGAACGGGTTTCTGAGAAACCCAGGAAGACTTATATGAACTGACACAGAGTGAAGTAAGCAGAACCAGGAGAACAACCTATACTAGTGGATCTCAAACTTCTTGGTCTCAGGACAGCTTTATACTCTTAAATTATATTAAGGACACCAAAGAGTTTTTGTTTATGTGGATTATATCTATCAATATTTGCTAACAATGTATCGATATTATTATGAATTGGGCAGCTAGTGGATAGAGTGCCAGGCCTAGACTCAGGAAGATTCCTCTTCCTGAATTCAAATTCATGTGCAGACACCTACTGTCTGAGAGATAGTAGACCTCAGGACTAGTTCAGTGAGACTTAGTGAACTCAACAGAGCAATGTACACAGAAAAGACAGTTTACCCAGTAAGTAGCAGCTTGAGTACATCATGAGAAGAAATTAGGTATCTTCCACATCAAAGAAATTTGGGTAGCTAGATGATCATGGATAGAGTGCTGAGCCTAGAGTGAGGAAGATGAGTTCAGATCCAACCTCAGACAATAGTTGTGTAAACCTGGGTAAGTCATTTAACCCTGTTTGCCTTAGTTTCCTCATTTGCAAAATGAACTAGAGAAGGAAATGAGAAACCACTCCAGTATCTTTGCCAAGAAAGCCCTAAATGGGGTCACAGAGTTGGATATGACTGAAAAATGACTGAACAAGAAGAGAGAGTATAGTGAAAATAATTTGATCTCATGGACCCCCTGAAAGAGTCCTAGGGCTCTCTAGAGGACCCTGGACCACACTTCAAGAATTTATAGTCAATACTGAACAATTTTAAAAGAATTAAGAATGCTGAGTAACACAATGACCAACCAGGATTCCAGAAGACCAGTGATGATGTGTTTCCTGACAAAGCGATGAAAGGCAACATCTGCAGAATGAAAACACACATTTTTTTCTGGACATGGCCAATATGGGGATTTGTTCTGATTGACTATCCTTATTTATTACAAGGGTTTTCTTTTTCTTTTTTTTTGACCCCAGGGAGGGAAAAGAAGAAAAAGTAAATGCTTGACAATTGAAAACAACTTTATTTAAAAAACAAATGCAGAGAACACAAGACAAGAAAGAAAATACAGTGGAAGATCTCAAATTAATAACACATATAATCACTGAAAATGTTTCTTAAGTCAAGGACAAAAATCTCTCAAGGGGAAAGGGAAGAGAATCAGCATTTATTAAGTACTTAATGTGTAGCAGGCATGGGGCTAAGCACTTCACAAATATTATCTCATTTGACCTTTCAGGGGTTATATTTCTGAACACATGATTTGTCCCTTAGCTGTAGATGAGTTTATGAGAACATGTATTAACTGTTTACGGTCTTCTGTTGCAGTGATTTATTAATGTATTAATCAATAAATCAACAAGCATTAATTAAGTAAATTCTGGGAATGCAAAGAAAAAGTTAAAATAGTCCCCGCCCACTTTCTAATGGGGGAAATAAAATTTAGTTTAAAAGATAAATGTCAAGTGTCTACAGGGTAGACTATTTGGTGTAATGGTAAGAGTGTTGAGTCAAAAGCATCAGGGTTGGAATCTCGACTCAGTGCCATACTGTTCTAGTGGCCTTCAGTAAATTATTTAACCTCTCTTGGATTTTGAACAAAATGAGGTCAATCTAGATGACTTTTAAAGTTCCTTCCAGCTCTATACCGTTGGTTCTTTAAATTGTGTTCAGTTGTTTTCAGGTGTGTTGCATTGTTCATGACCCCATTTGGGATTTTCTTGGCAAAGATACTAGAGTGGTTTGTCGTGTCCTTCTCCAGCTCATTTTACAGATGAGGAAACTCAGGCAAACAGGGTTAAGTGACTTGCCCAGGATCACTCTGCCCACTATGGCGCCACCTGGGTGCCCCCTTCTTTGAATTAAGTAAGTTCCCTTAACTTGATCTTACCAGAGGTCCTCTAACCCAACAAGCTGTCCTAAACTTCACTGCAAGTGAACCACCAAAGTCAGGTTTCCAGTCTTTTAGTGCATTCACTCTGAATAATTCAGGGTTTGTGGTTTATAGAGGCTTCCATTCATTCCTTAAGATTTATCCAACTTTGGGTCATTTACTTTCTCACTCACGACCTTCCATCTCCTCCACATGAGAGCTGGCAAAGGAAGAAGCTAGAGATGAAAATAAAATTCATAAAATTCACAGGATCATATAGTCATAAGATTAAAAGCTAAAAAGGGACCTCAGAAATCATCTAGTATAATTCCCTCATTTTACAGATAAACTGATTCTCAAAGAGGTTAAATTACTTGCCTCGAGTCTCAAGCCTATATATGACAGAGTTGATTTTCCAAACCGAGATTCGATTCTCTTTTTGTCACATTCACTACTTAAGTAAAGAAACTAAAGAAAAATTAAGTAAAGGTAATAGGAATGACGTCAGGCCTGCATCAGAAGATCTGGGTTCAAACACCAGTTTTCTTATTTAATACCTGTGCAACTTTGGGTATGTCATAATCTATTGATAACTGACTAAACAATCTTTTTATTGTCATCCTTCATTTTTAATATTACCTTCATTTTCAAGCATATCTCCCTTACCCCTCTTTTGACCAGTAAGTCATAGCTTGTAACAAAGATTTTTAAAAGGAAGAGATTTTTCTGTACTGTATCTATTGCATGTAGAGGCATAGCCAATAGGGCCCTGCCTTAGAATCAGGAAGATTGGGGGCAACTAGGTGGCACAGTGAATAGAGCACTGACCCTGGAGTCAGAAGGACCTGAGTTCAAATCTGGCCTCAGATACTGGACACTTACTAGCTGTGTGACCTTGGGAAAGTCACTTAATCCAATTGCTTTGTCTTCCCCCCTCAAAAAAAAATTCACCTCCACTAAATATTGGCTGGATGAACCTGTAATATCATTTAAACTCTTTATACCCTGGGTAAGCCTTTAACTCTCTATGTCATAGAGTTTAACTGCCCATTTAAGTTAATACAGGGAGTTCCCTAACCAGGAGCTCCCTATAACAATGCTCACAATTTAAGACAATATAAATTCAGTTTGTCCCAAAAGTCTTAGTGCAAGTCAAAGCTTTACTAGTGCTCTAGGCCATTGCCTAAGACTGTAAATAGCACAGGAAATCTCAATCTGCTTTGGGAGAAAGAATTTTTTCATCTGGGAGTTCCTTATAAGTAATGAAATAACAGGTCCAGTCTAGATACATAGGAAGAGAAAGGGGGGGGGGGGAACAGAGGAGGAGAGAAAGAGAGAAAGAGGAAGGAAGGAAGGAAGGAAGGAAGGAAGGAAGGAAGGAAGGAAGGAAGGAAGGAAGGAAAGAAGGAAGGAAGGAAGGAAGGAAAATGAATGGGCAGATAGGAAAAAAGGATGGATGGATGAATAGATAGATGGGTATATCTATATACATCTATACATACAAACCTATATTTACACACACACATACGTATATACATCTATCTAGTTATCTATCTAGACTAAACTTATTTCATTGGTCATATACATTGGTTGATATATATGTATATGTTCATATATATACATATTTATTGAGAGAAAGGATTTCCTTTTTAAAGGATCAATACAGCATAAGTAACACAATAACAATAGTAAGATAGTAATAATGATAATAATTTTGTTTATATTAATATGCAAATGATCTGGGGGGTGTTTCAGCATGTGGTACTCTCATTTATGGAGACTCCCTCCATCAGCACAAATTGAACCAATGGAGACCCATTTGTGATTTAGTAGATAAGACTTAGGAAGGTACCTCAGGCACACAGACATTAAGTGATGAGCCTAGGATCACAAAGACAGTCAAAAGGGAGATTCAAACCCAGATCTTCTGGACTCAGTCATATGTTCAATCCACTTCCACTTGGCAGCTACTTTTGTTATTAACAAACCATCAGCTACTGCCACTTGAATCTGGAAAGACTGATTCTATGCCCTCAAGGAAATGAAATTATAAAGAGACAGTTTAGTTATTTGTATATTGTTTTATGGTCTTTTTCATAATGGAGGGAGTAGACTCAGACTCCTCCAGACAGGTGAGCAAACTGGGCAGTAAAGGAATGGGAGATTATAGGAAGGGAGAAAAGCTGAATGTGAAGCATAGGATACTTTTCCCCTACTTCCCCTACTCCTTTTAAATAAAGAATTGAAAGTTAGAGGAGTTTTAACAACAAAATAGCTTGTACCGCTATAAATTTGAGTGATAAAGCTTCAAGCTTTGTATAATATACCTATTGAATTCACTTAAGGTTCTGAGGAGCTTTTTAAAATAAAATACACGTGCATATAGGTGTTTTTCCTCATCCTTCCTTTAAAAGATTTGCTAGTTACTTCAAGCAACTGCATGCTTCAAGCCTTTTGCAACATGTTCTCCCCAGTCTATAATGAGATCAATAAAGCATTGGTCAAATTATCATAAAATGAGTTTCCCGTCTTTCACTTAATGATCAAGTACTTTGAAGTAACACTTCAGCCAATGGCACCTTCCCCAGAGAACTGACCAATTAGATAAATTCCATAGAATCCACTTCATAAACATTACCAATCTATTATCTCAGATGCCAAATGGAAAATAAAGAAGCTTTTTTAAAATAAAGTATCTTATTTCTGTAGCCACAGAGTCACCTTTGCTTAACAGGGATATGATCACATTTCTTTGTTATTGTTCAATGGTTTTTCAGTCATGTCTGATTCTTCCTGTCCCCATATGGGGTTTTCTTGGCAAGGATACTAGAGTGATTTGCCATTTCCTTCTTCAGATCATTTTACAGATGAGGAAACTGAGGCAAACAGGGTTAAGTGACTTGCCCATGATCACACAGCTAGCCTTGAAAAATGGAGGGCAGGCAGTTCAGGAAAATCCTAGGGAGTTGCCTGAGGCACAGAGGGGTTAAGTGATTTGCCCAGAGCCCCACAGCTAGTGAGAATCAAAGGTTGATTAGGAACTCCACTCCAAACTCATCACTCCCAGCTACAGTATCACACTTCCCCTATAAGGTGGTAGCTGGGTAGTTCTACCACGAGAGGAAACAAGGTCCCCAAAGAAGGAAGTATAGGTTTATTTTTTTAATGTATTAATTAGTTAAATACTGATGAATTAGTTGGACATTGCTCATCTACTTCATCCATAAAACCAATTACTCTTCAAGGCTCGTAGAAACATAATGTCAAGTGTTCATTTTTCCCACTATGGCTTCTTCACATGCTCACCCCACTTCCAAGCTCTGTTGGCTGGTTATCTGCCTTACATATCATGTCATTCTGTACCTCGTAACTTGAAGCGGGAAAGGTTAGCAATATCAAGTTAATTAATCTTCTCCAAATAGCTAGACATTTTCATTGAGCCTTCTTTTTTATCACTTTAATAATAACTAGCATTTATATGGCATGTTAAGGTTTGCTTAACACTTTACAAATATTATTTTATTTTATCCTCTCAACAGCCCAGTGAAGTAGGTGCTATTCACACAGCTAGTAAGTGTCAGATGTCAGATTTGAACTTGGGTCTTCCTTGCTCCAAAGTCAGCACCCTATCCACTGTGCCACTTAACTACCTCAGAATGACAGCCGATATTTAGATGGTATTTAAGGTTCATGATGGAATATAAGCTCCTTGAGGGCAGACCTTGTTTCACTTTTTCCTTTCTAACCCCATTATCTAGCACAGTGATTGGCATATAGTGCAATGATTAGTAAAAGCTTATTGTTTGATCAATTAATTGAAAGCATTTTATAAATATTTGTATTTGCCCAAGACCAAATACCCTATAGGTGGATAGAGTTATGAGCCTGAAGTAAGGAAGCTTCATCTTCTTGAGTTCAAATCCAGTCTCAGACACTTCCTAGTTGTCTGACACTGGACAAATCATTTCTTCCTTTTGCCTCAGTTTCCTCATCTGTAAAATGAGCTGAAGAAGGAAATGGCAAATCACTCCAGTGTCTTTGCCAAGAAAATCTCAAATGGGATCACGGATGAAAGGACTGAGCAGCAACAAACTGCAAACATTATTTAATTTGGTCCTCATAGCACTCCTATGAGACAAATAGATCAAAGTATATTATCATCTTTTTACAGATAAGAAAACTAGGGCTGGGGTGGCTAGGTGACGCAGTGAATAGAACACAGCCTTAAGTCAGGAGGACCTGAGTTCAAATCTGTCCTCAGACACTTGACACTTGCTAACTGTGTGATCTTGAGCAAGTCACTTAACTCCAAATGCCCTGCCTTCCCCCTGCAAAAGCAAAGAAAAGAAAAGAAAACTAGGGCTCAGATAGGTTCAGTGACTTGTCTGTGGCTTCACAGCTAACTAGTAATTATCATAGATAACACAGCAAATGGCTAGCAAGTTGTAGCCTCCTTCCTCCATCCTAATGTCATGGAGCACTTGGGATAGCAGATGCATATTTTATGATTTCTGCACCCCTCAGCTTGGTGCAGTTGAGACTCCTTACTTTATTACTATGATAACTTTGGTCAAAGGTAACAAATCAGGTCTCTCTCATTATTATTGTTAATGATAATAGTCTATAGCATAGTATAAATACATAGCGTCCCATAAAGTATAAATAATTTCTAGCATACTGTAAATAGTACATAGCATTTTAGCATCTACAAACCACTTTATGTAATTTATTTCATCTAACTTGATTTCACAACCATCCTATTGTGAGGATAGTAAACTCCTTGAAGGCAGGACTACTTTTGCCTTTCTTTATATCCTCACTGCTTGGCACAGTTACTGGCACATAAAAGACACTTTATAAATGCTTGTTGACTTGACTAGACATAGGAATTATCTAAACACCATCTTACAGATTAGGAAACTAAGGCTGAAAAGGGTAAGTGACTTTCCCAGGGTCACCTAGTTAGCAAGTATCTCAAGCAAGAATTGAACTGGAGTCTTCCTGCATCAAAGCCTGGTACTGGATCCAAGCTGCCTCTTGAGTACAATCTCATTTTCTCCCATCACACAGCAATGCATCCTCAGACTAGTAAACCAAAACCTCTTTAAAAACAATTACCAAAAGCAAAACAGAAGTACAAAAAAATGTTAAGGGGAGTTGAATTTCAAAAGAAGTTGAGTATTGAGGTTGATTACTCCATACTAGGGATTGACAACCTAGAGTACAGTAATCAATGCTGTGGGTTTGTGTATCATCACGTATCCAGGATCTCTTAGTCAGAAGGGACCTCATCTGGCAGACTGGTCACTTCCACTATACCCTCTTTCTCCTGAAATGACAGCAACTGGTGGCTCTCATGAGGTCAGCTTCCTTACTTCTCCCCTGCTTCTGATAAGGCAATGGTAAGTGTACTAACAATGGAGTATCAAAGGACCTCAGAGGCCATCTAGTCCAGCACTCTCATTTATATTTGAGGAAACTGAGAAACAGAGAGAAATTAAGTGACCTGCCCAAAATTCCCCAGGTGATAACTGGCAAAGCTGAGATTTGAACCTGGAGCTCTTTCTCCAGATCTGTTCCACCACGCTGAAAATGGGAGTTATCTTAATACACAACATTTTAAAAGACCTAGAAAATCAGAATTCAGAAGGGTGAAAAAAACACTTTTCTCTTTAATTTTTTTTTTTAGTTTTCAATTCAGGTCACCAAGCACTGATTATAATATCTTACAATTTTAGCCTGAATTACCCAGACAATTAGATAATTAAATCAAGTTTTCACCCACTCAAACCCCCACAGTACCTAGAACTCTGAAAATGGGAAGGAAGAATATGATCATTTGTAGGACAATGGCAGAAATGATACAAAGTGCAGTCAGAAAAACGGAACAGTGAAAACACCAGATTACTGCAATGGTGTCAAAAGGTTCAATCATCACCAATAGTCCACACAACCAAAAGGCATGGAAAGAGAGACAGAGAGAGAGAGAGAGAGAGAGAGAGAGAGAGAGAGAGAGAGAGAGAGAGAGAGAGAATGATCATTTGTTTTTCCCTGATCCTCCATCAGACATCAAAGTGGATGTTAGCCACTTAAAGAAAGATTCGTGATGGTTCTGAATTCTTAAACACAAAAGGAGATATGCAAATTAAGGGAACATATAAAATAAGATATGTGATATACTAAAGGCTTGTTATCCGAATGATAAGACATATAGTTAAATCTTGGTTATCCCCAGGCGCACTCCAGATTATCTTTGGCATATCTTGCCTTTCAGTTATTATTGACATAATTAAGTAGAATAGGTTATAAAGTCATTTCTTAACACAATTAACTATCCCTAGTATACTTCAGCTTCCCCAATAACCTAGTGCTCAGCAGGAGTTCTTTTCAATCAAAACACTGTGTTGCTTTCGCAACTGGAAGAAGGCTTGAGAAATAAATAGGTACAACCAATTCAAATGAGCTTATCTTAAACTAACTATGAGACTGCTATGTGGTTCAGGGTGGTGCAGTGGACAGTTATAGAAATGGAGTCAGGTAGACCCAAATACTGACTCAGATACTTAATAAATGTGTGACCCTGGTCAAATCACTTAACCTCAGTTTTCTCATATGGAAAGTGGGAGTGCTAATAATAGGAACTCCTTCAAAGGATTGTTTGAGAATCAAATAACATAATGTATGCAAAATGCTTTGCAAACCTTAAGGCACTATATAAATAAATGACAGTAGCAGTAATCAGTTCTAACTTCTTGTTGTCTAACTGCAATGATCTAACTTATGATCATCCAACGTCTGGAACCACCATGTTTGTGGGGGTGAGGGGAGGTCTCTGTTGCCAACATACTCTCCTGGGTCCTGCCTTCTTTACCCACCTTCACCCCAACCCAAGTAAGGATTGGACTCAAAAGAGAATGGATGGCCACCTCTCCAAATCCAGCCTCTGTACGCAATTTCCCTCCTTGCTCCTTCATCTGAATTTGTCTCAAATGGAATAAGTTCTAATTACCTTTGGTCTTAGTCATACAGTTTAGCATAGAATGAAGAGCTGGATAGACCTGAGTTTTATACAACAGTATAAGACATAGAAGCTAGACAACTTCCAACTTATTCAGTCCTTCGTGGTGTGGTTTCATTATGTTGTTTAAATAAGATTAGAGCTAAAGGGATTCCCCCTTCAAAAAAATCCAGAAAAATCACAGTAAACTACTGGTTATGACCTTCCCATTGATTCATTCAAAGAAGGGGGAAGTAAGTCCCTATAAGTTCAATCTTCCTGGAAAACAATTTAGAATTACATGAGGAGAATTATCTAAAGATTGCACTTCTGGGCATAGACCCCAGGATAAAGGAAAAAAGGTCCCTTATATACCAGACCATTCACAGCAGCATATGTTTTCTCTCCTGGTGACCTCATCCATTACCACAGGATCAAACACCATATCTACACAGATGACACCTAGCCCTAATCTCTCTCAGATCCTAGCTCTGCATTGTCACTTAAATGCTGGGTATTTCCTGGGGCATGTTTCATAGACATCTCATACTCTACATACCGCCCCCCCAAAAAAAAAACCCTCCTTTCTTTTAACTCCTGGATTTCTGTTCAGGACCCCAAAGTCCCTAGGTGCAAAATTTCAGTGATGTTAAATTCTTCCCTATTATTACCCTTCTTACCCAATCAGTCATAAGTCTTGTTGACAAGACTTGCCTTGAATCCATCCATTCCCTTCTTTCCACTCATATAGCTCCCACCCAAGTTGAGGCCATCATTACCTTTATTTATTTATTTGGCTTTTTTGTTGTTTTTTGGTGAGGCAACCAGGCTTAAGTGACTTGCCTGGTGTCACACACCTTGTAAGTGTCAAAAGTCTGAGGTCAAATTTGAACTCAAGTTCTCCTGACTCCAGGGTCAGTGCTTTATACACTGCACCACCTAGCTGCCCCTGGCTGTCATTGCTTCTCAGATAGACTCGCAATGACCTCTTTATTGAGTTTCCCTCCTTCTCTATTCCATTCTCTATATTCTGCCAAATGGATATTCCCTAGAACTCAAAAAAGCTCTAGTGGCACCCTCTTGTCACTCAAATAAAATATAAATTCCTCAATTTGGTATTTAAAACTTCTCAAGCTGACTTCAACCTAACTTTTCCAGCTTAGTACAGTACAGTACCTGGCACATAGTACATGCTTAATACATGTTTTTCATGTGTTCTTTCACTCAGAGCATTCCATCTCCTCTCTCCATGTTTTTGTACCGACTGTCCCTGTGATGTACTCCCACCTAACACGCTCCTCATAGGATCTCTAGCATCTTTTGAGGCTCAGCTCAAGGACCTCCACTTCCTATCTAAAGTCTAATCTGATTCCACAAGTTTCTCCCTGCAAAATATTTTGTGTAAGTTTTATATTAAATTATCTGCATGTATTTATCATTTGCCCAAACAGAATACATGCTTCTTGAGGGGAGTAACTCTTCCCTTGTTGTATCTAGCACCTAACACCTTGCTATAGGCCAGGTTGCCAGAGGACATGCCACTTTAATGCAGAATTCACTGTGATTTCGCTGGCATAGGCTTGGATTTGTCTATAATCATACGATCATTCATAGACAAGCTATTGACTCTGAATTATTCATTATTCCAAGTTGCCTTTCAATGGTCCTGTTACATAGTAGCTGCTTATTAGTAGATACTAAATAGAAGTAGCAACAACAGCTGCAGCAGCAGTAGTAGTAGTAATGTATCAATGGACAACAACCACTACCACCACCACCACCACCACCACCACCACCACCACCACCACCACCACCACCACCACCACCACTACTACTACTACTACTACTACTACTGCTACTACTGTAGTAGTACTGTCATCATCCTTGTCATACAAAATTACCACTACAAAGCGACATAGTAGGTGCTTAATTAATGCTTATTCCTTGGGTTGCCCTTTGTTAAGATGGATGTAAGTGGGTGGGAAAATATAGTTTAAAAAATGCTTTGAGGTTTTATGATTTCCTAACTTGGTTATTTGTGCGACAGTAATAGGGCTAGTTTTAACCACCAATACTCCCTTACACTGGAATTATTTAAGGTGAGACTATAAGGACTGTTGCATAAGGGATATTTGTGTGCCATGAAAGGTTGACCTGAATCACTTTGCAGGTTCCTTTCAAGTCCATTATTCTAGGGTATCTACTTGAACCAAATCTTTCTGAACTAAAAGAAATGTTTAAAGACCAAATACTCAGTTAATTCAGGGATAATGATTGCTATGACTGGTCTGGATGGTTTCTTTTTTAAGTTAATAGAGAGCAACTTAAGGTCAGGACAAGGAAGACAGCAGCAGCCTCATTATTTTTGTGCTGTGTAGGTATAATAACACCTCCCCTCCCCCCCCAAAAAAAAAAACTTAGACCTTACTAGAGCATCGGATTTTTACTTGCTAATTAACAAAAGGTAAAGAAACTCTTTGTGAAATATTTTTCGAAGGAGCCAGGATTTTAATTTAGACCTCTATTTGAAACATTGTGAATTCTTACATCATCAAACGCACTGATATTCATAGTATATAGGTTTAGAACCAAATGCTATCTAGTCTCGTTTTGGGAATGAGGAAACTGAGGCTCAAGGAAGAGAAGTGATTTATCCAATGTCACACAAGTAGGGACCAAGGAAGGATTTGAACCCAGGTCCTCTGTCTCCAAAGCTAATGTCCCCCTAAGTTCAAAAAACATAGGGAAACTATCAAGAATAAAATTCTGAATAATTTTAAAATAAAATAAAGAGAAACAATTATAATAAGAAGGAAAAATGTTACTCAAGAAACCAATGTGGATACACAGAGAGAGCTCACCAATCAACTTAGGTGTTTTTTTTTTATCTTTATCAAGGATAGAAGAAGGGGGAGTCTAGGTGGTGCAATGAATAGAGCACTGTCCCTGAAGTCAGGAGGACCTGAGTTCAAATCCAGCCTCAGACACTTAACACAGAAACTAGCCATGTGACCTTGGGTAAGTCACTTAATCCCAATTGCCCTCCAAAAGAAAAAAGCAAAAGATAGAATGAGTAGCTGACAAAAAGATGGCTACAAAATGTGGTACAGTATGGGGTGGCTAGGTGGTGCAGTAAATAGAGTCCTGGAGTCAGAAGGACCAGAGTTCAAATCCAGCCTCAGATACTTGACACACTTACTAGCCATGTGACCTTGGGCAAGTCACTTAACCCCAATTGCCCTGCCCTGCCCCCTCCAAAAAAAAATCCTCTACAACAGAAAAGAGGAGGATCAAAGTAGCAGCAGGACTGATTAATGGGGTGAATGGAATGATGGTACCTGAAAGGGGGAGTTGTTTTCACTGTCAAGGAGAATGAATGAGCAGCTTTTGGACTGGAAGTAACAGAACCAAAGTGGCAAACTTAAATAATTAAGGAGATAATAAGAGAATACTTTGTTGTCCTTGATGAATTCAAGAGCACTGGCCCAAGAGCACTACATCCTCGAGGTCTGAAACTGTTGACTGTGATTGCTGAGCCATTGTCAGTGATATCTGCAAAACCATGGAGAAGGGAAGAGATACCACAGGACTGGAGTAGATCAAATGTACCCCACCCCCAATATGGAGGGGGAAAGAATAATATTAAATAAATGAATAGTCAGCATCTAAAAGAGAACAGCTAGGTGGTGCAGTGGATAGAGCACCAGGCCCGGTGTCAGGAGGACCCTAAGTTCTAATAGACCTCAGACACTGGCTATGTGATGCTGGGGAAGTCATTTAACCCTTGCCTCAGTTTCCTCATCTGTCAAATGAGCTGGAGAAGAAAATAGCAAACCACTCCAGTATCTTTGTCAAGAAAACCCCCAATGGTGTCATGAAGAGTCAGATATGACCGAAAAAAAAGACTAAACAAGAACACTTAAGAAAGGAAAGACTCCAATAAAAATTCTTATGTTTTTGCTATTTGGAGTTATTATAAAGGTTATACAAGTAACCAAGTTGGGAAAACATGAATCTTGAAGAATTTTTTAAACTTTATTTTTCTCAACTTAAGGGACTGTTCTCTTCAAGGAAACAAACTGGGAACAAATAATTTGTCCCCTTTATCTAACAGAAGGGAAAAGAAGAGGCATTACCCAAACATGTTCCTCAATCTGTGTGCGTCCCAGTAATGATTCTCCTTTGAGCCTGTTGGCTAGCAGGGATGTCAGTGAAGGAGCAGTGACTGACATTCATGAACCTGAATAGTGTTGGCACCAGACTCTGTCTAGGATGCTTAGCCGGGATTCATACCCCTGGATGCTGTTTCAGTTCTTCGATATCATGTCTCTGACATTTCTTCATCTCCCAGTGACAGGTACATGTCTTGTCAAAGTCCTACCACACCTTGCTGCCAGCATCTCTTCATTTCTGCTAAAGTGCAGGGGCAATTGGTGCCTCCTTTCAATCATTTCCCTGTCACCAACGCCTCATCAGGACACCTTTAGGGGGCCCAAGTGGCATTGCACACCACAGTACATCCTGGCGAGGTATAATTCCTATGCTTGGTGAGTGCCCCTAATAGGAGTGACATCACAGAAGATACTTCCTGCCACCATGCCATGAGCAAAGAAACAGAGGATGGGAAAGAAAAAAAATTCGGATATTAGCTTAAAAGGTAATTTGAAATTCTCTACATCACAAAATGGCAAATCATTTTCACCCAAAAAGTGCATAATATATTTAGAACTGACATTTGGCTATAGTGGTTTATCGAGTTAGATTCTCAGGGCAAGTATTAACCCTAAGCATGTGTCATTAAAGTTAACGACTTGCAAATGAGGTTGTAATGAAGCAAGGTCTGGCCAGTCCTTTATTACTATTTTTTACAACAATAATGACAGGTTATGTTACATTTTAAAACGTAAATGCTATTTTGGTCATGTTTTCAATAGAGATGGCTTGTGGAGATGGGCTTGTAGTCAAGTCCCTTATAGAATCACTGGTAAACAAGTTCAAGTTTACAAGTTTCCCAGGTAAATGCAGTATTTAAGAAAACTCTTAAATCATGGATCACCATACATATTTATAAATAGTAGCCTGATTTGATGATAATAAATGCCTAAAATGTAGAGGTGCTAAAAGTACATGTAAGTCATTGCATTTAATTTTTTTTTTTTATTTAGAAAGCCTTGTGCTGCCACCTCCCTCTCTCAATAGAAAGGTGGAGGGCTACAGGTACAGGATATGGTATACATTATACAATGTTGCTCTATCAATCAGTTTTGCTTCCGTGTGTTTTTCTCTGTTACAAGAAAGCATTCTATGGTAAACAGAGAATAAAAATAAATAATTGCCAAGTACAAATGAAAGGTAACAATGAAACTTTTTTAAAATGTTTTTTTAAATGTGACTCATAAAAAATTGTTATTACTGTCACATTTAGAAAATTAACTGAAATACACTTTTTTAATACCGGTGCCCAGCAGACTGGAGTTGAGAAACCTCAGGGATCCTTCATTTAATTTTTTCAAAAGATGAAAAAGGGGGGAAATAGAGAGAAACAGAGACAGAGAAGGGACAGGCCAATTTCAGACACTTCCAGGACATTAATCAAATCCTAACAAACTGCTCTGGACTGTGAGTGTAATGAGTCAGAAGACATTTACCAAACAAAAAGGGCAATAGTTCTTTTTTCCAATCTGATTAATCAAACTTAATGAAACCCATTTTAAAAATAAAGGAGGAGTAAGGAGAAAGGGGAAGAAGAAGATAGCAAAGCAAGAGACAGCTCATATATTTCACAAGAGGAAAAATCTCTACCATCCTGAATTGCTTCATTCAAGAACCTATAGAAAGTGTATTTTAGAATTTCTGCCTGACCTTGAATTTGACAAAACTCCCTGAAAAGGTTAAGCTTATAAAAGGACTTCAATTATAAGAGGTTATCTAAGTGGCACTCAGAATGCTTTTCAAGATGAAATACTCACTGAAGTTTGTATTTATTTCATAAACAACCATGTTAACCTTGCTATTTGCACAGTAGATGACATCTTCCTAAGACTGTAGAATCCCTACACTATAAATCTTTAGAAGATAAGCTGCTCATTCCTTGTTTGTAAAAACACGTTAGGAAGTAAGA
Organism: Gymnobelideus leadbeateri; assembly: GCA_011680675.1. Lineage (NCBI taxonomy): Eukaryota > Metazoa > Chordata > Mammalia > Diprotodontia > Petauridae > Gymnobelideus > Gymnobelideus leadbeateri. Next base: position 655,796 of record WOXC01005854.1, on the reverse strand, counting down.
CCCAAGAAAACAATGGAGAACTGAACCCCATCTGTACTGAACATAGAAGATAAACACAATAATCCAACAATGGGGGAATGGTTAAATAAATTGTAGTGCATTAACTTAGAGGAATACCATAAAACAATTAAGATGGACAAGTGTGAGGATTATAAAGAAGCCTGGAAAGAATTTTATGAAATAATGCAGGGTGAAAAAAAATCAGAATAAGATGTAATATACACTAATTAGCTATGATCATAGGAGGAAAAATTAATGAGAATAACAATACAGACTTAGAGGGAGAAAATTCTTAAAATTATGATACATTATGCACTGAGATAACTGTACATTTTATTAAACAAACATAAACATTTCTCTTAATATTGAATGTTATTTCTACTAAAACAATTAATTAATGAAATCAATGTTAGCATAGCACAAGGGAAAGGATGAAATGAAGCCAGCAGACGTGTATTCAAATCCCATCACTGTCACTAGGGGAAGGCTCTCTGAGCCTCCATTTCCATATCTGTAAAATGAGGAGGTTGGCCGGGGCGGCTAGGTGGCGCAGTGAGTAAGAGCGCCGGCCTCGGAGTTGGGATCACCCGAGATCGAAACCGGCCTCAGAAAATGAGCACCCACACATAAATAATGACTAGCCGTGTAACCCTGAGCAAGTTACTTGACCCCAATTGCTTTAAAAAAAAATGAGGAGGTTGGACCAGATGACCTCTAATTTCCCTCCCATCTCTCAGGCTGTAAGTCTGGGATCCTGTACCATGCTCTATGGTTAATGATCTTTTGGGTTTGGGGAGAGTGGACCAGACTGGCGCAAGTAATGCCTGAAGTAGAAATGTCCCCTTCTGCTAAAGGGCTGCATCTACTCTGCAACTTATAGTCTAAGGAAATTGCCCAGGAAAATGGTGTCCAAACTTTTTTGATTACACATCCCTGAGCTTTAGGAAAATTACTTTAACGGCTTTGCGGAGGGCGGATTGGATGCTATGGGAAATAGCCATCTCAAACTCAACATGTCCAAAAGAGGATTCATTATTTTTTCCTACACAAACTGTCCTGTCTTCCCAACTTTCTTTATACTGTCAAGGGCACCACTATCTTCCTAGTTATCCAACCTCCCAATCTTTATATTAACCTAGACTACTGATTTCTACTCACCCCATCTATCTAATCTTTTTAAGGCTTGTCATTTCTACCCTTCACAGCATAGTTCATATATGTCCTCTTCTCTCTACTCACATATCCATAGCCCTTATAGAGGTGCTCATCACCTTTCATCTGGACTACTGCAATAGCCTCCTAATTTTGGTCTTTCTACCTTGTTTTTCATTATTCCAATCCATCCACTAAAGTAACTTTGCTGAAGGGCAGGCATGACTGTGTCATACCACCACCACCACTACTAAACTTCATTGGGTTCCTATTGCCTCCAGGATTCCTCTCTTTGACTTTTTAAGCCCATCACAACCTTCCTACCTCCCTAGTCTTTTATACTTTCCATGAGCAGCTATGATCCAGCTACTCCCTGCTTTTGTCCTACTTCCTGATCTTCACACAAGATACTCCATCTCCCAACTCCCTTCATTTACACTAGCTGCTCCCCCCCACCCTCTAATGCCTAGAATGCTCTTGCTCTTCACCTCTGACAACTAGCTTCTCCTCAAGATCCAGTTCATATCCCACCTTCTGTGGGAGGTTGGTACACTCTACACACCAACACCTTCCCTACTACTAATGCTCTCCTTCAGACTTTGCCCTCCATTGTAGATATCATATTGTATGTACATGGTTATTTACATGTCATTTCCCCCATTAGAATGTGATCTCTTTGAAGACTGAGATTGCTTTTGCTTCTTCTTTGGCTTCCCAACACTTAGCCAATAGCTTGTACATGTGTTTAATAAATGCTTGTTGACTCACTGACTGTATTGGAGGGGAGTAGAAACATGTATGGAGAGACCAATCAGGAAGATATTGCAATAATCCAAGAGATAAGTGATAAGAGCCTAACCTTGGATGGTAGCTATGTCAGGACAAGGCAGAAGAGATGCTATGGAGGTAGAAATGATCTGATTTGACCACTAGACAAGTGGGGTGAATGAGAGTGAGGAGTGAAGGATGGCATAGAGGTGATTGGAAGGATTGTAGTACCTTCAACAGTAATAGGGAAATTCAGAAAAGGGACAGATTTAAGGTAAAGATAATGTACTAAGAACTGTAGTGTAGACCAGTACTTCTTAAACTATGGGTCACAACTCCATATGGGGTCACAAAAAAATTTGGCAATTCTGAATGCACAACCAAAATGTAATTCAAAAATCAAATGCGTAATGAATCTGAGGTGTTTCTGGGAGTGTTTGCCCGTGTTGCATCACGCAGCTTTCATTGCAGCCTTGGTTCTGAACATAAAGCACATGCCCTCAGACGATGCAATGTCACTGAATGCTGCCAGAATGCAAAAAAAAAAAAAAAAAGGGAGTTGCCAGTGGGAAAAGTTTAAGAAGTTGTGGTCTAGACCAGAGTCATTGAGTATCATGGGTACACGTGGTGGTATTGTTGTATTGAAGACAAGCCCTGAGAATGGTTCTCTCATGCAGGGTGGGATGCACCCTCTGACTCACTGGTTACATATCTCTTGAGGCAATGTCATGGACCTTCCGATGGCCATGAATTCCACTTTAGAGGACACTAGCCAAGGGCACAGAAAGATTAAGTGATTTGCCCAGGGTCACACAACCAATATGTGTCTGAGGCAGGACATGAAACAAGATCTTATCAGCACCCAGGCTAGCAATCTATAAACTTTACTAGATGTTTCTCAATCATTTTTTTTTTACTAGCCAAAAAAAATGAAATTTACAAAATATCGATCATTATTATCTGGAAGGATGATCTGACATTCTAAAAGACAGCTTATGAATCGTAAGGGAACTATGGCAGGAATACTGTATTTGGAATCAGAAGGACCTGAATTCAAATCCTGTCTGCTTTTTACTATTTGAGCAAGTAACCCAACCTCTTTAGGTCTGTTTCCTCATCTGCAAAACAAGATATTTGGGGCAGATTGAGAAGTACAGAGGAAAAGATGCCAGATTCAGAGTTAAACTCCCTAAGCCCAAGTCCCTCCTCTACTGCTTACTCCCTGAGAAACTCTCTTAATTTCACTGGGTCTCAGTTTCCTCATCTGTAAGATGAGAGGTTGAACTAGATAACCTCCATGTTCCCTTCCAGCTCTAAATCTCTGAGTCTTTATGTAAATGACCCTCCCTTCCCTGAAGTGAATCCATCAGGTCCCAGAGAAATAAGTGTTCCCAAAGTCAGACAGAATAAAAATATGTCAAGTGTTCTGATGTGTGTGTTCAAAGTACAGAATTATGTGATATTAAACCACTGATGATTTTCAAAATATTATTGTCCTAGAAGCTATCCCCTATTGCTTATGGGAAAGACTAAGCAATGAAACTTTTTCAGCTTTTCTTTTTATTCCCATTACCTAGTAAAAGAAATTTAAATTAGATGAAGCCCTTGTCATCCCTGTCAAGCCTTCTGCTACTGACTTGTCCCAAAGTTTCTGCCAACAATCTACAGGAAATAAGCTTATATCCTAAGGGGAAAAGGAGGCAGGATGTGCCAGGTGTGTCCATCACCTCCATCACCTCCACCACTTTCTTTCAGATGGTGGTGGAGACAACCCCAGAGGCAGAATTCGGGGGCCCCAAAGGCCTCACAGACTACCACAATGCTCCAGCCCAGCCCTCACAGTCATCATCAAGGGGAGCAGCCCTTTGGAGAAGGGTCCCCCATCCCTGCCACTGCTGCCAACAACCACAACCAATTAACATGGGACAAGTAAGCTCCAGAACCATCAGAACAGCAGTTCACCCAGCCCCAACCTAGCAGCCTAGCCCCCTACAGGCATCAGACAAGGAGCCACACTGGCGGAGACAGAACTTGTCAGCTTTCTCTGCAAGATCTGCAGCCCCAACCTCTTCAGTGGCCACAGATGCCGAAGACCCAGAAAAGAAAGTGCTCATCACCCAGGTCCTTGGCTCTGTCAAATCACTCAATTATCAGAAGCAGATAAGACCCTGCCAATCGAAATTACATTTTAAAAAATGCATTATCATCTCCATTGTCTTTTCATTTGATATGAATGTGAACTCCTTAAGAGCCAGGTCTATCAGTTAATACATAGTAAATACCTATTATGTCCCCAGCACTTAGCATAGTGCATTGCACATAATAAGCATTTAATAAATTCATTCACAAATACTTGATGAGTTTATTTGAATCTAATCTTTTTGAAGTTTCAGTGAAACATTTCACAAGATGCAGCAAAAATATTCTATTGCCAGACAATTATAGAGCTTACCCTGGGGAAGAAGGGCTAGTGTCAGAATATTTTTTCATTATCTTCCTAAGCTTTCAGTGTTAACTCATGGAAAGAATCTCTGGAATAGAATATTAAGAATAGATAGCAGGTCTTCTCTCCACCACCCAATTTCTTTTTTTAAGTTTTTATGCATTTTTGTTTACTTCCAGTAAAGCATAGACTTCCTCCCAGTAGACTGTAAGCTATTTGAGAGAAGGGACATGGACAAACCAATGCTTTAGGAAGATCATCTTGGCAATTGAGTGTTGGATGTCTTGGAGTGAAAAGAGAGTCGAGGCACAGAAATCAGTTAGAAGGTTATTACAATAGTCTAGTCAAGAGGTCATGAAGGTCTCTACAATGATGGTGGCTTTGTGAGGGTCAGTAAAAGAACTTACACAAGAAATGTTGTGACTTTAGAGATGACAAACTTTGGTGATGAAGTGGATATATTAGGTGAGGAGTTGGAGATGGCACCAAGAATGTGAGCCTGGATGACTGGATGAATGGTGATGTATTTGACAGTAATAGTGGGTCTGGGGGCAAAGATCATGAGTCTTGTTTTAACATGTTGAGGTTGAAATGCTTACAGAAGATCTAGTTCAATATGTCTAAGAGATACAACTATTTGAGATGCAAATTTGTACCTCAGTAGAGAGAGTGTGGTTGGGTATATATTCGATTCATATTTCAGTCGAATATGAAAGAGAGGTTAAGGAAAATTCAATTCAACACACCTACTATGTGTAAGGCAGTGGGTTAGGTGCTGGGGATACAAGACCAAAACAAAGCAGTCCCTGCATTCATTGATTTTTGAATACTACTGGGAGAATACAACATGCATATGAGGAAATGTACCTCTACCTTCTCAACCAAATGCCAAAGGAAAAATCAGTTTATACTCATTGTCTCCAGATCTTGATCATTGTAAAGTGCTTAGTGCGGGGCCTGAAGTATAGTAAGTGCTATATAAGGGTTATTTATTATTATTATTCATACCATTCTTCCTAATCATTTGTCCTGATTCCTCTTCTCTTTTCCCTCTCTACATTCTCTCTTGGTGACCTCATCAATCCCCATGGGTTTAATAATCATCTCCATTCAGATGATTACCAGGTCATATATCCAGCCATTTTTTTCTCTCCCAAGGTCCAGTCTCACATCACCAACTGTCTATTGGCTATTTCAAATGACATATCCCAGAGACATCTCAAACTTATGAGGCAACTAGTTGACTATGATCTAGCCAGTGGACCTGGGATCAAGAAGACCAGCCTCAGACACTTTCTAGATGTGTAACCCTGGGCAATTCACTTAACTGCCATCTGCCTCAGTTTCTTTATCTGTAAAATGGGGGTTAAATCACACCTACTCCTCAAGGTTGCTATGAGGATTAGACAAGACTCTAACTGTAAATCACTTTACCAACCTCAAAGTGCTTCATAAATGCTATTATTGCAATTCAGTATATCTAAAATAGAACTCATTATCCTTTCCCCAAAACCATCCTCTCTTCTGAACTTCTTATTACTATCAAGGGCACTATCCTCCTTTTGGTCACCCAAATTCGCAATTTGGAGTAATCGTTGACTCCTCAGTGTAATTCATCCCTCCCCATATCCAGGCAGTCACCAAGTCTTGTCAGTTCCACCTCCATGATACCTCTTGTACCCATCCCCCTTCCCTCTGGTAACACAGACACCACTTTGGCCCAAGCCTTAGCTCACTTACCTATTCCCGTCGCTTCCTAACTTGCCTCCCTACCCTCCAGTCTCTCCCCTCACCAGTCCATCTTCCACCCCACTACCAAACTCACATCCCTACAACACAGGCTTGACCTTGTCACTCCACTACTCAGAAAATCTCAGTGGCTCCCAATTTCTTCTAGAATCAGAAGAAGCCTCATAAGTTAAGCATTTAAACCCCTTTAGCACACTTAGCACCAACCTACCTTTCCAAACCTATTATCAAATAAATTACTCCCTTTCAGGCTTCTTTGACCTAGTCAAATTTGCCTTCTTGCTTCTCCTCACCTCTGAGGGCTTTATAAATGCAAGTTATCATTATTATTAGGTATGATATGCCTTTTCAGGTTCTATCACACTGGAAAGTTTTGTTCATGAGGGTTTATAACCAAGATATCAGCCAGAAGGCAATGGATTTCTTTTAGCCTTTGTGAGTCAAGAAATAAATAAAAATATAAAAATATGTGCTCTCTTTCCATATGCACAGTTACAGTGATAGAAAATTAGGAAAAGGGTCATAGGGTCCTAGGAATCCTGCACTTTCTTAAGGACGAAGAATCTTTCATTTATCTGTTGACATTTTTCATGTGTAATTGTCATCCAACAATCAATGTGTAGTTGAAGGTGCTAAACCACACCCAGGTTAACATTCTTGTAAATAAAATCAGAAGACACAAGGAGCTAAGTGAATGGATGGCTCACAGGATCTTCTAATGAACAGGAAGAGAAGGCTGGTGAAGTTGGCTTCATTTCTGCCCAAAATCAAGAGGAATCATAATTTGCTTGGATACTGAATGGGTCATGACACTTTGTCCCGTTCATAATGAGGAAATAAATCAAACAATAAACATTTATTGAACATTGACTGTGTGCTAGTAACCATGTTAGGACCTAGGAACACAGAAATAAAAATGAAATATCTCCTGCCCTCAAGGTGCTTATACTCTATCAGAGGAACTCACGTGTGTTCATACAAGTTTGTAGAAAAAATTAAGGTCTTTTTAGGGAGGAGAAAAAGGCACTAACATCTTGGTGAGAGTGGTGAAGGGGAATAAATAGATCATCATGAGAATAATCGCAGTTATAAAAAGGTCTAAGATACCTAGCTAAACACACCCCAGTGGCCTCTGAGGATTGTTTTTGACAAACCATTTTGTGACTCAGAATTGTTTCTGTGCGTACAAAAAAAATGTTTTTTACATATACCAACCAGCTTCATAGTCCTGAAATTCTTTCTTTCTGTGCCCATCAAATTTAGATGGCTTCCCTCTGAAACTCCGTGCCTGACTCTCCTGGTATGATTGATCAAGCTTTAAGGATTACCTGTGATTCATCCCATTCTAAGTTGTAGTCTTCATTGGATTATTCCTTAGCTCTGTAACTCAACTGGTCTAAGATTTACTCTTATTTGATGACTCTTGTTTAAAAATGTATAAAGATCCAAAACAATAGACAACCTACTTTTGATCATCTCAGCTGGATTACTTCCTAAGTGGTAAATGTGGATAAGCATTGGACTTGTGATTCCACTGCTAAAGGCTTAGTGTTTTATGCACTGAGCCACCTAACGTGTGCAGGTCCTTTGACTGAATCCAAACTTCAAAGAACAAATCCCCTTAATAAAAGAATTTGTTGGGGAGGCTAGGTGGCACAGTGAGTAGAGCATTGGCCCTGGAGTCAGAAGGACCTGAGTTCGGATCCGGCCTCAGACACTTAACGCACACACAAACAAAACCGTAGCCATGTGACCTTGGGCAAGTTACTTAACCCCAATTGCCCTCCAAAAAGCAAAAAAAAAATAAAAGAAAATAAAAGAATTTGCTCTGTAAAACTCAGACTCGATCAAAAGGCATATTGAGGAGCTAGAAGGCCAAATGTGGCCTTGAGGCCCCAGGTTCCCCACCCCTGCTCTAGACACCATGAAAATGTGAGCCATCATTACTATTATCAGGGGGTCAGCAACCACAACCCAAGTGCCAGACTCAGGTTGTTTTTACATATGACTCTTTGAAATGTAAATAAATACAATTGAACATGATGAAGAAATCACAAGTGTTTTGAATGGGAGTGACAAGTCACTGATAGTACCTGAAAAACTCATAGTTTTCCAGAGGACCAGGAGAAGCTACATCATTTGAGATACTAATTAATTTGTAGAACTCTAACCCTTCAACACTCTTTAGAAGGTCAGACAGCTGCACACAATTCATTCCTCGGTTCTAGGAAAGGAGCAAATGACCAAACCCAAGTTAGCATCAGGATCACTTTCAGGAAACTGACTTACCAGACCCCTCCAAAAAAGCCCTCCTCATCTCTTCATGGCATGTAAGTGACCCCAGTTCTTGAAACCTGGCGGCAGCTAGGTAGTACAGTGGAGAGAGCATGGGACTTAGAGTTAAGACCTAAGTTTGAATCCTCACTTAAACACTCTCTGTGACCCTGGCTAAATCACATAGCCTCTCTTAATCTCAGTTTTTTCATCTGTAAAATGGGGATCAAACTAGCACCTACCTCACAGGAAATGTAAATAAATACAATTGAACACAATTATCTTAAAATGTAAAAAACGTTCTTAGCTACCAAACTGCACAAAAACAAGTAGCAGGCTGGATTGGGCCTATGGGATATACAGTTTGCTGACCCCTATTACTATTATTGATTAGTCGTTCTGGAGAGCCTATAGTAATGCTTTATGGATCATATGAAATAACATACGTAAAGTACCTTGCAAACAGTAAAACAATATATAAATGCTAGATGTTATTCGTGATATTTATTAATCATTATTATATTGCTGGTATAATTATTAATCTTATTGCCAATACAACAGTTAATGTTTATTAATATTTATAATAACAATATAATAATCATTTATTATAATAACATAGTAACTACATTCAAGTTAGTTGAAATTCGATGGCACCCTTTCCTTAGTATAGTGGCATAATAATTACTTCTGGACATCTGTAAAAAAAACTTTTAATATGCAATATATCCTCCTTTTGCTGCAATCACTTGTTTTACATGAGTTGGTATTGAGTTTGTAAGACTTTGACACATATTCTTTAATTCTTCATCATGAAATCACACTTTTATCACAGTGGTTATGAAGCATACCTTTGATGAACAGTCCATTTTTCCAAGTCAAGTCTTGATTATAGCCCATAGATTTTCAATGGGGTTTAAATCAGGTGAGTTCCCTGGCCACTGAAGCATAGTTATTTCCATCTCTTGGATAAATTTCTTAACCTTTCATAATATATGACATGGCATATGGTCATATTGCAGGATTCCATCTTTTGGAATTTCTATAATTCTGAAACAACTCTGTTCTTTGATATATGATAATGATAGCCTTTATTTAGTGTTTCAAAGATTAGCAAACATTTACATATATTATCTTATTTGGCCCTCACAACAGCCCTGTGAAATAGGTACTCTTATTATTCCCATTTTGTAGGTGAAAAAATTATGACTAAGAGAGGTTAAATGCCTTGCCCAGGGTTACACAACTAGTGACTGAAGCAGGATTCAAACTCACATCATTCTCAAACCAAGTCCAGCATTCTTTCCACTATACTACTAAGTGTCACTTGGTAGTATATCATTAGAGTTCATCATTCCCCAAATAGAGACAAGACTTTCAGGTCTAATGGGAATTGTTTAAAATCTCTAAAACATTTTTGAGGCAGATGTTATACAGTTACAGATGTTATACAGTTTGATGAAGAAACCTAGCTCCTACACTAACCTGGACCTCAGGGAACAATAGTTTTGGTATAACCTAAACAAAAAGTGAGTCTTACCAGTAAAAATTGCCTTTGTGCAATGATCAGTGCTCCAGTCTTTGTATTGTCTTGCCCATGACAAGAGCTTGCAGGTGGTTTTTCTAAGGTATTTGTCTCCTTCCTGTTCTTCCAACTTCAAGAAGGCTTTTCTTGCACTGTAGAGAAATCAACAATTCCTTCAGCTGCTAGGTTCCTCTGAAAGTTTTTGCTTGTTTTCTAAGGATTAATTAGGCTATTTTGCAGCAGCATCATATCCATTCTTGGCATTTTTTCAAATTTTCAACTGTACGTTGGTGAAATTTAATTATTTTCATCATAGACTGGCAATCCTTGCAATACTTAACCTCCCCTTTCCCTACCAACATCCATCACAATATCTCTAACAATCATTGAAATGTGCTCTTTAAGATCTATGACATTTATACATTTTATTGGAGTATTATTCATGCTTTTAAAAACCACGTAATTTAAAACTCAGCAAAAGAAGGAAATGAAACAAGAGGGTGTGTGGTCCCAAATCTAGCAATCAAGGTGGGGAAACAAAAGCATTCCAGTCATCTGATCAAGGTCAGACATGCTGAGTCGACCTATTCAGTAGAAAAAATGCATGCATGACCACCGATGTCATAAAATGAAACAACATCAAAAGCGTTGCTTGTCTCCAGTAATTCATGCACCAACATAGCCAAGCATTTCATAGGTGCTTACAGGTATAAGTGTAACTAACAACAGATGGAAGGTAATAGATATCTGAGAAGAAGGCACTTGGGAGTTGGGGAGACAGGGAGCTGAGCCTGGCATAGGGAGACCTGAGTTCGAATTTGGTCTCAGACACTAACAAGTCACCTAACCTTTCTCTGCCTCTTCTTCCACTTTAAAATGGGGATCAAAACAGCACTCACCTGACAGGATTGTTGTAAAGATCATAGGATATAATATTTGTAAAGTTCTTAACACAGTGCACAGCATATACAGTAAGTACTTAATAAATGTTTGTTTCTTTTTTTTTTCTTTTTTCTTTCTTGTTTGAGCTGATCCTTGAAAGAGGCCAGTAATACTAAGAGGAAGAGGTGAGGAAAGAGAACATTCTTGACATGGGGGACAGCCAGCCAAAATGCAGTCAGGGAATGGAGTAGGAAGAACAGCAAATAGGCCAGTATGGCTGCATTACAGAGCGTAGTGGGAAGCAAGAGAGGAAGCATTTATTGAACTTCTACTACTCTGTGTCAGGCACTATGCAGGCCCTTTGCAAATAGTATGTCATTTGTTCCTCACGATAACCTGGGAGGTAGGTGATCTTCCTATCCCCATTTTACAAATTAGGAAACCAAGGCAAAGAGAGGTTAAGTGACTTTCCCAGGGTCACACAGGTAGTAAGTATCCGAGGCTAGATTTGAACCCCGGTCTTCCTGACTCTAGGCCTAGTACTCTCTCCATTGCAACCCCTCACCCAGAAGACTAGATAAGTAGGAAGTAGCCCCATTGTGAAGAGCCTTAAATTTTTTTGAGGATTTTGATAATTTTTTATTAAAAATAAATAATATAATAAATAATAAATAATTTTGATAATAGGGAACCACTGGTATTTGTTGAGATGAGGAGGTGGGGGAACCCAAGGAGTGGCATATTCAAATTTGTGCATAATGTAACTAAATGGTGCCAATCCTTTTGAACTTTGGAGAATCTATGACCTCATTAATGTGGATAATTCTCCCAGTGCAGATTATAATCATCTGTGCTTCCTCATCCTATGTAATTCTGTCATAGGTCTTTCTGTAAATCTTCCCACAGTGGACCTACCCAAGGCATCAGAGATCTCCTCCCTCTTCTTTTCCTATGTTTCAGACATTAGTACAATATGCATCTATCTATCTATCTATCTGTCTTCCTTCAGTCTTGCCACTCAACTTCAATGCCTTCCCTCTGAGATTACCCTCAATTTATCCTGTCCATATCTTGTCTCTACATAGCGCTGACTCTTCTATTAGATGGCAAACTCCTAGAGGACAAAGACTGCTTTCTACCTTTCTTTGTATCCTAGCACTTAGCACAGTGCCTAGCATAGTAGTTTCTTAATAAATGCTAGCTGACTGAGTGACTACATGATATGGCTACCTCCTTTTCTGGTCCTTACTTAGTCCATTGTCTTTTCTGCCACATCTCACAAATATGTCATGTGTTGTTAATAATGCACTACAGTCTACCCATGTGTCTATGTTTCACTATGAGGGTAGTGACTACTAAGAGACAGCTTTGTGTGGGGGACTCAGTTCAAAGTGGAGAAAACCTGGGTTCAGTTCCCCCTCCCCTCATTTTCTTCTGAGCTTTGTAACTCTACACAAATCACTCAACTTCCCTTGCATTGATCTATAAAGTGAGAGGGTTGGACTCAGCTGGACCCCTTCCAGTCTGTATCTCTGACCCTAGGATTCTTTTAAGAACATAATGCTCCATAATTTGCAGGCATATAGGGTCCCTGTGAGACTATCAATGTTAAAAAGAAGTAAGATGGGCTTTGGTTGCAGAAGGAAACAATACAATTTCCCAAATGTAAACTGGAGCAACAATTGCCTCCCACTCAATTCTGGACCTACCTCACAGTGCCTTTGCAACGTCTGTCTAAGATGGTGGACTGACTCAATGGTCTGCCTACCCTCAACTGTATTATTACTAGGCCTGGGATTTCATTGACATAGGAAACTTTAGGGTGATAAAACTTCCTTTGTCAAGGCAGGTCGGTACTTTTGTAACTCCTGACTTTAGAGAGTTATTAGAGCAACAGGGAGTACTAGGGGGAGCCATAATGCATAGAGCACCAAGTCTCATCTTCTTGAGTTCAAATCTAGCTTCAGACATTTTCTAGCTGTGTGACCCTGCACAAGTCACTCCACCCTGTTTACCTCAGTTTCCTCATCTGTAAAATGACCTAGAGAAGGAAATGGTAAACCACTCCATTATCTTTGCCAAGAAAACTCCAAATGGGGTCACAAAGAGTCAGACACTACTGAACAGCAACCATTAGAACATTGAGAGGTTAAGTAAGCCATCCAGGGACACATAGTCAGTACTTGTTAGAGGTCTCATCTGAACCCAGCTCTTCCAGGCTCAGAGGCCAGCTCTTTGTCTAATGCCACACAGCCTCAAGGCTATAATTTAACAAAAAAAGGGGGGGGGGACTGATTACCAGTAAGGGAGTTATTCTGGTATCAGCAGTCTGTGTATGTAGTAAGATAATCAGCTGCGTAGGGCAAAGGTCAAAATTACAGCAAAATAGAAAAAAGGGTAAAAATGAGAAAACCCTGAATGCTCCAACCCAACATATTTAAAGGAACTGCTCACTCAGTAAAAAAAAAAAAGTTTTAAAGGAAATGAATAAAAGCAAAGACATTGACTCTATCACCATTATTTAGAGAAATTTAACTGATCTAAAACAGTCACCAGAATGAGGTCAAAAGATTTCAGAAACTGCTTCAGTCAGCAAACATTTGATCCTTGCTTTTGTAGGCTCTAAAAACACTCTTTATTTCAAAAATATTAATATAAATTCAATAACCACATTTCTGCAGCAACCTAACACAGTGACTCGTGCAAAGTAGCCACTCAATAGATCTTTGCCAAATGGATGGAATGAATGAACATAAAATCACTAACTGATTTCCCAGCTGGCTATGTTCCTTTGGCCTCCTCCACCCTGCCCCAGGAAACCTCTTCTGCCTGCTCAATTACATCATCTCTGGAACTCAAACTTCATTCATTATCCTCTGCCCTAAGGACCCCTCTGATTGGAGGATGAGAGCTCCTCCTAGAACCTCCAACTAAGCAGAGTACCTAGGCCAGCTATCTCTTCATTTCCCATTGAGCACTCTTCTGAATTTCTCAATCATCCCCAGTGAGTATTTTCCCTCCCCACCCCCTTTTTAGCCTCCTTTTGTGGTTTCCTCCACTAGAATGTAAGCTCCTTGAGGGCAGGGACTGTCTTTTTTTTTTCTATTGCACAGTGCTTGGCACATAATAAATACTTAATAAATGTTTTTGACTGAATTCCTGAAATGTAATAAAGAAGCAATAATTTAATAATTACCAATGTATTTTCTAGATCCCAAACATATCGTCCTCTGCATTGTGTCCACTGGAGCTCAAGGTGGGAATAAGGAAGTGATTTTAAGTATCAATTATTTCTCTCCTCTTCTTTTTTAGATTCTGTAGCCTCCAGAACTGCTCCCTTTATTTCTGGTTTGTCTTGGTTCACCTGGTAAAGTTACTCAGCTTTGCTTCCCCAAACTGCTTTTCTCCATGTGGTTACCCCAGGCTGCTATTTCAATCTGTCCTTGCTTGGGCCACTGAAGGGTAAGGAGGCTTTTGAGAATCTAAGTAATGGTTTAGTCATACAGTCTGCCTAAAGAGGCAAAGAGTAAAACATGGCTGTGAATGCAAGGAGCAGAGAAACGTTCAGTAAACCCAGGCCATTTTATTTCACTAGGAATTGTTCTGTAAAGCTGGGGACAAAAGGGCAGAATTGCCCAGAAAAGAGTAGAGTACTACCAGGAGTAGAAGCCAAGTAACCAAAGGACAAGAAAAAATGGGAAATTCAATGGGGCTAGAAGTTCTGTGGAACATGCAAATAGTACTCATGCTTTCTTTCCTGGAGGATATTGGAAATGATTTGCTTTTGAAGTCATTTGTCTCCCATGCCTAGATGTCATTCCTTCCCCTTCTCTGCCTCTCAGAATCCACAGCTTCCTTCCAAACTCAGTTCATGTGCCACCTTTCAGATGAAATCTTTCTTGATCCTTCCAATTCACTTGACCATGTAAGGCTAAGCAATCTTAGCTTGTACTGATGTTATCCCTCCTCCTTGGTGCCCTCTCTGGAATCCTCATACACTTATTGTTATTGGAAAGTCAGGACTATTTCTAGGGTATGAAAGTTCCGTGTATACTTTCCAGCCCTCCTAGTCTATCAAATAGTTCTTGAGAATCTAGAGTTTCCCATGCAATGCTGGAGAACACCCAAGTATTAATCAATGCCAAGGAGAAATAACCATTTGTGACTGTTCCTCTGATAATGAAATACATGCTGGGAATGAAGCTTGGGAGCAGGGTCATGTGCCTTCTGTTTGTTCCAGGAACAAATCAGGGGTTGTATCTTAAAGTGACAGGTCACATTCTCCCTCTTGGCAAAGGCTGAAAAAAGTTCTGAAATTTAACTGTGAATCCTGGTCATTGTAGTCCTGAATAGATAATATTGCTTTCTCCTGTCCTGAGAGAAAATTTGACTTAAGACTGAGTTCTATGATTCAGCGTGTATTGGAGGCTGTTGGGGGTAGGGGGGTAAGGGTGTGGAAGAACAATAAGTTGAAATATCTAGGTGAAAGATTTGGTTTTTGGTTTTAAGTATGTCTAGGGCCTTGAATTGGACCACCATGTGGTACAGGGACTGGATTTAAAAAGACCTGAGCTCAAATCCAGCTTCAGATACTTACTAGCTGTGTGATTCTGGGCAAGTCACTTCACCCTGTTTGCCTCAGTTTCCTCATCTGTAAAATGAGTGGGAGAAAGAAATGGAAAATCACTCTAGTATCTTTACCAAGAAAATCCCAAATGGGATCACCAAGAGTCAGACACTACTGAAAAAACAACTGAACAACAGGGCATTGAACACAAATCATTTCTCTATCAATTAAATTGTAAATAAAACATATTTTGAGCCTTGTAAGCATTAGTGCTTGTAAGGGGAGTTGTTGGCTACATTTTGATGGAGTGTCGATGGACTGACAATTACAAGTCCCACTCTAGGTGGGGCCAATAAGCCAGAGAAGTAAAAGATCCCAAAGTTAACACAGGACTCCTGTCAGGTGATTCTAACTTCACCTGAACCAAAATCAAAGCCCAAATATGGCGGCTTGTCTAGCCCCTTAATCCTTTGATTCAAAACAGAACTGAATATGGGAAGAATGTGGTCCTTCATTCTTTCTTCAGAATCTCTCTCTTTCTTAAGGGCAAAACTTTCATTTCTGTCTTTGTACACCCGAGGCCTATAACAGTTCCTTGCACAGGGGAGGGGCTCAATTAATGTCTGCTGAATTTTATTGAAATGCAAATTAAAGCAATTCTAAGATTCTACTTCACATTCATCAGAGTGTCAAAGATGACAAAAAATGGAAATGATCAATGTGTGAAGGGCTGGGGGGAGAGAGACACATTGTTGATGGACTGGTGAATAGTTAACAACCATTCTGGAAAGCAATTTGGAAATATATACAAAAAAGTTACTAAACAGTATGTTTGCCCTTTGACTCAGTTATATAACTGTTAGACCTATACTCAAAAGAGAACAAAGGAAGAGGAAAAAGTCTGTTAGGGATAAAAATATTTATAACAGGTCTTTTTATGATGGCAAAAAAAAAAAGACCCTGGAAAGTAAGAGAATGCTCTTCATTTAGCCATTCCCCTAATCAATAAGCAACTACTTTCAGTTCATTTCTGCCAAAATTGAAAGCCTTACTATGAGGATAGTTGAGGAGTTTTCTTTCTCTTTTTAATCTCTTTGCCAAAAATGCCTAGCAATGATATCTTTAGGTCAAAGGGTACAGACATTTTAGTCACCTTTTTTTTTTAACATAATATCAAATTGCTTTCCAGAATGATCAGATTAGACACTAAAGTGTATTAATATTCGAGTTTTCCTGTAGCCCTTCAAGCACTTACTATTTTGTTCTTTGGTCTTCAGGCTTATTTTGATTCAAATTTTTCCTGCTATTAGTGAGTTAAAGCAATCTTCCATGTGGTTGCTAATAGTTTGCAAAACTATTTTTTCTGAATTGTTTGCTCATGGAGGCAGCTGGGTGGTGAGGTAGATAGAACACTAACACTGGACTCAGGAAGACCTGAATTCAAATCCTTCCTCAGACACTTACTAACTGTGTGATCCTGGACAAGTTAGTTAACATCTTGGCCTCAGTTTCCTCATCTGTAAAATGGGATCATAATAGCACCTACCTCTCAGTGTTATGAGGAAAAAAATGAGTTAATGTTTGTAAAGTACTATAAGCACTATGTAAATGCTTATTATTATCATTGATATTATTATAGCCTTTGAGAATTTATATATTGGGGAATAGCCTTTGATCATATGTATTTATGTTAGTTGATTCCCCATAAATCTTGGATATTAAACCCTTATAAGAAATACTTAATGCTCCTTCGCTCCAGTTTCTACCTTCCACCAGGTAGTACCAGAATGTGCCCTAGGATCCTGAGCTTCTGATGGTAAACATTCAATTGAACTCAGACCCACCATTCTCTTCCCCAGTCATCTCCAAACCATGAAGTCTATGAGTGAATCCTCCCTTCCTCCCTCCCTCCACTTTCCTATTCTATCTTCAAGAATAGTAATCAAATCAACCCTACCAAAACATTCCCCCTTGATGATTACTCTCCTATATGTGTTGTCTTTCCTACTAAAATGTAACCCCTTTGAAATTAAGGTTTGAGGGGCAGCTAGGTGGCACAGTAAACAGAGTACCGGCCCTGGAGTCAGGAGTACCTGGGTTCGGATCTGACCTCAGACACTTAACACAAAAAATAGCCATGAGATCTTGGGCAAGTCACTTAACCCCAGTGGCCCTCCAATAAAAAAAGCAAGCAAAGAAATCAAGGTCTGGCTTGTTGGCTAGCATTTATATCCTCAAAGCTGAGCACATTTGGTAAGCATATAGTAAGAGCTTAATGAATGATTTCCATTCTATTCCATGTTGTGGAGGTGAAATCAACAAGACTTGGAAATTAATTAGATATGAGTGGTGAACAAGAGAGGAGTCAAAAAAGACACCCCAAAGACCCCACAACACAGGGGAACAGATAGATATACATGCATGTGTGTGTATATATACATCTACATATGCATGCATAGACACATATATACATATCACCCATGTTACCCAGAGGGGTACCACCTGACTTATTATCTCTTCCCTCTTCCACCACTACCTCTTCTGAAAGAACAGTCAAATGAGCCAGCCTTTGCAAACCCCAGCCAAATGCCCTGGTCCCTTTCCTTTGACTTTCTCTTCCCTTTTAATAGCTATTGATAACCCCGGGGATGCATCTTTATAGGACCTACCTCCCAGGGCTGCCAAGAGGATCAGATAAGATAAAATTTGTAAAGCACCTGAAGTACATGCTATCTTCTTCATCATCATCATCAATGAGAAGAAAGGCATTGTTAGTCAAAAAGAAGGGGTTCGAGGGGTAAGAACTAAGAAAGAGCTGGTTCTAATTATCCATGTGTCTGAAGACCAGAATTGACTAAAAGATCTCTCTTTGAAACTCAGTATTTTTCTTTTGGATTGCTATGGAATTTCCTAGTATGTTTCCTATCACGCTTATTAATCACCCCTTTAAAATTCCTGAAAGGGTGGCACATAGGTAGTGGAAGGCCTTCTTCTCCTACAAATATCTAGGGATTTGGGGGCACCCAATCCAAAAAGAAGATATAGTGACAGTCTGGAGTCAGTAGGGAGCAACAATGAGCCAAGTTTGGGGAGTTTGGAGAGATGGAATGGAGCAGCAATAACCCAGGTGCCCAGAAGATCTATTGGGCTGACAATACAAGGACTTTCTTTTCCAAAATCTTTCTGTATCTTTTGTAAACACCACAGTCAAAGATATTCTTAACTAATGCTCCGTGTTCCTTTTACAAGGTCAAACATGATACATTCTGGCGTGATTTTAGATCCCAGGGGAAAAAAACAAATTGCCTCTAAAGATGACTTATGTTGTATAGATGAATTACAAATGGACTTTCCCCTGTCAGAAGTTGAGGACCATATCATCTGTTTCCTCCAGCTGCCCAAATGATTTTCCTAAAGTATAAGTCTGACCATGTCACTCCCCAGCTCAATAAACACCATTGGCTCCCTATTAACTCAAAATTCAAACTCCTCTGTTATTTAAACCTAACTCTATATACCTTTCCATCCTTCTTGCACCTTACTCCCCTTCCCATACTCCACAATATTAACCTTCATGACATTCCTTCTCTCTCTCTCTCTCTCTCTCTCTCTCTCTCTCTCTCTCTCTCTCTCTCCCTCTCCCTCTCCCTCTCTCCTCCCTTCCTTTGCTCTGGCTATTCCCACACATTCCCTTCTTACATACCATTTCTCAGAATCCCTACCTTCCTTCAGCTCTGACAAGAGATCTTTCCTGATCTTCCCGGCTATGAATGTCTATAAATGCACTGTTTTCCCCTTCCCAGCATCCCCTAGGAGAGACTATTAAACTATTTAAAAAGTGTAAAAGACTATTCTCCTTTGGTCTGTGTTTCCCTAGAGCTTAGCACAGTATATGGAACATATTCAGTACTTAATAATTCTTGCTGATTGACTGCCAGAAAGTTTAGGTTCCAACTGCAATAATTTGCTCATGTCAGGTGCCTGACAACATCTAATTTTTCTTCTTCCTGATATTATCTCTATTCTGCATTGTGTTAACTCGAGAGTAGATTATTAACAAATAAAATACTGGATTATAGGATTATAACTCTCAGGAGGCCTTCTAGTCTAATTTCTTCATCTTACAGAGGAAAAGGTTAAGTGGCTTGTCCAGGTCACATGAGTAGGGAGCAGCATAGAAAGGATTCAAATTTGGGTCCCTTGACTCAAAATCCAGCTCTTTAGAACAAAAACAACCCATTAACTGACTAGCATTTTAAGCTCCTACTGGGCACCAGCCACTATACTAGGTTTGGGGGAAACAACAAAAGATAATCCCTGCTCTCGGGGGGCTCACAGTGTAATGGGGGAAACACCATGCTAATAGCTAAGTACAAAAAAAGAAATATTCTGAATAAACTGGAGATGATGAACACAGGGAAGGGAATGGTTTTAAGTGGGATCAGGTAAGATTTCCTGTGGAAGGTGGGATTTAGCTGAGAAAAAAGGTAGAGAAGAGGCAGGAGAATTCCAATCATGAAGGACTTCTGTGGATACACTTGAAGTCAAAAGACGGAGTGTCTTGCCATGTTCAAGAAACAGCATGGAGACCAGTGTCACTAAAGCACAGATTATGTTGGGGTAGAAGGGGAGGAAAGGTATAAGAAAACCAGAAAGGTAGGAAGGGGCCTGATTATAAAAGGCTTTATATGCCAGCAAACTTTATATTTGATCCTGAAGCCAATAGGGAGCCCATGAAGGGAGTTGCAGGGGCCTATTCTCTTTCAACAGGGTCTACCTGGGGAACCTGTAGCCTCAAGGCCACATGTGACCCTCTAGGTCCTCAAGTGTGACTCTTTGAGTAAATATAAACTTCACAGAACAAATCTCCTTAATAAAAAGATTTGTTCTATAAAACTTGGGCTCAGTCAAAAGTCTGCACCAGGGGCGGCTAGGTGACGAAGTGAATAGAGCGCTGGCCCTGGAGTCAGAAGGACCTGAGTTCGGATCCGGCCTCAGACACTTATTACACACAAACAAAAACCTAGCCATGTGACCTTGGGCAAGTTACTTAACCCCAAATGCCCTCCAAAAAAAAAAAGTCTGCACCCAAGGATCTAGAAGGCCATGTGTGATCTCGAAACCACCCCTGGGCCCTATCTCTCTAAGACCCCTTTATCTAGTCCATCACATGACAAGACTTCTTTTCTTTCTAGGCTAAACTCAACCTCAGCTCCCCAGGCCTTGTTAGATTGGCTAAAGTGAGAATCTGCAAACCTATAGTTTCTGCAAGATTAAAGCTGTGAAAAATAAATTTATAGCTGATTATATATAATAATTTTCAACACCCATTCAGTGACATCAGTATATCTCTAGTATCTCAAAGGTGTCATAAGATTCTTAAGCTAAAATTTATTTTTATTCATTAATATAGATTTGCTATAGGATACTTTTTGTGAAGGAAAGAAGATGTTGTAGTACCAAATTATTAGCAACAGGGTCTCCCATCTCAAAGAAATTTAAAACATCCCCTCCCTGGGATGAGAGAAAGAAACCACAGTGATTAAAAAAAGACACTATTTTTTGTAGCCGCTTTATCTGGCCTTCATGAATAGAGCTATCTTTGCTTCTGGAATCTGATTACAATCATTACAAGCTTACCATCCCCTTATGAGTTTCATCTCCTAAATCGCTTTCCAAGGATTCATAGAATCATAAAATCATCTAATCTCATGGTTGGAAGTTTTCAGATCTCTATGTAGGAACAAGGGGTTAGTAAGCAGACACAGAGGCCTCCTCCAGTGATAAGGTTTAGGGCAAAGGGAAGTGATCAGTGAAGGAAATTCTTGGGAAACTGATTTCCAATACAGTGATAGGGTTGGACAGCCTATAAATGAAGGGAACAAATAGTCCTGGGTGAGAAACTAGAGATTACAAACAGAAGCCATGGCATGAGTCCAGGGCACGATTCAGAAAAGTGGGTCAAATGCTTCAGGAGGGTGTCCCTACTCCACTTCCTTCTGAACACACAACTTACTGGCCTCTGCTTAACCAACCTCCCCTGCCTGCAGCTGATTATCCAGGGGTCTGACACAAGAGAGTGTTGAGTTAAGCAAATGCCACCCCTTCCACTCTCATCTTCTCGAAAGAGTGAAATGATGCCAGTTCCAAATGTGTTCTCTATGACTTGAACATTTCCAAGCTATGAATATTTTTATCTCTTTGTGGTTTGAAGATCTGAAGACTAAATTTCAGAAACCATGAAGACTTATGATGTGCCCCAGCCCACTATTAAATTACTAGCCCTCTATTCCCTATTCTGGATTTACTTTTCTCCCATAAATCAAGTAGTATGATCATAGTGTAGGGTGAGGGGAAGTTAGGCTGTGGGTGTGGGTGTGAGTATGGGTGTTACTAGTTTGGTAACCACAAACACTTAAGTCCTACTTTTCAGTTAATGGTTGGCAGAGAACCTCAAAATACCAAACCATGAGAGTATGCTGCCTATCTCGGTTACTTCAAATGATTCTAACTCTGAAGAAAAGAAAATATGTTGAACATACAATTAAAATATCTTATATTATTTTAGAAATACTTTTACTTCAGTGGAAAGCATTTATCTCCCTGTTTTATATCTCTCTTGGTATTGATAATCAAATGGTCGTTCAACAAAGTTGTCTCTGAAGTTACATTTTCAAGCTAGGGGAGGACCTCCAAGGCAAGGGGTCCCAAACTTGTTCAATCACTGTCCCCATTGGTTTTCAGCATATATTCCCATGCCCCCTATTCCATATGGAAGTAAATAAGAGTTTACCAGCCATCTGAACACAAATTATTGGTCATTCCCTAGGTCACTTATCCCTCAATCCACTATCAGCTTCTGTTAATTCAGGGGTCTGACAGAAGGCACATAAAAAGAAAAGAAAAAGACTGATTTTTTATAAAGAAAACTTTAATCAGTATATAACAATAATTTTTAGTATCATGAAGGAAGAAAATAGGCATTTATTAATCACCTATTATGTGCCAGACAATATGCTAAGAGCTTTATAATTATTATTTCATTCAGTCCTTATAACACCCCTCATAGGTAGGTGCTATCATCTGCCAAATTTTACAGTTGAGAAAACCGAAGCAAACAGAAGTTAAGGGACTTATCCAGGAACACACAACTAAAAAGTCTGTGAATGCAGGTTTTCCTGGCTCTAGGCTCAGATCTCTATCCACTGCTCCACTAAAGCCACCTCTCAGCAGCTACCATAACGGTCATATTGTTACTCTCTCTCCAATCCATCATTTTTTTTTCACTACAAGGACTACTTCTGGATTGTTTTAATAGGATAATATCATTATTTACCAAATGTTCCCCATATCCCTTTGACAAGCTTCCCCTTGCTCCCTGGGGAGGCGGGGCAGAGGAGACAAGGACCTCATTTAAATCAACAGGCTGCCCATGTAAATATGGTCCAAGTCAAGTAGCAGTAAGTACAAGGTAGAATTGCATTCTCAGTACCTTTCAACAAACTGAGACTATAAAGATGTGGTTTGCTATAAAATATCATGTGTAACAGTTTGCTCCCTTCATTCTCAAATCTTTGTCAAAGATGTATGTGATATCTGTGTAAATTATTCTCATGAAGATTTTGGAGATGAGAAAATGAGCACTCGGGTTGGTAGTTACTGAAGTTTTCTTGGTCACCTAATTTTGGCAATAAGGTCCATGATTTTTCCAAATATTTGTTATTCTCCCCTTTTCAGATTATCTTGTGAACCTATCTCTCCATACCCTAAACACTGTGTCATCCCAGCTTGGACCTCCTCTTTGTATGCTTGGTCTAGCCCACCTGTGTTTCTCAGATGTATTTCCTTTAATGTTAATTCTACTTTCTCACTGAGGAGATTGCCCCTTAAGAACCATGACATTTGATTCTAGATGAAGTTGTTCAATTGTCATTGAGGGAGAGAAGAGTTTGTCTTAGAAATCGTCACACACACACACATACACACACACACACACACACACACACACACACACACACATATTTTATTTGTTTATTTTCCTCCAACCAATGCCATCCTCCATGCCTTCATTTTGCTTAACCAGGTTTCTCATCAAGCTTTCTGTAAACATAGTTTTTCTCCTCCTTTTTTGATGCCTTTTTTGTGTGTCTTATAATGTACATGTGATCAGTATGGTAGCAAATATATGTAATATATGCATAACTAAATAGAGGTGTAAAAGAAATGCAAGCTCAAATTTTCCTTACTGATTCGGGGACACCAGTTTAGAAAGCTTGGAGACCTCTACCCTTGTTGTTCAGTCACTTTTCGGTCGTGTCTAACTCTTTGTGACTCTGGGGCTTTCTTGGCAAAGATACTAGAGTGACTTGCCATTTCCTTCTTCAGTGTATTTGACAGAAGAGGAAACTGGGGCAAATGGGGTTAAGTGACTTGTCCATGGTCACACAGAGAGTAAGTGTCTGAGTTCAGATCTGTACTCAGGAACATGAGTCTTTCTGAGTCCAAGCCTGGTGCTCTATCCACTGTGCCACCTACAACCCCAGGTGACTATATACCCCTGATATTCTTAAATGCCAATCCCTAAAATATTGATATACACCATTGCTGCTTCTAGAGAGTTCAGGATGGGCAATGTAAAGACTGTCTTCTGTAATGGCTGCTGCTTGAGAGAATCTAGTACAACAAACATTTCTTAAGTACCTACTACCATTGAGGCAATGAGTTACCTCAATGGTTAGAGAGCTGTACCTGGAGTCAGGAAGACTTGAATTCAAATCTGGCCTCAGACGTTTACTAGCTATGTGATCCTAGGGAAGTCACTTAACTTCCATTTCATTTTCCTCAACTATGTAAGGAGGGAATTGCAGTAAAGGACACTGAGATCCCCTTCAATTCCAGATCTATGATCTTACAATTTTACAGGACCAGACAGTAGCTCTTTTTTTTCTTGCTTGTTTGTTTTGGAAAGGGGAAGGCAGGGCAATTAGGGTTAAATGACTTGCCCAAGGTCACATGGCTAGTAAGTGTTAAGTGCCGGAGGCCAGATTTGAACTCAGGTCTCAGACTCAGGTCCTCCTGAGAGCAGGGCGGGTGCTCTATTCACTGTGCCACACACACACACACACACACACACACACACACACACAGCACCACCACCACCACCACCCAACACTCTGACTCTGAATGTGAGTCATCCTAAGGAGGAAAGGAGATATGTTATCACTCCTTATTTAGTTAGTTCAAGGTCTGGGGTGAGGGAGTGAAAGGTTTTTGTTTCATTTTGTTTTTCAAGAAAGAATGATTGCCTGCTCTATGACCTGGTCCTGCTGGCATCCCAGAAACTCTGGGTGGGACTCCAAACTTGGTAGACTTTGAACCACAAATAAACCAGCAAAACTGAACCTGAGATTCCTGAGGGAGGGTGTCACCCAGGAAAGAGGGTTACCAAGGAAAGTTGCCAGGAGTTCAAACCCAGAAACTAAACAGTACCTGCCCCGTGTCCTCTATGAGAGCAGTAACATAAATGTTTTTTCCTTTAACAGTGCCTTACTTAGAATCTTCTACATAGTCCAGAGAAAGAGAAGCTGGCAGGGACTGGAAAGGCTATTTCATTCTGTTAGCTTGTCAATAAGCATTTAATAAGAGAATCAAGTGCAGGGTCTGGAGTCAGGAAGACTTGAGTTCATCTCCAACTTCAGACATTTACCAGCTGTATGACCCTGGACAAGCCACTTAATCTTGCTTACCTCGGTTTCCTCATCTGTAAAATGATTTGGAGAAGGAAATGATAGATCACTTCAGCATCTCTGCCAAGAAAACACCAAATCAGGTCATGGAGAGTTAAATACGATTAGAATAACTGAACAACCACAACAAAAGCACCTACTATGTGTCAGGCACTATGGGAAGCACTGGGGATACAAAGAAAAGTCAAAAAATGTTCGACTTTTAATCCCTCCATAACCTGAGTCCTTCCTACCTTTCCATTCTTCTTACACCCTGCCGTCTTCCACAAAATCTTCAATTCTGTGACATTGGCCTCCTGGCTCTTGCTCAAGCATATCACTCTGTCTCCTGACTCACTGGCTGTCCTGCCATTCCTGGCATCTTCTCCCTCCTCTCACTTCTTACCTTCCCCGGCTTCAAGCCCAATCTTCTTCGGGAAGGCTTTCCCAACCCTTAAGGCTAGCACCTTCCCACTGAGATCATCTCCAATTTGTCCCATCTATACCTTGTTTTTATATAGTTGCTTTCATGTTGTCTCCCTCCTCAGACTGTGAGCTTCTACCTGGGGCTAAGGGTTGGTTTGATTGTTTTGCCTCTATTTTGTGTATGTACACTTGGCACTTTTGTCTAATGCATAGTCAGTGCCTAATAAAAAGCTTATTGACTTCACCTGAAATCCTTGTTGTTGTTCAGTCAACTTTCAGATGAATTGACTCTTTATGACCCCATTTGGGGTCTTCTTGCCAAAGATACTGGAGTGCTTTGCCATTTCCTTCTCCAGCTCATTTGACAGATGAGGAAACTGAAGCAAACAGGGGTAAGTGACTTGCCCAGGGTCACACAGTTTGTAAATCTCTGAGGCCATATTTGAACTCAAGAAAATGAATCTTCCTGACTCCAGGCCTGGTACTCTATCCCCAGCCCCATCTAGCTTAAATCCTTTCCATTGTTTAAGACTCAGTTCTGGTGCTACCTCCCTACCTTATCATAGAGTTTTCCCTGATCTGTATCTAGCTAGAAATAGTCTTTACCATCTGCAAAAACAAAACAAACAAACAAAAGAATCCCAGAGCTTTCTATTTCTAACTCTTTAAAAGTATTTATTACATTCTACATTGAATGAATAGTTTGTGTGTGTAGATATTGTGTGTATACAAATGTATATACATATATATACGCATATGTGTGTATATCCTCTCCTAGATTGGGAATTCATGCTGATATTCCCCATAGCCCACTTGGTACAAAGCTCTTGACAAATGTTTCGTTGATGAAATAAAGCATAAATGAATGAATGGTAGGCAAGCTGATGAATGAGGTGATGAAGGTGGTGCAAATTAGAGTGGGATGATTTTGAGTCACTATCATAATACTCCCTCTATCACTGGCTCCCTCTAAATCTGCTCCAACGTCATTCCTGAACATAAAGAAAAAAATTGAGCTAGGGGTGGCTACGTAGGGCAATGAGTAGAGCACTGGCCCTGGAGTCAGGAGGACCTGAGTTCAAATCCAGCCTCAGACACTTAACATTTACTAACCTTGTGACCTTGGGCAAGTCACTTAACCCCAATTTCCCTGCCTTTTCCCCTCCAAAAAAAATTTTTTTTAATTGAGCTAGAAGGGACTTTTGAAGTCATTGAGCCTATATTAGGTATCCACAAGAGGACAGTAGTATATGGCCCAAAATATAATTAGGAAATGGGTTTTTTAAATTAAAAAAATACAATATAACACAGATAATGTTAATTTGTGGTTTTCTAAATCATCATGCACCTGTAGGTCTCCATTTCTATATGTTTGACACCACTAGTCCAGCCCAATCTCCTCATTTCACAAATGAGAAAACTGTGGCCCCAGATCTTTCACTTACTGTTTTTTTTCCCTTTGGTCCAGATCTGGGATTTCATCAAGTGTGGGAATTGCCACTACTCTGTAGAATGTATATTAAGATATTAGAGATACGTAGGAGCACTGAGTGATTGAGTGAGTTGCCCAAGATCACAGAGAAAGCACGGGTCAGGAGTAGGACTTAAACCTTGGTCTTCTTAAGCATACTGCCTTCTTCATTGCTCAACTTCAAAACCTTCAAATAAGGAAATTTTCAAATAAAGAGTTAAAGTTATTTTAAAATAATATTTTTTAAAGAATGGCTAATAATAATATTAAGTAATAACAATAAGTGTAACTTTTTCAGGTCTTACCTGATTTCTTTCTATTTTTTCTATTTCTATTTCTTCTATGTGTTCAGGAATGAGTTTTGGAGGGACCCAGTGGAGTCACTGTGATAGTGACTCAGAGTTATCATTCTTCCCTCAAATTTGCCACACCACTTTCATTGGCGGCTGCTAGGTGGTACAATTTCTAGAGTGCTGGCCTTAGAGTCAAAAAGACCTGAGTTCAAATCAAAACCTCAGACAGTCACTAGTTGTATGACCCTGGGTGAGTCACTTAACCCTGCCTCAGTTTCCCCGTATATAAAATGGGGATAGTGATAATAATAGCACCTACCTCCCAGGATTTTTACAAAGATCAAAAAAGATATTATTTGTAAAGTGCTTAGCACAGTAACCAGCACATAGTATTTACAATATAATTGTTAAAATTAATTTAACAATTTGCATTTCTTTTGAAACTACCCATATTCTCTCATTGTGGGGTGGGAGTGACCCTGGTTCTCCAAAGAAAGGGCATGCAAACACTGGCAGATTTTATAATATGGAGAGGCTCCAACTACCAGCTTTCAGAAGAATCCTACTACAAGAATGCTTCCCCCCAAAAAAATAATTAATACATTTTTACTTAATGTATATTTTAGTATACACTTTAATGTATGCAACACCAGTGTTTAGTACAGTGTCTGCTACATAGCAGATATTTGATAGATGTTTATTAACTTCTTGATTGACTGCCATGCTGTTTCCTGTGCTAGAATGTAAGCTCCCCAAAGGCAGGAATTGTCTTATTTTTGTCTTTGTACCTTTACATCTAGAAGAGTGTCTGGAACCAAACAAACTCTTAGTTAATTAAATACGCAAAAAGTATTAACTGATTAACTGTCTGTTGCCTAAACACTTGCCCACCTAGGTCTGGAGAGACTGATTCATCAACATGTTAACCAAACAGTAATGAATTTTTCAGACTCAGCAACTATCGGAAACCATCTTCTAAGTTATAGAGAGCCTGCCCCCTGCATCAGCTGCCAACAAATTTACAGACCCTGTAAGTATTGGAATCGGTCACATAATTAGTGTTTTCTTCCCCTAATTTTATTGATGTGTAGGTTTTGGTTTTTTGTGGGGGGGTTTTTACGAGAAAGTTTTCCTCTGCTATTATAGAATTACAAAATTTCTGGGGTAGAAAAGGCCTTGAGGAATTATGATAACTCACATTTACAGCGAGCATTCCCAAAAAAGTGTTTTCCTCACATCCCTATGAGATAAGTAGGGTAAATATTCTTATCCCCATTTTACAGAAAGGGAAATTGAGGCTCTCTGAGTTCACAATCTTGCCTCGGTGGACCTAACTAGCAAGTACTTGGGACAGGATCTGAACCCAGGTGTCCTAGATCTAGATTCATCACACAGCCTTTCCATCATCCTGACCATCTCCCCAGGCTCAGTCAGAATGCCACTTAATACCATCTCACAGGAGATGAGGAGCTGTGTTCTTTTTAAAGGCCTCCAGATGAGAGGCTTCTCCTAGCTCGCTCAATAACCATCCTGTGCTTAACAACCCTCCCTGTCAAGAACTCTTTCCATGTATATAACCTAAATCTCTCATGCCACAGATGAAATCTGTTTCCTCTTTTCATTTCTCCGTTGATATTGAGAACAGCAGCTCAGTGTCCTCTGGGCAGGAGTCCTTCATAGCCAGTGTGAATGTGGAGTAATGAGGCAGATTGTCCCATGCGGCCTTGTAATAGCCTTGAGCCCTTTCTTCTCCAGCCTGATTTGTAATCCCGGATCCTACCACTTAATCATGTCTATGGCTCTTCTCTGTGTCCTACAGCTCAAGTGGAGGATTTTATTTAAAAATCTCAGCTCAAGTTCCTTGCATGGGCACTGGGAGTAAGGGCACTTAGCCCTGGGATGGCTCCCCAGGTGCCCCTTTCTTTAATGTCTTGCTTCCACTGCCCAGAATGCATTAGATTCAATTTAAGAAACATTGATTAAGCAGCTCCTTAGAGGTCATCGAATCCAACCTGAACCTTTTACCAATAAAGAAAATGGATCAACTAGGTGAAGTAATATTGCAGCTCTCTTGGTCCAGGTTCTCATGACCTCACACCTAGACTACTGAAATAGTTTGCTGTTTGGTCTCCCCACCACCAGTCTCTCCCTACTCTGGCCTCCCCTCCAATCAGCTGTCCAAATGTTCTTCCTAAAGCACAGATCTGAACATATCACCTGTATTACCACAACCACCACCATTCAAGAAACTCCAATGGCTCCCTATTATCTCAAGGATCAAATATAAAATCCTGCTTGACTTCTGAAGTCCTTTATAAGCTGGGGGTTCCCTCCCTTTCCAATCTCTTTACACTTTATCATTGGTCTGACATCGCACAACTTTGCCTCACCTAAATCCAATTCAATCACAAGTCAAGACATCACTCTGGGATGTCATTAGGTCCTCTTAAAAACAAAGGATGAACAACAACTCATGCACTCTCTGATACAGTGCAATTAGGCTCCAACGAGACACTCCATATCTGGGCACTGGCCCTTTTCTCTGGCTGCCCCCATGCCTGGAATTCTCTCCCTCCTCATCTCTGCCTCCCAGCTTCCTCGAAGTCCCGGCTAAAATCCACCTCCTGCAATTAACCTTTCCTGAACCACTTCCCTCTGCTGGTTATCCCAACTTACTGCTTACATCATGTTTACTCAGTTGTTTGCATTCTAACTTTCCCATTAGATTGTGAGCTTGAGGGCAGGAACTGGTTTTTTGCCTTTGTAACTTCCAGTGATTACCACAGTACCTGGCACATGGGCAATTTGCCAATCATCTATTAAGTACCTACTATGTGCTAACCACTGCTAAATACTAAAGATACTGGGGCAGCTAGGTGGCACAGTGAATAGAGCACTGCACCTGGAGTCAGGCAGACCTGAGTTCAAATCCAACCTCAGACACTTAACATTTACTAGCTGTGTGACCTTGGGTAAGTCACTTAATCCCAATTGCCCTGCCTTCCCCCCTCCAAAAAGACAAAAAAAGTAATGAAGATACAAAGAAAGACCCACAGAATAGGAGTTTAATAAATGCTTGTTGACTAACATACTCAGTGCCACACACACAGTAAGGGATAGAGCTGAGATGTGAACGAAGGTCTTCCAACTTAAGGCACTGTGCTAGGCCTGGGGAAACAGAGACAGAAACTCCTACAAGGCTTACATTCTACTGGGGGTTAGTTGAAGGCATGAGAGGGCACAAGCAAGTGCACAAATAAATAAAATGCCTGGTAAACTTGGAGGAAAGAGAGAGTATTAATAACTGGGAAGATCGGGAAATATTTTGCATAGGAGCTGGCACCTGAGCTGAGCCCTAAAGGAAGTGAAGGATTCTGAGGGGCAAATGTGAGGAGGGCATACATTTCTGGTATGGGGGAGAGGAGACAGCCTGTGCAAAAGCCCAGGAATGAAAAATAGAATATTAAGCTCAAAAGACAGCTAGGAGGCCAATTTGGCAAGAATATAAAATGCACTAAAGGGGAATAAAGTGAAATAAGTCTTTAAAAAGTAATCCATATTGTGGAGGATGTTAAATACCAAAAAAGAAGGGTTTGTATTTTTGCCCTATAGGGATTAGGAAGGCATGGAAGCCTTGTGAGCAGAAAGGTGCAAGGAATATTGATTTGGAAGCTATGTCAGGGGTCAGTTGGAAATGGGCAAGTCTGGAATCAGGAAGAGCATTGAGGAAATTATCACCATAGTTCAAGTAAAAGGTGTTGAGGACCCAACCTAGAGTAGTATTTGTGTGAGTGGAAAGAAGGGGACTCTCTACTGAGTACCGATCTCCTATCACCACCTACCTGCTAGGCTTCCCTACCTGGATGTCCCATAGACATCTCAAACTCAAGACATTCAAAACAGAACTCATGATCTTACACACAGGTGCACACACACACACACACACACACACACCTTTTGTACCTAGACTTTTTTTCTGACACTAGCATCTTTCCAGGTCCCTGGGTTTGCATCTAGGAATCATTCCTGGATCTTCCCTTTTCCTCACCACATATTTTTAATCAGTTGCAAGGTTTTAGTGATTCTGTTTCCATGTTTCTCATATACATCCCCTTCACTCCATTCACATGACTGCCACTACCTAGTCCAGGAGTTCTTTATCTCTCAACTGAACTATTGTCGTATCTTTCTAATTTCTCTCTCCTTCCATTTTCTTCCCTCTATAATCCAACCACCACACAACTGCTAAATCAATATTCCCTTTTTTCTTTCATTTACTTAATCAATGTTACACTTAGAACATTTGTTTTCTTTTTAATTTTGATTTCCAAGTTCTTTCTCACCAAGGCAATCATGGGGAAGACCGAGCCAAGATGGTGGAGAGAAAAGAAAGGCAATCAATATATAAATCAATATTCCTAAGGAACAGACCTGACCATATCACTCCCTTGCTCAAAAGCCCCAGTGGCTATCTTTTACCTCTAGGATCAAATACATAAACCTATGTTTAGCCCTTCAAAGTTTCGATCCAACCATATCTTTCCTCATATATGTCACATAATCCCCTGGCTCACACTTCATGCTTCAAGCAAACTGCATGGTCTCTCCATCTTTGATATCTGCCTTCTGCTTCCATGACATTGAACACTTTGAAATTTCTACAAGGTTCAGCTCGAGCTGTTTCCTATATTGATCTTTTTGGAATTCCCTTTCCCTAATCCCCTGAGTTAATTTGGTATAAATTTCATATTGACTCTTATGAGCACATGTTTTTACCTCCCAGTAGAATGTAAGCTCCAGGAGGGTAGAAATTGTTTTCACTTTTGTCTTTGTACCCATAGCACCTAGTATAGGGACTGACATGTAGTCGTTGCTTGTTGGATAGAATTCAGTTTCTGTTTATAACTTCAGCTCCCCCTTTCTAGACCTTTCTAAAGGCAGGCTATCCTAGATGTGTATTGGTGGAAGTTCCAAGCATAAAAACTATAGATGTCCCTATCCAGAGCTGAAGATACCTACCTATGGCCATAGCCATCTGAAATCTCTTCTTGAAAATCAGTCATTGAGGAAACAGCAGCTTCTGGACCAGACATCCAGAGAACACATGGTGGGAATTAATCCACTGAGCTTTGAAATTCTGCCCTGGAGCTGAGCTATCATGATTGTGAGTAAGTGAAAGCAAACTCGGGGTGCTAAAGCTAACTCCAAAGGGGAAAACTGATTATTAAATTTTCAATGTGACATTTACACCTCCTACCCAAGTAAACCTCAATAATAATTCAGGGCTTGATTTATTGTTTTTGTTGATTATCTAGATTTAAGAAAGTGATGCAGATTAAGCTTAAAAGTCTGTACATTCCTGGGGCACACACATCTAATCCCCCATATTTAAGCCAGCACCATACAATGCCTCACTTCTCATAGAACCATCTGCCATTTTTTCCACCTTCTATTCAGAACAGATCAGTACTGCCATTGATTCTATAAGGTGTCACAACTGATTGCCTTCCACTTATTATCCGTTTGATTCCCCCAGACCAAAATTTCCTTTCTTGGCCACAACTCCCCAATTTGCTGTCTCTCTCTATGAGAATAGAAGTTCCTACTGACTCATTTTTGTATTTGTGTCCCCCAATACCTAGCAGAGTACTCAGCATAGAGTAAGAGCTTAATAATTTTTTTCATTCCTTCATTAAGAAATAGCAGTTGATCTTTATAAAAATAATTCTGTTACAATTACTTATATTGGCAATAACATTTATAACTTTTACACCCAGAAATTCACAATTAGCAAATGTCTCTTTAAGAGTTTTTCTATTAAGTAAGCGCATTGAGCTACGATATGCGTGGGTCTGGACCTTATCCTAAAAAAGGAGATTTTGCCTTTATCTGATTCCCTAAGTGGCTATCCTTTTAAAAAATGTTAAAAAACATTTATCCATCAGATACCTAGTCTAAAGTTTTGAAGTAATTCATACATTTATCCCTTTGCTCTTTTAGGGTGGTTCCTATTGGCTAGACAACTTAAGATACCCAGGCTTTCTATAAAAGCTTTATGGCTTGGGTCCATTTTCGATTCTCTTTGCTCTTCCCGCATCATTTACTGAGAGAATAAAACTTATCCTTACTGTGTTTCAAGTTCTGTTCAATGCTCTCTCCTCCTGACTGAGTTATCTAAAAGTTAACTGGGTAGCTGCAATCTCTCTCCCATCTCCCTGGATTGAGAGATTAGACCTTGTTCCACTTCATCTTCTCTGACTTCCTGATTTGGAGATCTGTCACATCCCCCTGCTGTGAGATCCTCTTTGTTCTGTTCTTTTATCTTTACCCAGAGACTTTTAAGAATTTTCCTTTGTTCCTCCTATTTCCATAGTGACTTTGGCGCTTGAATATCCTCCTATCGCCTCCTCTGGCAGACCTTACACAGGGATTTTACGGGAGTTTAGTTTGAACCAAAAATGAGAGATGGGCTATTTAATAATTAGTGCAAAAGTCATCCTAGACATCTCCCTAGCTGACCATATTATATACCCTTCTGTATTCATTATTTTTACTAGGCTTTTCATATCATTGTGTTTCTCAAAGACTAAACTAGTCAGTTTTTTGTTAAAAAAAAAAAAGCATCTCGAGTCATATTCATGTCTGATGCCTTTGACTTTGATTTATTTTTCATCCAATATCTTTATTGTTTTTACCTACACTTCTACAACTCTTGGTCTTTTCTATGATAATTACTTAGTTTTTCTGCGCCCTCATTATTTCAATCCCCTCTGACCAAGTTTCAGCTTTCTTTTTTCTCCAAAGAACAGGTAGTAATCCCTTATCCCTGCAACCAATCAATCAACAAACATGTATTAAAGCTAACCATGGAGCGGGCTTTGTGCCAAGCAAGCACTGGGGCCACTGTACTAAGCACTGGGACAAACACTGGGCAAAAGATCCAACTCTCTGAAGCAAAAGTTAGAGCACTTCTTAGAGTCTCCTTCAATTCTTCCCATTTCTCCTGGCACAAGCCCTTCATAGACCCAGCTGCCACCATTCAGTATCCACCTCACAGCAGTCCTAAAAGAATTCATCGGAACAAGGCAGACAGAAAAGTGTCAGGCAAGGAGATGGGGCCGGGGGTGGGGGTGGGGAAGTAATAACAGGAGACAGAAGAAAGAAACTTGAATTTTTTAAAATATAGAGATTTGAGTTAAAGAAAGGAAAAGGGAAGCATTTTGCCCAACTTCAGTCAATAAACAAATTTGGGGCCTTGGTTACTGGGGAAACAAAGAGATCTATAGAAGTGAATTTGATGCCTGCCTTCTGGGAGCTTACAGTCTAATTAGAGAAAGGGAGAATAGATATTTAGGATTGTGGATTTATATGAAAGGGACTTAGAGGCTCTTGAATATAACTCCCTCATTTTATAGATCAGGAAACTGAGGCAGAGAAATATTAAATGACTTGCCCAGGGTTATATAGCTAATAAGTGTCTGAGGCAGGATTTGAACCCAGACTTCCTGACTCCAAGTCTTGTTTTCTACCCACCACATAATGCTGCTTCATATCATTTGTTAAAAGATAACTGATGGGGCAGCTAGGTGACTCAGTGAATAGAGTACCAGCCCTGGAGTCAGGCGGACCTGAGTTCAAATATGACTTCACATACTTGACACACTTACTAGCTGTGTGACTTGGGCAAGTCACTTTACCCCAATTGCCTTGCCTTCCCTCCTCTCAAAAAAATAAATGAATAAATAATGAAAGATAACTGACAATACTTCCATGTTTCAAAGATCCATGGTTTCATTGACATGGAGGTTTCATCCATATCCATCTATCATCCATATCAAAACTACTCTGTGACTAGGTGGGTGATCTTTGATAATTGCTGGTTCTGAAAAAAGACATGTCCCACAATCTACATGGAGACTAGATTGACTTGGGGGTCTAAAGACCTGGCTATTGACGTCACTTCCTGGTCACCTGAACAATTGCCGGTGCCCTCACTGATGGTTGATGATGAAAAGGAATGGGCAACTCAGACAAGAGAACTTCCCACAATTAACTCAATGGAAGGTACGTATCCTTAGTTGAATATCTTTCTCCTGCTATAGTGAAGTAAATCTTCTCTAGCTAATTGTTGAATGATTTTTCTTCCAATATTGAACATAAACTACCAGGCAACTGGCCTGAGTCAGACCCAGTCCAGAATAGCAGCTCTGAGGTCAGCTCATTGTTGGGCTCATGCTCAAAGTCTTTCCCAGTAGCTTGGTAGGACCCTAAAGAGCTTAAACCCGTTTAGCACAACCATTAAGAAACTAGGGGTCACCCTGTTCTATGAAGAGGCATTGGAGGACTTTGTTTCCATTTAAGATTCAAAGAAGCATAAGACAAGTGCCAACTAAGTAGAATAAAGTCTTTAGGAAGATTTCAGAGAGGGGAAAGAACACTGTGAACTGGAAAGTCTGGAAAGGATTTGAGGAAATAAGACTTGAACCAGGCTTACAGGGTAGATAGGATTCACAAAAAAGAATCCTTCCCATTTGGGTAAAATGATCACATCTGTTCTTGCAAATCCCAAACCTCTCTCTGTAGCCTCAGCCTCTCTCCAGGGAAATAGTGTCATTTTTCCAAGTGATTGTTCAATTTCTCCACCTGGATAGCCTGCCGGTTCCTAAAATTCAACATCATCTTCCTCCAAAATAGCTACCTTTCCCACCAAGTTCTCTCTTTCTGTTGATGATGCTGTAATCTTCATAGCTAACCAGGTTTAAAACTTGGAGGTCGTATTTAACTCCTTATTCTAATCCCCTACAACAGTTACCAAACCCTATCTATTCTACCTTTCCATTATCTTTCTTCCTTCTCATTGCCATTGCAATCACCTCGTTCATGCTCTCATGACCTCTTTTTGTCTGAACTATCCCAATAAATAGCCTTCTAGGATGTCTTCCATCTATAAAATCCTGTCCTCTCCAATCCATTCTTGATTCCACTGCCAAAAGGAGCTTTTTAATGAATACATTTGATCACCCCATTTTTCCACTTAAAAGTTTTCAGTGGTTTCCCATTGAATCTTGATGTTCAAGGGCTGTTCTTCCATAACCTAACTCCATCCTCTTCTGCCTTTCTAGTCTCTTCTCTCACTACTCAGCATCCCATAACCTATACTCCAACCAGACTGAACCACTCACCACCCCATAACCCAACTTCTCCTATTCTCAGCATTCCAACTGCCGTCTTGGAAAACTATGCTACCAACAATTTAAAGTTATAAAGGACCTCAGAGGCCATTTAGTACAATCTGTAAATGGCAAAGACTCTTCTCCTTGACATCCCAACAAGAGGTCATCCTTGAGGACCTTTAGTGACAGAAAACCCACTATTACATAAGGCAATCCATTTCCCTTTTGAATAGTTCTAATTATTATCAAGATTTTATTAAATCAAGTCTTAATTTTCCCTTTGTAACTTGCACCTTTGTTCCAAATTCAGCCTCCTGGGCCATGTAAAACAAATCTGATGCTTCTTTCATATAACAATCCTTCAAATTCTTGAAGATCACTATAATATTTCCCTGAGGCTTCTCTTCTCTAGGTTAATGGAATGACCACCTTGGACTCAGTGTCAGGACACTTGAATAAAAGTACAAACTCTGCACTAATTGACTATTTTTCTGTGAGTAGGGGCTGTAATCTCTCTGCACCTCAATTTTGCCATCTATAAAGTGGTGGTGAACAAAACTAATCTAACATACCTCTATGGGATTTTTGTCTTAACCTCAGAATTCTATAGAGATGTGAGATATCATTGTTACAAAAAATAGTTGGGGCCCAGACTTTGAAGTGTTTTCAGTGTAAGGAAGAGCTTGAGTTCAATTTACAGTGAAGTACCTACTGTATGCAATTCTAGGGAGCATTAATTTTTTTTATGTAGGTCATGGAAACTTACCGATAGTTCTTCAGGGGACAGATATTATCAAAGTTGCAATTTAGTTAGGCTAATTTCTCCGTAGTGTGCAAGATGGATTGAAGAGAGAATAGACTAAAATCAGAGAGATCAATTAGGAGACTACTATAGTCATCTCAGCAAGAAGTCATAAGGGACTAAACCAGGAGAGTAGTGAGAAAGCAAAGGATGATACAGGTTTATAATAACTAGGTCCTTGAATGCTCTGGGAACTTGAGCTCTAGAGCTCCTAAACACTTTTCCCAAGTTCATTGTGGCCATTGTGGATCATCAGTCATGCAAATCACAGCCCAAGCCCCCATCCAGTAGAGCACTCTTTATTACCAGGCCATTCAATAGACACTAATTCAATAGCAAAGACAAAGGGGAAAAAACATTTAATTAAGACTTCAAAACAACAATGTAATTAGGAATGTAAATAGCAAGATGAATCATTCTCAGTCACTAAATGGATGGAATGCTATCTCTCCTGAAGTGATGATTGTAATAGAAAAGAAAACATGAGTCATTAAAGAAATTGTCTACTGTACCCTCTCTCTTTTCAACATTTTCAGGAGCTATTATGGAGATCTGCAAACTTTTCAAGACAAGGTAGAATTGGCTGAAGCCTCTCTGCATTTGGTTCCAAGACTCCTGGGTTCAAGGATCCATGGTTTCTTCATTACAGGTTCTCCCTCCACTGGCATATAACCCAATTCCCTATAACTTTTTAGATATTCAAAAATTACTGTGGCTGAAAAATTCATCACCCTGAAGTTAACCTGATGACCATTCTAAACTCAGATAGGGGAATCCTCAGGCAACATCCAGTCCTCCATCCATCACCAGAACTGTACTTAAAGCTCCTACAGGCAACAAGGTGGCATAATGGATAGAGTACTGGGCCTGGAGTCAGGAAGACTTGAATCCAAATCCAGCCTCACACATTTACTATCTGTGTGACCCTAGCAAGTGACCCAACCTTTGCCTCAGTTTCCCCAAATGTAAACAGAGTTAATAATAGCACCTACTTCCCAGGGTTGTTGTGAGGATCATAATGAGGTAATATTTGTAAAGCACTTAGCACAGCACCTGGCATATAATAACCAATTAATAAGTGTTTGTTTCCTTCCTTCCTTCTTTCCTTATTTGGTGTAGCTTTTAAGAACCAAGGACTGCTCTGGAATGGATGTTGGAGGCCTCTAGTTCAGCTTCCTTATTTTACAGGTGAAGTGTGAAGCTTTGGCCAAAAAACACTAATGTGACTTTGATGCTAGAAGTCAGAGTAATCAGAAGGAAGGAAGGAATATGGAAGCTAAGTAGAATAACCAATGAGGTACTGAAGGTAGACTTTATTGGAGGTGAGAGATGTTACAAAGCAAAAATCAAGAAGTCTGAATGAAGTAATTCATTAATTCCTTCCTTTAACAGACATTTTTTTTCATTACATTCTATATGTGGAGTATTCTTCTAGGAGAATATATGCTAACATTGGCATATATACATATATACATACAATCGTATGTGTGTATGTATATATGATATATTTTTATTTTATTTAGATTTATTATAAATCTATACCATATTTATTATATTGTTTATATTTATTATATATTGTGTTATATAATATAGGTACATTTAGTATATCTTCTTTTTAATAAAACAATATCTAGAAGATGTTTTATAGCTATATTCACATATATACATATGTATACACATATATATATGTATATATATACATATATATATATATAGTGTATCCATAGTAAGTAGGGGTTGGATGTGAGAGAAACGGTTAAAGTAGCAAGGAGAGAATTTAGCAACTGATCATGTCCATCCTCTCAATCAACAAGCCTTTATTTAGCAGTTGCTGTGTGCATCAGACACTATGCTAAGCCCTAGAGGAATAGAGAAAAGGCAGAAATAATCCCTGACTGATGATTCTGAGGTTGCAAACCTAGGAGACGAGAAGGTTGGTGGCACCCTAGAAATAACATTTGGTTTTAGAGGGAGTAGGGAAGATAATAAGTACTGTTTGGGACATATTGCATTTGAGTTATCTGTGAGAGTCCCAGTTTGAAATGTCGCTATTCAGTTAGTGATGCAGGACTGGGGAGAGATGTTAATTCACTTTAATTCTATTTTTTGTTAAGCAATACAATGTCCAGATCTGACTGAGGAAAGAAGTGCAATTTCAAAGAATAAAAGAATCTCCAAATCAGCAGTGATAGTAGAAAGCATTTGTTCTAAACCTCTATCTGAAGTATGAATTCCTATTACAGAATTCCTGATGTGTGGCCGTCTTGCCTCTGCTCAGAGACCTCTAGCATTAGCAAACATATGACTTCTGGGTGGGCAGTGTATTCTCTTTTGGGATAGCTGTGATTATAAAGAAGTCTTTCTCTGTACCAACCTGAAATCTGCCTCCCTGTGGCAAAACAAGGCAAATCCCTCTTCTCTGTGACAGTATAGTAGAAATAATATGGAATCTAGGGGGATTGAATCTTGCCTGGATAAACTTACCATCTCTGTGACCAGAGACCTCTATGATCGCCAAAAAAAAAAAAACAAAAAACAAAAAACAAAAACAAAAGG
The DNA here is from genome assembly GCA_011680675.1 of Gymnobelideus leadbeateri. Lineage (NCBI taxonomy): Eukaryota > Metazoa > Chordata > Mammalia > Diprotodontia > Petauridae > Gymnobelideus > Gymnobelideus leadbeateri. Next base: position 615,993 of record WOXC01005854.1, on the reverse strand, counting down.
GCAGGTGAGTGGCACAATGGTGGCACACTGGCTCTGGAGTCAGGAGGACCCCAGTTTAAATCCAGTCTCAGACACTTGGCACTTAACTAGCTGTGTGACCCTGGGCAAGTCACTTAACCCCCATTGCCGAGAGAGAGAGAGAGAGAGAGAGAGAGAGGGAGAGAGAGAGAGAGAGGGAGAGAGAGAGAGAGCTTTATGAGTTTCAATTTTCTCATCTGCAAAATGAGGGAATAATAGCTGTAGTAAATGTCCCAAGGCTGTTATGTGACTCAAACATTGATAGGATCATAGATGTAGAACTAGAAAGAACCTTAGTCCAACTTGACTTTGTTTCACAGATGAGGAAATGAGATATCTTATGTCAAGTACTTTATAAACATAAGATACCATACAAATGGCAGCTATCATAATCATTATGATACCATTTCAGGTATTTACTGGCAGGGGTCTCGTCTCCTATCCTTCTTGAGGTCAAATAAACATTCCTCGTTCCTTCAGGCCATCATCAGATGGCACAGCTTCAAGTCTCCTGATCTTCCTGGTAATCTTTCTTTGGATAAACCCTAGCTTTTAAAAGATCCTTCCTGAAATGGGACTCCCAGTGCTGACTCCAGAAGTGGTCTGACCAGGGCAGAGTTAGAAGCATTGACACCTGCTTCTTTCTCCTCTGAATATAGTATAAGTCTGCAATAGATTTTCTTTTGGTTATGGCTTCAAACTCTTAACATCACATTGTGATTTTCTGAATTCCAGTCAGTGACATTTGTCTTGATGTCAACCCCTTAAAATTTAGGTTTTACATTTTAGGTCCCATGAAATAATAATCCCTGGAGGCAAGTACATCTCTTCTCCCGGACAAGTCACATAGCTCCAGGAGGTCTCAGCTTCTTCATCTGCGAAATGAAGGCATTCAGGAACAAATGATCACTAGAGTTGCTTTAGTCTAGGACTCTTTTTTTGCATCTGCCCTTTGGGCAGTCTGGTGAAGCTGGTGGACCCTTTCTCAGAATAATGTATTCAAATGCATAAAAACAACACATAGGATTACAAAGGAATCCAAAGGTATGGATGAAAATAGAGATGTAATTTTTCTGATTCAAATTCACAGAACCCCTAAAATCTATTTAGGGATCCCAGGTTAAGAACCTCTGCTTTAACCTCTAAATCCTATGTTCCTATCCTAAATGCAGAAGGATTCTAACATGTAATAGAATTTCAAGAATATATTCTTTCGATTTAATTCAGTTTAACAAAACACTTATAAAACATTTATTACATGCAAGCCTTCCCAGAGGATACAAAAAATGAAACAAAACATAGTATCTGCCTTCAAGCAGCTTATAACCAAAAGGTGGAGAGAAAATAACTGAATAGGTAACTATTATAAAGGGCAGAATATGAAGTCTGTAATTTGGGAGTAGGCACAGGGTTTCTCCCATCTGACTAACTAGTTAAGGTTTGTTGACATAGAAATTGATCCAAGGGGACTATGTCATTTCTACATAAGGCAATCAGTAGCCATTTGAAGCATGAATGTGATCCCTTGCTAAAATTCTAGATTGTATTTGGAAGGAGGAGAATGGGCCAGCCTCAACAATTATCCCACTCCCACTTAGAGCAAGTGATGAGATGCTATACCCTTGATACATTTATCAATTAAGAACCTATCCAGATTATCTACTAGGTGTGACTAAGGCCTGGACCCCTCATTAGGTTTGATATGTAGTCTATTCAGATTGGCTGAGATACTTGGTCAGTGCTCTCTGGGGCCTGTCTAAACCTACCACACTACCTGAAACTGGAGATATGAGCAAGTTGTTCCTCCTTTGTTTCCAAGAGGACCTATGAAATCATGGGCTGATGTCTTCACTTGGATTTAAGTGAGGCAGAGTCGCAGAAAGTGTCAGGTTCTTGGGGCGGCTAGGTGGCGCAGTGAGTAGAGTGTCGGCCCTGGAGTCAGAAGGACCTGAGTTCAGATCCGGCCTCAGACACTTAACGCACACACAAACAAAAGCCTAGCCGTGTGACCTTGGGCAAGTTACTTAACCCCAATTGCCCTCCAAAAAGAAAAAAAAAAACAACCCAAAGTGTCAGGTTCTCTCTCTCTTCCAGAGTCATTGAAGTTCAGTGGTAAGACAGAATTCAGGGTGACTGGCGATGGCCCAGGATGCAGTGGATGACGTTGGAATCTTCCTGACCAAGCAATTGTTTGCAGTGTCTCCATCAGGAGCTGAGAATCAACTGGATGAGATGAAGGAAGGAAGATCCAAAGATCCAAAATGTCCTAAGGGGGATATTTTAAGGAATACACAAAAGGATTTCCAGGAGCTCTTAGTGACCCCTTTGCCACACATGCTCTTTCAATTGAAGCCCACTTTCCCCTGGAGTCAGGTGAGAGAGTAGGTCCCAGACTTTGGGGAGATATTTGTGCCAACTATCCTTTTTCTACCACCTTAGAAAACATACTTAATCACACACCTTATCTGACTGACTGATGATAATCATGGCAGGAAGCACACAGATGGGGGCTTATGGGACTATAGCATTAAAAAAAAGTCCCCAATTCTTCAGAGCTGATCCTAGTACCCTGACTACAGTCCTAAGGGGATATGGAGTCATATTCTTTTTTTAATATATTTTTGTTTATTTTGTTAAACATTTCCCAATGACTTGTAAAAAAATTAACATTTGGGGCGGCTAGGCGGCGCAGTGAGTAAGAGCGCCGGCCTCGGAGTTGGGATGACCCGAGATCAGATCCGGCCTCAGAAAATGAGCACCCACACACAAATAATGACTAGCCGTGTCACCTTGAGCAAGTGACTTAACCCCAATTGCTTAAAAAAAAAATTAACATTCACTTTTGAAAATTTTAAATTCCAAATTCTCTCCCTCCATCCCATTCTTTCTCCCTCCTTGAGAAGACAAGCATTTTGATATCAATTATACATATGAAGTCATGTAAAACATATTTCCATATTAACCCTATTGCAAAAGAAAACACAGAGAAAAAAAACAAGAAAAATAAAGAAAGGTTTTTTTTTTAAGTCTGCTTCAGTCTACATTCAGATTTCATCAGTTCTCTCTCTGGAGGTAGACAGCATTTTTCATCATGGGTTCTTTGTACTTGTCTTGTATCATTGTCTTGATCAGAATAGCTAGGTTAGAAGTCATATTCTTGAGACCCAACTCATCAGTAGAAGTGGGATTTGGGGAAATAGTTTTGAAGCATTATTATTTTTAAAGGTGTAGTTTCTGAGAATTTAGAAAGGGAAGCCAACATAGGTTTAAGAAGTAATGCCTGGGATAGCTGGGTGGCACAGTGAATAGAGCACTGGCCCTGGAGTCAGGAAGACCTAAATTCAAATCCAGCCTCAGACATTTAACACTTACTAGCTGTGTGGCCTTGGGCAAGTCACTTAACCCTAATTGCCTTGCCTTCCCCCCTCCAAAAAAAAGCAGAAAAAAAAAATCCAAAGAAGTCATGCCAGACTATGTTGTAAATATAGTATATGTGGAACTCACTAAGGTATTTGACAGAGTCTCACTAACAATTCAGAATATGGATGAATATGATCTGAATAGTATTTGAGCAGATACTGAACACAGTAGATGACTAGGCTGGAAGACCATTAATGGATCAGAGTTGATCCTCAGGAAGGTCTATCACGGAGTGCTGCAGAGTTCTACACTCTGTTCATCATTTTATCAATGACCTATATGAAAGAACAGGAGGCATGCTTATCAAGTTTGTATAGGACACAAAGTTAAGATATTATATTAAAAGACAGGTGGTCTAAAAGTTTTAGTGCAATTTTGAGCTTTAATAGCTTAAATGAACTTCAATAGCTTAAAACTACATTAGACTTTGGGGATAGTCCTGTATGTTGGATGAGACAGAAATGAGATCCCAAAATATGTTGGCAGGCTAGAATGATGGACTGAGTCTAAGAAAATAAAATTTAAAAGAAACAGATGTAGTCTTGTACTTGAAATTAAAAAATCAGCTTCCCGAGTATAGGGTTGGGAAATATGGCTAGGCTGCAAATCATTTGGATTTTGTTTTAATTTTTTAAATACTTGGGAGGTATAGTAGACTGGGAGTTAAGTATGAATCAGCAATGTAACACAAAGGTTTCAAAAAAAAGACTAATTCAAAAAAAAAGACATTCAATTTGGGGCTATAATATGGAAGCTTAGCATCAAAGACTAAGAAAATGATGATCCTGCTATATTCTGTCCTGGTCAAGCCATCTCGAGAGTATTGTGCACAGTTCTAGGTATCACCGTTCAGGAAGGACATTGACAAACTGGAGCCTCTGCAAAGTCACAGAAACACAAAATCTTGGAATTTTGGTGTACAAGGGGACTTCAATAGGCATCTAGTCTAACTGGCACCCAAAAGGAAGAGCCAAAGCTACCAAAAGGTAGCTCTCCAGACTCCACCTTGAAAACCTCCAATGCTAGGGAGCTCCCTGTCATCCAAGGCAGCCCATTGCATTTTGGAATGGCTCTGGTTGTAAGAACGTTTTCCTGACACCAAGTCAAAATGTTCATTTTTGCATCTTCCACCCATTGCTCCCAGTTCAATCCTCTGGGGTCAGATAGAACTAAAGTCTGAACATAATCTCTCCTCTACAAGAAAGTCTTTCAAATACCTGAAGATAGCCATCGTGTCCTACCTGTTTTCTCTAAGCTAAACATTGCCAGTTTCTTCGACCAGTCCTGGCAGACTCAAGCCCCTTCACTATCTTGGTTGCTCTCCTCTGGACTCTCTCTCACTCATTCACATTCTTAAAATGTAGTATTCAAAACCAAGCACAATACTAGAGGTGTGGTCTGACCAGGGAAGAATATAGAGGGATTATCATTGCTTTATTCTTGAAATAAATCTTGGGTCTCAATGTGACCCAAGACCCCATTAACTCTTTTTACTTCCTGATCACACTGTTAACTCAATATGTTATGAATTAAGACCCCCAGCTCTTTCTCAGAAAACAATTGGCCTCTAGCCATGCATCCCCTATTCTCTATTTGTGAAGTTGATTTTTTGAAACTGGGGTATGAGATTTTGTTTCTATTGCATTTCATCTTCTTTGAACTCAATGCTCTAGCCTGTCTCAATTTTTTTGTATCTTAACTCTATCAAATTGTGTGTTTGCTGTCCCTCCCATATTCTTGCCCCATGCAAAAAAACGTTTTCTAAGTCACTGATAAAAATGTTAATCAATATAGAGCTAAGCACCAATACCTGAAGCTGTCTCCTGGAGACTTAGTGCCAAGTTAACATTGAACCAATACCAACAACTCTTTGAGTCCAACCACTGAAGGTATCATGTAGCCCACATCTCTCCACACTTTCTAGAACAGTAGGATATTTATCAAATGTTTTGCCAAAAGCTTGGTTAGGAACCAAAATCAGAGGTGACTGATTAGAAACAGGGTTATAAAAGGATCACTTAAAGAACAAGTTCTTAGTGGGGTCCATGAACCTGTTAGGATTTTTTTATGTTTTGATAAAACTATTTCAGTATAATTCTATATATTTTAATTTAGGGGTATTTGATGACAGTGGAGAGAGCACCTGGTCTGGAGTCAGGAACACCTGAGCTGAAACCTGAACTCAGATACTTGCTAGCTATATCACCCTGGACAAGTCACTTAACCCACTTTGCCACAGTTTCCTCATCTGTCAAATGAGTTGAAGAAGAAAATGGCAAACTACTCCAATATCTTTGCTGAGAAAACCCCAAATTGGGTAACAAAGAGTTGGACATGACTGAACAACAACATTTTATTTTATGCTTTAAAAAATGTGATTCCAAGAAGGGGTCCAGAGACTTCCCTAGAAGGGATCCATCACACACACACACACACGCACACACACACACAAGCACGTGTGATTAAGAACTCCTGAATTAAAGGAACTGGGGACTAGAAGAGAGAAGACTTACTAAGAAAATATTAACTATCTTCTAAAATGTTAAGGGCTCGCTTACTGAAATAAAGAAATACTTATTAGGCACCTATTAGGTGCCAGACATTCTGCTAAGAACTTTACAAATATTATCTCTTTCGATCTTGACAACAACCCTGAGAAGTGCAATTTTTACCCCCATTTTTTAGTTGAGGAAGCAGACAGAGGCAAAGTGACTTGGCCAAGGTCACACAGCTAGTAAGTATCTGAGTCCAGATTAAAGAATATAAGTGTATTATGAGGCTTCATATAGCTAGTTCTTTTTTTTTTTTCATTTTTAAACGTTTCCTTTGGTTCCTGCCTATCTAGCACTTTACACCAGCACTATATCTGCTGTGCCACCTAGCTGCCTAGATGGCAGAGGAATAAAATTTCTTTAGACTGGCCCAAAAGGAAAAATAGATAGAGGTTTAAAAAAAGGCATATTTGGACTTGACATTTAAAAAGTCAACAATTATAGCTACATTTAAAAGTGACATAGAATGTGTTGGAAGACAGCAAATGTCCCATGACTAGAGGTGTTTAAGAAGAGTAGCATAATCCCTAAAATGCCTTTTAATTCAGAAATTCTATGGCCCCATGTCTCCGAGAGGAAGGCCACACAGCAGAATAGCTAAAGGGCTGGCCTTGGAGTCAGGAAGACCTGGCTTCAGGCTCTCCTCTGGTACAAACCAGCTATGGGACCTTGGACAAATCACTTAACCACTCAGTTTCCCAGGCAACCCTTTAAGACAATTCCACACAGTCTATATTAATGGACAGTTTTTCCAAAGCAATAAAACCATGAATACAGGCTGGCAGAGGGAGAAGAAGGAGTGAAAAATGAGTAAGATGATGGTGATACCATCAACGAAAGAAGGGAAGTAAGGGTAACATTCAGAGGGAAAGGAGGGGAAGAAAGGGTGAGGGTGGAGGGACAGCTCAGGTTTGGACACACTGAGTTTGACTTACTGGTGGAATGTCCAGGTGGAGATAGTCAACCCGATAGAAGATGAGATATATGGGTCCAGAGCTCAAGGGAGAAGGCAAGGTTAGAGATATAGATTTAGGAGCCATCTGCATGGAAGAGATAATGGAGAAGACATCACCAAAGAGGAAAAAATGTAGCAAGGGAATAGAAAGAGCAAATGGTAAAACTCTGAAAGAAAAGGTATTAAAAGATGATCTTTCTTAGGTGGTAGCGCAGTGGATAAAATGCCAGGTCTGGAGTAAGGAAGACCTAAGTTCAAATTTGGCCTCAGACATTTACTAGCTATGTGACCCTGAACAAGTCACTTAACCCTTTTGACTCAGTTTCTGTATCTGTAAATTTGTAGAAGGAAATGGTAACCCACTCTAGTATCTTTGTTGAGGAAATGCCAAATGGGGTCACAAAGAATCAAACACAACTGAAACAACTAAACAACAATAAGAAAAATATTGCCTTTGGAGCATTAGTGAAAGAAAAGTTGTGATGTTTAGGGAATGAGAGCTTAAGGAGATGCTTGTTAGGAAAGATAAAGAGTATCAGATTGCATCCAGCTAGTCAGGGGTATCCTGGAGCCAGTGCATACGGACTCTCTGAATCTGATTATTACATTTTTAGCGTGAGCATTCACACCTTGGAAATTAGAAAATGCTACAAATCAGGGCTTGATTTATTGTTCTATTGATTGTCAAGAGCCTCCAGGAGTGGGGAAACTGCTACCTTGAGGCCACATCCAGCCCTCTAGGTCCTCAAGTAGGGCCCTTTGACTAAGTCAAAATTCAGGTTCCCCACCCCTGAGTCTTAAGAAAGTGATAGAGAAAATGTGAAGAATGAAGATTAAATTTAAAAGTATGTTGGGAGAGGGGCCACTAGGTGGCATAATGGATAGAATACTTGACACTGGAATCAGGAGAACTCTAGTTCAAACTTAACTTCAGACACTTACTCACTGTGGGACCCTGGGTGTGTCACTTACTCCCTATTGCTTAAAAAAAAAAATGTGTTGAGGGTATACTTTTTCCCCCAAAGAGTTGACTGTTAAGTATTTATTAGCACATCACTGGATCTAATTCAAACAGAAGCCCTTTAGTGTTCTTTCATTCTCCAGTTAAATTCTTAGAGAGGCATCCTGGTATATTGGAAAGCAAGTGGATGTGACCCATAGTCAGTGACCCTGGGTTTGCATCCTTCATATCACTTCCTAGCCATGTGACCTTAGGCATGTCTCTTGATCTTTCTGGGTCTCAGTTTCCTCATCCAGCAAATGAAAGAATGTCCCAGGGGATACAGCTCCATGACTCCCACATTGGGCATGTGGTTAAAGTAATAGGGATGCTCCTTTACCTGAGATGAAATGTTCCCCTTTCTAGTTTTACAAAATGTATCATTTAGTTAACACTTTTCTGGTTCAGATTCTCAGGATCAGCAGAACCAATACCCTCTATAAGGTAGTGTAGCAATAGACATGGCTCTCCACTGGGCCCTGGCATATCAATGGCCATCCCATGGCTCAGCAATGTCAATTACCTGACCAAGTTTCTAATAGGGTGGAGAACAATCCTGATGAGAGATTTAGCAGGATGTATGTGGCCAGAGAACCTTGAAAGAAGATTTTTTTAAACAAAATTATCACCTTCCCCATATGCATTTTTCACCCACTAATTCTAACATTGGTTTAAATATCTTTGTTACCTGAAAACAAAATAATCTACTCAATTCAACTTTCAAATGAAACAGTGCTTTAATATTTGCAAAGTTCTGTACATACATTATATTATTTGATCATCACAACAACCCTGGGAGTTAGGTGCTATTATTATATCTATTATTAGACCTATTTTACAGATGGGCAAACTGTAAACTGTCTTATATTATTATATTATACCCATTTTTACAATTAGTAAACTAAGGCAGAAGTTAAATGCTTTGCCAAGGGGTATACAACTTGTATCAGAGGCAGGATGCAAACCTAGGTTGTCCTGCCTCCAGGGAAGAAAAAGGAACAAGAATGTATTTGTTTTTGTTGAATCCTTTTCAGTCATGTCTGACTCTTCATGACCCCATTTGGAGTTTTCTTGGCAAAAATAATGGAGTGGCTTGCCATTTTCTTCTCCAGTTCATTTTACAAATAAGGAAATGAGGCAAACAGGGTTAAGTGATTTGTCCAGGGTCACACAACTGGGAAGCATGTGAGGCTAGATTTGAACTCAGTCTTCCTGACTCCGCCCGGCACTCTATCTATTGTATCACCTAGCTGCCCAAGAATTTATTAAACACCTACTGTGTGCTAAGAGTTTTATGTCATTTAACCCAGGAGCAGAACTCTTGCCAACACACCACAGTGCCTCTCCTATATCTCTGTACAGTACCAGAGCCCAGGAGAGAGGTCACCATCGAGCTCCACTGAGGGGATTTGGGTATTGTGAGTTGACCCCTGGACAGCAAGGCAAGCAAACTTAGGGCTTCTCATCTTGCAGGAAAACAACAGCTGCTCCTACCCAGAGACCTTTAAAGGAAAAGGGCTCATTTCACAATGGTGAGCCAGTTGGTCCTTACCAAAAATTGCTGACCTTACTTTTAGCTCCAAATAATGCTATTAAAAAAAATAAAGGAAACTGACTAAAATAATCTCTGATTTCCTAATTCTCCTTTCTCCATCTTCATTTTTTACCCACTAATTCTAACACTGGCCTAAATATCCTTATTGCCTGAAAACAAAATGATCCTCTCACTTCAATTCTTAAATGAAATATGGTTTCTAAATGTCCTTATTAAATGCCAAAGTGGATTGAGGAAGAAATCACCATTGTGCCATTAAAATGTGATTTGTAAGGGGACCTCTTGATAAGCTTACTACAGTTCTCTAAATGGCCATTGTCATTTTCCTTCCACAAAAAAAATGAACATTTCTGATTTACTTAAGTATAACAACGTTAAGATATAAATAAAAGTTTCTAACTCAGATACAATCTTTTGATATAACAAAATCAGTTTCCCACAGTCATACAACTGTTTGCCACTAGGTGGCGGAGCTAAATTCTAAAATGCAGCCAGGCCAGTTCCTAGGTCTATCTTTCTGAAAGTTACTGATTTCAAAAGTTAAAACATTGTTTTCCAAATACTTTTTTTAATTATTTATGGGATATTTGGAAATACTTAGTAGACCCCAGCAGAGACCACCTAGTTAGAAAATTACGTTATGAATAGTATTGTCTAACCCATTCAAACAGGTAAAGGTTAGTTGAGGCTGACATTAAACTTTAAAAAGTGACCATACACATAGATAGATGACCTCCCTCCACCCACCTCGTACATATGTGTGTGTGACAATACTAAAGAAAATCTAACTATTTTAAGTATATTTCAATAGCCTTAGAAAGATACAGTCAGATTCTATCTATGAAGAGCTAGCCATTTCTACGACCCTTTAAAGTTAGCAAAGCTTGAGCAGAGCCAGGAGAACATTGTACGCAGTACAGCCACACTGTGCGATGACTGACCTTGATCAACTTAGCTCTTCTCATCAATACAAGGATCTAAGACAACTTGAAAAGACTCATGATAGAAAATGCAGCCCACATCCAGAGAAAAAACTTTGGAGTCTGAATGCAGATGGAAGCATACTCTTTGCTCTCCCTTTCCTTTGCTGTTTTCTTTTGTTTCTTCTTTCTTGTGATTCCTCCTATTAGTTCTAATTCTTCTTTACAACATGACTAATGTGAAAATATGTTTAATATGAATGTAGAAGTAGACCCTATATCAGTTTGCACACCATCTTGTGGAGGGGGGGAGGAGAAAGTGGGTGAGAAAATTCAAAACTCAAAATCTTGTGCAAGTGAATGTTGAGAATGAAAAAATAATTAATTAATTATAAAGTTAGCAGAACACTTTACAAATATTACCTCATTTGATCCCTTACAACAACCTTGGAAAGTAAATGCTATTGTTATCCCTGTTTTTAAGAAGGGGGGTGCAGCTAGGTGGCGCAGTGAGTAAGTGCGCTGGCCTCGGAATCGGGAAGACCCTGGATCGGTTCTGGCCTCAGACTTAGCACCCACACAGAAATGACTAGCCTGTAACCTCGAGCAAGTTAACCCCAATTGCTTTAAAAAAAAAAAAAAAAAAGAGGAGGGGGAAATTGAGGCAAGCAGAATTTATTTGCCCCGGGTTACTAAGTGTGTGAAAGTGGACTTGCACTCAGATCTTCCTGATTCCAGGTCTAACTTTATAGCTCTTACACCAATTAGCTACCAGTAGTTCCTATGTGGAACTCAAAGCCTAGGCTGCTGCCTTGTACTTTCTGGGCATTAAATAAATATTTGTTGAATTGGTTTGCACTGAATTCAGCTTTCTGGCAACCCCACTAACAAGGAATATATCTGAGAACCAGAAAGATAGGGGGGAAATCTGGGCAACTAAAATGAGTGACACAAAAGCCAACATACTTTATTCGTTTTCTCTCCAAACATTTGACTCTTTGTATACACACAGCTCTAACAAGCTTGGTGACCTACAGTTTTCCCTTCCACCTCACTGGGGTTAGGAGTGTGGCGAACTGTGATCTGGAAAATCTTAGTTAAATATTTCGGCGCTCCCTTTGTTAATGTTCAAATTTTTTGTCTTCAAGAAAAAGTTAAATTAAGTACCAGCTATTTTTGTTTAGGCAGCTAGGTGGTGCAATGAATAGAGTGTCTACCCTGGAGTCAGGAAAACTCATCTAACTGAGTTGAATTCTGGTCTCAGACACTTACTAGCTGCGTGACCCTGGGCAAGTCACTTGACCCTGTCTGCCTCAGTTTCCTCATCTGTCAAATGAGCTGAAGAAGTAAATGGCAAACCACTCCAGTATCTTTGCCAAGAAAATTCCAAATGGAGCCACAAAGAGTCAGACATAACTGAAAACAAATGAACAACAAAAAATTTCTGTTGAAGAAAGTCAGGTGTACATGATATATTGCAGAAGAATTCCTTTAAACATTTTTAAAGCTACCTAAAAAAAACTTGCCTGTCATCATCAACAACAATAAGCATTTATTAAGCACCTGTTGTTGTTCAATCATATCTGGCTCTTCGTGATCCTGGGGACCATACTGTCCATGGGGTTTTCTGGGCAAAAATACTGGGATGATTTGCCATTTCATTCTCCAGTGGATTATGGCAAACAGAGGTTAAGTGACTTTCCCAGGGTCTCCTAGCTAGTATCTGAGGTCTGATTTGAACTCAGATCTTCCTGACTCTAGCTGCCTCTTAAGCTCTTACTATGTGCTGAGTAAGTACTAGAGATACAAAGAAAGTAAGTCACTACACAAGTATCCTATGAGATATAACTTCTATTCTCTACTATATATTCTCATATGAGAATGACTTATAACCCAAAAGATTGATAGGACTAAAAACAACCTTACAGAGCATCCAGTCCAAGTCCTTCATTTTACAAATTAAGAGACTGAAGCCATAAGTAGTAAAATGACTCAACTCTACAGTCAGTCAGTCAACAAGCATTTAGTAAGTACCTACTATATGCCAGGCACTAAGCCAGACTCTGGAGATATTTTTAAAAGCCCCCTCCACATTGTTAAAGTTTGACAGGCAGGATTCGAACCCAGTCCTTTTGCACCCTATCTTCTTTTGCTTCCTTCAAGTTCCAGCTAAAATTCCACCTTCTACAGGAACCTTTGCCTAATTCCCCTTAATTCTACTGTTTTCCCTCTCTCTGTTGGTTATTTCCAGTTTCTCCTGAATTTGTCTTGTTTGTACAAAATGTTTTTCATGTTGTCTCTCCTATTAGACTGTAAGTTCCTTGAGCACAAGGACTGTCTTTTGCCTTAACTTTGTATCCCTAGTGCTTAGCACAGTGCCTGATACATAGTAGACTCTTAATAAATGTTTATTGATTGACTGAATAATGCTGTCTCCCAATTAGACTGCAAGCTCCTTGAGAGCAGGGCTGGTCTTTTGTCTTTCTTTGGATCCCTAGCACTCAGCACAACACCTGGTTCATAGTAGACTCTTAATAAAATATTCATTGACTGACTGCCTTCAAATCTCAAAGAATTCTTCTTTAAGGAAAAAAAACTCTATTAAATACATGACAGATCCACCTTTATTCAAAAAAAAAGGAAGGAAAAACAGAAGGAAGTTTAGTTGGCCAAATAAGGAAGTGAACAAAGTAATGAGTCCAAACAAGGAATGTTTAGAAATCAGAAGGTAGGGCAGGCGGCCAACAATATAGAGAAGTCACAAGTTGAATCAGAAAAGCCAGTGAACAAAAGGAATGACAATTTTCAAAAGACAAAGTTAAATTTTTTTTAAAACCTTTTTCACTTTTATCAGATAAAAGAAAAATGAGCTGATAATAAAAAAAACAACAAAATGCTTGTTTTTAAAATAAGCAAAACTGAGAGTTAGGGACCAGCATGTGGGGTTAGCTGAGGACACTTAGCCTGGCAGGTTGGCAGTCCTTGGTTTCCCTTTCTTGTCCCTCATAGGTGGCAGGCTGTCTCAGCTGAAGTCCCAGATTGGGTCTGCTGGCTTCTGCCAAAGCACAGGAAGTCCTGCTCCCTCCCCAAAGAATAGGCAACTGGAAACAAAGGCAGGAAGAAGTAGACAAATTGCAAAGTCAATTGCATCTGCAGACCTGAGGTCAGCTCCAGCATCTCCCATCAGAAGGCAGAATGGTATATTTAAAACAGAGCTTGCCCTAGAATTCTGCCTATGACTCATACTGACTGTGTGATCCGGGGTGAGTCACTGAACCTCTCACTGCTTCTCAGTTGTAGCGAAGGTGCCCACCTGAATTGGTAAACAGAGTTTCCTCACCTGGGGGTTTCTAATATAACTGAAATCACATGTCCAGTCCCTATCACCTACTATAAATTCTAACAATATTGGATCATTTAATTATCTATAACAGAGGTTCTTGACCTGGGATCCATGGACTTATTTTTAAAATATTTTTATAAACTACATTTCAATATCAGTTTCTTTTTGTCATCCTATGTATTTTATTGTATGTATTTAAAAAACATGATTCAGAGAAAGGTTCTGTTGGCTTCACCAGGTTTCCAAAGGGACCCACTGCACAAAACAAAGTCTAAGATCTCTAGGGATAGTTGCTATTAAGTTGTTGCTTGGGATGAATAAGGCTTGGATGAATTAACATTGATTCATATTTTGCATCAATTTTCATGGACAGGTCCTGTTTTTCAGACCTTGATGAAGACTGAATTTACAGCAGTTGTATATTTGAAGAATTGGTGTTCATTTCAGGGTCTCTCAGTGATTGTTTAAAGGCTACATGTGAAGAAAGGTGATATCTACATCCAGAGAAATATAAATATGTATAGAATAATTTTATATTATGTGTATTGTATAGAAATATGTGTGTAGATATATATACACCTATTTGTGTCTAATGGTAGCCATCTCTAGGCTGGAGTGCAAGGGGAGAGGAGGAAGGAAAAAAAAAGAAATTTACTTTATTAAAATGATAACTTTATCATATATTTAAAAGGAATAGCAAGTTGTAGATAATAGATTTGCAGTTTCATGTACAATCATCTTTTTTATTATACTATGTTATGGAAATGCTTGTTTTATACAATAACTTAAAAATAAAAAATAATTTTTAAAAAGTTTACACTGCAAGAATGTGTAGAGAACAAGGGCGTGAGGCAAGATGGTGCTATCTCTGGGCACAAAATAGTCAGATATCCCCATGATGAAGAGGAAACTGAGACCTAGACCCTTGGGTTACTTGCCCAAAGTCATTTAGAGGATATAGGAAATTACTACTATGAGGAGTCTCACTAAGTTAAGTCTCACCAAATCTGAATGACTCACACCCTGCTACTGAACCATAGCCTCTACCAGAAGTTAGAAATCCATAGTCCCCAGAAATGTCCACAAAGTCACTGCAAGAGATGACCAGATTTGACAATGATGACCTCATTAAGTTCTTGCAATCCATCCACCCTTGTTGGAGTACAACAAGCAGAAACAAAGATTCGTTGGTGGAGATCTCCCAATGTTTGATGGTTCTGTTCAGCAACAGATTGGTGGTGAGTACTCTGTAGCTTAGTAAACAGCAGATAGATATAACCTTAAATTCAGTGCAGGAATTACACCAAGCCAAGCCTGAGCTTCTGATTTCTATTACATCAACAGCATTGAGTTGGCTGTCTTGGAACTTTTAAAGTACCACCAGAGGGTGCTGAATATTGATACTAACATTCACTATGAAGATGATGTGGAAGAAACTTTCCACACTACAAATCTGGACACTATAGTCGCCATTCACAAGGACAAAGTATAATTCCTTAGGAAGGGGTTGGACGGGACATCTGAGCAGGCAAAGGTAAATACCACAATGGCAACTGCCCTTAATGTGAAGGGATTGCTAATGAATCTTACAAAGTCATCTTCAAGTTAGTCATGCCCAAGGTGATAGAGCCCCTTTAGCCAGTGGTCTTGGTGTTGTGGTTCTGATTCCCCATCTGAGGACCAATTAAGTTGTTTTAACCTAATCATCAAATGTCACACCAAGTACGTGAAATTTGTTAAGAACTTCAGCCTATCTATGCTGACATATCTAACATGTAGCCAGGTACTAGATGCAGCTGGTTAACAGAGTGAATAATGAATAGAGCACTGGGCCTGGAGTCAGGATGAACTGAGTTTAAATCTGGCCTTAGATACTTACTAGCTCGGTGGCAATGGACAAATAGCCTCAGTTTCCTTTCTGTAAAATGGGAAGGTAATAATAGCAACCTACTTTCCACTTTTATTGGCTTTTGTTTTTTGCTTTTTGGAGGGCAATTGGGGTTAAGTGACTTGCCCAAGGTCACATGGCTAGTTTTTGTGTTAAGTGTCTGAGACCACATTTGAACTCAGATCCTCCTGACTCCAGGGCTGGTGCTCTATCCACTGCACCACTTAGCCACCCCTTTCCACTGATTTTTAAGTATCAAATAAGATAACATGTATAAAATGCTTTGCAAACTTTAAAACACTATATAAATACTGATTATCACTATCATCCTGACTAGAATAA